>JAPDVR010000011.1:37962081-38359581 GCA_026230005.1 Gila orcuttii
ATCTAGACGAGCAGGCACCTGTTGTGCCAACTGCCAGACAGGGACCACCACACTTTGGAGACGTAATGCCAATGGAGAACCCGTCTGTAATGCCTGCGGCCTATACTACAAACTACACAATGTGAGTAAATGTGTATCTGTCTAGCTTTACTCTAGCACTTTGTATAGACTGAAAATTAAAAATTAAAACATACATATATGTTGAATTTCTGTTTGTAAGAGGTTAACATCCATTTTATGCATTAAAAATGATCTAGTTTGGACTTAAAAGTGGACTCTTTTTAATGTTAAATATGCTGGTAGTCTATCATCCTACTATTTAAAAAAGTTAAATAGTGTAATTATTGTATAAATGTTGTAATAGAGTGGTGCAAGACTAATTCATCACTGGTTCCCTTGAGATTTTCCTATGGGGTTTTATAATGGGGGGGGGGGGGGTTCAATTTGTGAGTAAAATAAGGTCTGTGGTGAACAACTTCTTATGACGAAACGTTCAAGTGTCGTCAAGTTATGTTTACCACAGACCTTATTTTACTCATAAATTAAAAATCCTTATAAAACCTCATAGAAAAATCTTTAGTGAACCAGTGGTGAATTAGTATTCCGGGTTTTGACGTCATCCCTGCACCACTTTTACTATTGTATACATTTATAGTGTGTATATCTATGTTTGTGCATTCAGGTGAACCGTCCACTAACTATGAAGAAAGATGGGATTCAGACACGCAATAGGAAAATGTCAGGCAAACCTAAGAAGAGGAGAGGAGAGCAGCAATTTCAATTTCAGCAATTTGACAGTTGTGTACACGACAAACAATCCACCTTCAGCCACATGGCCAACATGCCCCACCCCTTCAATATGACTCCTCCCATTCAATTACGTCCTGCATTCAGTCACAGCAGCTTAGTCTCTGCTATAAGCTGAGACACACCTGTAGAACACTCCATTCTGCATTCTTCAGTTTTAATATTCAGGTCAAGGGCATTTCATTTATGTTTCATGTTCTTTATGCAAATAATACAATTCTATTCGGGCTTGATTTAAATAGTTGCACTTAATTTTGTGGATTTTTGACATTTATTTTAAGCCAGCATAGAATCTGATTGTAGTAGTACACCAAGAATTTAATTAATTAGCCAGTTCTCATTAATAATAAATATCCCCTATTTATTCAAATATAATCACAAGTACAACTTTTATGCCTGATTATGTCATCTATACCACTGCACTGTCTTATGTAACTGTGAAGAAGGAAGTAGTAATAATAATATAAATACAACATTTTCTAAACCATTTGTAATTATATAATTATTTCTTTAATTTATTTTTTCTTTGTTCTTTTGTTCTTATTTTCAAGCTTTATATATGAACTAGTATCAACACCAATAGCAATGATTACACTTCATCTTTTCTGTACACATGGATTAACAGTAACACTCAGAACACACACTTTTTTTTTAATGTGTACTTATTTTTACATTTTAGTTAATAAAAGATTTAAACACAATGTTATTTCGTATGTGAGTCCTTACCTTATTTGCAAAAACATTATTAAATCCTGTTGTGGAGATGCTATTGTACAAACATATATAAACAATCCAAGAGACACGTGTGGCCTCACACACCGAGACAAGAGCTTATCAGCATGCTGACTGGACTAAAAGCAGTGAATGAACAGCAGGAGTAAATGGAGAGATGAGAGTTTTGTTTTATGGGTTTTTGAGGCCTGGTCCCTGCTACTTTTACAGATGTACATTATGATTTGTACCTAGATTCCAATATGTTACAAAAGTTATCAGACTAACTATGAATAATATGAAACATGCCAAGACAATGGAGCACAGCACATATAGGACTACTATGGTAAGTAGAAATAATTAATTTATAATTATATTGCATACATATTATATCAAATGTATGATTTTATAGACTCCATTTTATATTATATATATGCATTGTGTATCTTATATATGTTTTATTAATTCATCTAAATCACTGGCTGTCTTTAAGATGTATACAACACTTTAAATCAACTGTAAAATTCTCTAATGTAATATTTTTCTTGTGTAACCTAAAACTTATTTTAATTTATTATTTAATAAGACTGAAAAAAACCTGACTACTGGTTTTTAAGGTTTGCATTATTTATTTTCTAGGCCAGAGTAAATATCCATGGGATATGAGGCCAACTCCAAAAGAGATTGTATCTCAGATTCTTCAGTTATATTGGCCAGCTATCATTCTTTCATCTTCCTATCTCATCACACCATGTCTCTCATGTCCCTCCGAATCGCTACCCTGAATCTCTGTTTCTCTATAACTTATCCATACTATTGTCAGGCTAAAAGACTCATGAGATCTCAGACCAGGATATATACAATACTGTTCAAATGTATGGATTCCGTAAGATTTTTTTGTTGCTGTTTGAAAGAAATGAATACTTACATTCAGCAAGGATGTATTAAATTGATCAAAAGTGACACTAAAGCCTTTTACATAGTTGCAAAAAAATACATTTTCAATAAATATAGTTCTTTTGAACTTTCTGTTCATCAAAGAATCCTGAAAAAAATGTATCACGGATACAAAAAAATGCATGAACATTGAGCAGCACAAGTGTTTTCAACATTAATCACAAATGTTTCTTGAGCAGTAAATCAGCATATTAAATTAGAATGATTTCTGAAGGATCATGTGACACTGAAGACTGGAGTAATGATGCTGAAAATTCAGCTTTGCCATCACAGGAATAAATAAGTTTTAAAAATATATCAATATAGAAAACAGCCATTTGAAATTGTAATACATTTTTACAATATTACTTTATTTTGATCAAATAAATGCAGCCTAGGTGAACAGAAAACACTTCTTTTAATAAAAATAAATTTAAAACTTTTGTATGTATGTTAACAATATTAGCATGGTCTGTATGTTCAATCTGACCTAACAGATGTAGCTGTTTGCAAACATTCTGTCTGAAACTGGGACACAGCAGAAACCTCCCATTTAACACAGGCCAAGCAGCATTCAAACCCTTTCAGTCTGTCTTTTCTTTTCTCCTCCGTATATTCCTGTTTAGCAGGTAAATTAATTCATCCTCAGACTCAGAACAATCACTTATTTTAAATGACAAACCCACTGCGAGTGCTCAGTTCCCCTCTCCAGGGACAGCTTGTGTGGTTATATATGTGTGTTTTACTGTCATCCTCCTGGAACAGGGTAACAGATCTGCTTGCTTCTCTTTCTCCACTCTTTTATTTTCTCTGTCCTAGTGGTTTTGTCCTGAGAGAAACCTTAGAGGCAGGAAAGTAGGCCGGAGGCAGGAGGGGATTTAGTCTAAATACACTGTTCAAAGTTATCTGAGTCAATAGCAGGAAATACAGACATACCCCATTAAATCAAGAGCCCGTGGTCAAATGATGCGAGGCCTAATAAAAACTGAACTTAATATAGAATTCTATCCCAAACTAAGCTATCACTGTAAATGTTTACATCTAATGAAATACATTTAAAGTGTATAGAAATACATTACTTATTAATCAATGCCCATTCGTGAGAAAAATTTATATAGATATATTTCATAGAGTGCATTTCACCCATTTCAAAGCCTTACTGTGATGCTAAAGATTAATAATTTTCTCAAAGAGGAACTCTACAATAAAAAAGAATGAAAAATTAACATGATAGATAAACAAACATGAAGCCAATTAGAAAGATAAGATGAAACAAGTACACAAAAACATCATGGATAGAGCAGTAAAGGGAAAGAAAAATGCCAAAAGAGAGAGAAAAAAATAGCATGCAGAGAGCTGGCCGACTATAGATTTAAGATAAGTTGGCTGACTGACAAATATTTGTAAAATGTGCAGAGACAGAATGAAACAGAGTCGAGAAAGAAAGAAAGAAAAAGAAAGAAAGAAAGAAAGAAAGAAAGAAAGAAAGAAAGAAAGAAAGAAAGAAAAGAAAGAAAGAAAGAAAGAAAGAAAGAACTTTTTGGACTAGACAAAGCCGGCTCTTTTAGTAAGTTGCTATTGTGTTTTTATTGTTGTGATTGAAAAAGCCCAGAGGCTTATGGGTAGAAGGACTCACATTGCTACAGAAACCTGAGCGATGTATTGAGTGACAGCTGGGTCATTAGAACATCAACTGTAATTAGTAAACATATTGAAACCCACACTATACAAGCTAACCCTATATACATGCTACCTTTAGTATACATTTGTTTACCATTAAAAAAAACAGTATGTGTGCAGATCCATCTGTGCCACAATAATATAGGTATTTTTATTTTGGTTTTTAGTGTAAATGTAGAATTTTTTTTTTGTAAAATTGTACAAAAAAATTAAATAAAAATAATGTGTAAGGTGAAACAGGGGCAAAGAGGTTTGAATGTGGAGGTTGACGGTTATTCTGCTCCGTTATTGTAATGTTTGACGTTATCAAACTAATTCAAGCGATTAAACAGAACACGTTTCTTAGGATACGTAAATGGAACCATCACACTCCATGCACACACACACTAGTTTACCTCATTTTACCCATCCCACACTTACATTCAGGTAATTGTTTATTTAGAGACTGTATCTAATTTAATAGCTGTAATCTAATAGTTGGCTGTTTATCGTTCAAAGATAAGATGGAGGGCCTGCTAATTTTATTAGTCTCTTCAGTAAGGGATGTGGGAGGCTTTTACCGCCCTGCTAATTGGTCAAATGAGTCGGACAGTGAATGAGCGTAACCTGAACTGTTCAAAACAGAATGACCCCTGCATATTGAAGTTTCTTTCACTTGTGTCGACAAATTGATCACAAAACTAAAAATGACAGTTTGATGCACTCCTAAACAATTGCATGCAAACCTCAGAGGGCAAAGGTCACAATCTTTAGCCTTTAACACTTATTGGCGGAACACATCTAAAAAATGACTTTTGCATCTACTCATAGTCTTTTAAATGTCGTTTTAGACTCAGAAGCATTGAATGATCTATTTTAGACATTCAAATAATGCATAATATACCTGTGTGACAAAGTTAAATTCTTAGATGACAATGCTGCTGACCTGGAAGAAAAGAGCAGAACAAAGAAAAAGAAAACAAGAGAAAGGGGGTGTGGATTAATGATTGTATGGACATAAAGGCCCAAACAGAATAGGTGAGATAGAACAAAGGGGCGTCGAGATAAAGTGCATTAGAAGAAAGGCTGGAAAGTGGGATAACTGGAGCAAAGCACCTCTTGAATGAATGTGTTACATGACTGGTTTTTCTGTGGACGTGGACCCTTATACTATAAGAGTGTGTTACTTTATGACTCTGTGAAGACAACAGACTTCAGCTCACAGGGAAACGTGATATATGTATGTGTGAGCAAGTGAGCAGTTTACAGTATCTCAGCCTCAAATCACTTCCAATGCAGGCTTTAATAAGGCCTAAAAATATATATATATGTTGATGTAACATAATTCCTGCAAAAGTGAACGTCAAATGTCATGTCAGCGGTCAGTAATATTTTAATAAAAATACATTCTGAGTGTGTAAGGAATTTTACAGGTCTTGTAAAACGCACTAAACTTTTGCTTCACCCAGAGACTTTAGTAAATCTATAAAATCCACGGACATGATCCAGCTAAAAGCCCAGTTAAAGGAAATGATGTGATTAGTACAGAGGTCTGTAACAGTAGCCCATTGATTTATAGATGGATTGATGTTTTTCGCTCAATTGTAGAAATGATTGATTCTTTGAGATCTTAAAACCTCTATGTAGAAAACAACTGATGCATTTTGACAACTCTGTGCCATTACAAATCAAGATTAAACAGATTGATTTCATGGCATCTAAGATTGTAATTGCATAATTAACCACCCAAATAAGAAATATGTTTATATGAAATATATATATATATATATATATATATATATATATATATATATATACACACACACACACACACACACACACAGTTTACTTTCCGTAATTTCTATTACACAATGCGAGTCGCAACCATACGAACGTCTATCACTTGTGAGTTACATCAAAAATTGTACCATGTACGACTTTAGCTATGGGAAATTGCATAGACTTCTATTGTTTTTATATACAGCAAGTTATGAATACTTTAACCTAACCCAGACCCTATCGATCACAGAAAACTTTCAACATTTTTACATATAAAAAAAACATTATTTACTTTATATTTATACTGTTTTTACAAATGAGAACGTCCTCAAAAGGTGGTTTTGGGAAATAAAATGGTGGGTATAGGAAATTTTTTTAATAAACTTAATATATCATGTAATATAATGATCGATCAGTTAACAGCTGGGCAATATGAAGACTGCAATTTGTACCCATGCGTTTATTTTTTCAGAACAAAACTGCTTCCCAGTGCAAAACTCTTGATTGTGATGTTGCTATAGTGCTCTGGGTGGTTTCTATAGCGTTAGGTGGTAGCTAATTGGTTACTTACTTTCCTAAGTTCTCCCCGAAGTGTCACGTAGTGATAGCTCACCTCTGTTCAATACGCTGCAACCTTTACAGTTTCCATGGCCGTGGCACAAAAGCCAATTGTGGAACGAATTAGGTGGCGTTAGGGGTAGTTTTGTTTAGTAAAAGTATGAGAAACTGTAATTAAAGGGTTTGTTCACCCAAACATTTAAATTCTGTCATTATTTACTCACTTTCACGTTCATCAATGCACACATCAGTTGGTAAACGGAAGCTCAAGCATGCTTAGTTGACGTGCGAAAACCAATGAGGTTCATTCTCGTGTGTTACGCGGTCCGTTTGAGCTTCAACAAGAACCAGAGGTTTGTTCTCACGCGTCAAGCAAGTACGGTTGAGCTTCTGTAGCTCTCTTATGTTCGCCAATCAGTGTTTATGTGAATAAAAGTCAAAATTCAATCTGGTCATCATATAGCGATCATGTCTCTTATTTGGACTAAACTGCTCAATTCATATGGATTAGTTTTACAATCTCTTTATGAACTTTTTGAAGCACCAAAAGGGGTAGTGCCGAGGACTGTCAATGGAGGGACAGAAATCTCTCAGATTTCATTAAAAATATCTTAATTTGTGATCAAAAGATTGACGAAAGTCAATTTTTACTTTTTATGAAAAGAATTTTCATTTTTGGATGAATAATGACTATGCCTGACTCTGGGGATACTACTGCCCTCTATGTCTGAACAAGTGGTATTGCAGTGTCCACATAGCCACTTGTGTGCTTTAGGAGGGAGAGAAAATACTAAGGAAACAATCCATGAGATCAAAGAATATAATTAAAAACGTACAAACACAAATGCCAACTGCCCGTGCTGATGAAGCCGATAATGTTAATGGTAGTGGTAACTCAAACACCGAGCGTGACTTTACCTCTCTTTGGACTCATCTCAAGATCAGTGCAGGTCCAGGGATCAGGAAGGAGACAATCTGCAGCTTCTACCTCATGGGAAAATCTTATGTTTTTATTTCCTTTTTTCTTTATTCCCCTTTTTCAGTCCCTCTTCTCCCTTCTCTTTCAATTTATGAATTTTAAACAGGCACTCTGAAAGACCTTTCTGATGAAGGACCCTGATTAGAGAGGTTAACAGACTCAAGCTGTCATATCAAAGGCTTGTACATGCATGCACTCACACACAAAATAAAAGACTGAGATTCCTATCTGAGTCACTGAAGGGGAAACAGTAAAAGACAGCATGTGTGTGTGTTTAAATTTCTCTTGAGTCAATGAGCAGGCCGAACATGGCATGAAAGCCATGTTGTGTTAGACTCACAGAGTTCTATTGCCTGCAGTGTTTAACTAAGTGTTCTGTCTCTTTCATGCTGTAATTAATCAGAGAAATTGAACTTGGCCTCATTAATATTAATGCATAGTAAAACGCACATACAATACACTTCTGATCCTTACCGGAGAAATGAGCGGTCAACCAGTCAGCAGACTGCATCGTGCAATTGTTCTGGCATACAGTTCAAAGTTTGAGATAGGTAAGAATGTGTTTTTTTTTTATTTATTTTTTATAATTATCTTAAATGCTTACCACGGCTACATTTATTTGATAAATAAAATACAGTAAAAATTTTAAATATTACTACAATTTAAAATAACTGTTTTTATATATATATATATATATATATATATATATATATATATATATATATATATATATATATATTTTTTTTTTTTTTTAAATTACTATTGAATTTTCAGTATCATTACTCCAGTCTTCAGTGTCACATAATCCTTCATAAATCATTTTATTCAGAAAAATTCTGATTTGCTGCTCAAGAAACATTTCTTATTACTATGTATAGTTGAAAACAGTTGTGCTGCTTAATAGATTTGTAGAAACCATGATAATTTTTTATGATTCTTTTCAGAATTTTTTAAAAATGTCTGTCACTTTTGATAAATTTAATCCATCCTTGCTGAACAAAAAGAATACAGTTCTTTAAAAAATCTTACTGACCTCAAACTGAAAGCTATGGTTATGTATACCATTCAAAATACCCTTTTTCTGAATGGTAGAGTAGTTTATAATCACAAAATCTTCTAAGAATATCATAAAGAGACTTTCCAATTGCTGAAACTGCCAATTTTCTCAGAGCTGAAAGACAAATAGAATAAAGGGAGATGAGACACATTTGTTTGTCTTTAAAAATGCTAAATGTCTACATCCATCATTAGGAATGGAACATACAATGAATAGTTGGACAATAAAGAATTAATTCACCCAAAATTTAAATTCTAGATTTTATCATTTACTCTGTCATGATGTTTGTGACCTGTATTATTTTCTTTCTTCTGTGCAACACAGAGAATAAATGTTTTGCAGAGTGACTGGCAGGTTTAAATATGAATGTGATTTAAAAGCCAATATGGAGGGGAACATTTTCAGAGTATAAGCTATCATAAATTGTATAGACTACTTTTTTGGACCGCGGTATGGAAAAGAGCAACCTTGACATTCTCTAAAACATCTCCTTTTGTGTTCCACATTTTGGAGTAAAATCCTTCCTTTAGAGGTTAATGTATGGCCAAAGGATCTATACAAATCTATATACTGTATATATAAAAACATATTTTATTCAGTTAAATTAACACATCTTCCGGTTGGAATAAATGACAGCACATTTGCTAGTCAAAGAAAGTGTGCATAAGAGAATGAGAGTGATAGGCAGTAAACTACGAATGCACTTCTTAAAAAAGTCCAGTTATTAGCAATTATAATGAATAACAAATAAAGGCTTTGTTCTTACCTGCAATGTCAGGTAAAAACAGGGAAGTATATCAACACAGATGGCATTTAATATTTTAGTACAGCTGCTTTTTGTATACTCGCAAATTAAGTATGAATTTGACTACAGATTTCCCTGAGTTGTTGCAACGTAACTGGAATCTATGCAAATCTGTGAAGCAAATCTGTAAACAATGATAAGACTTATTGTGGTCTAAAAAAAGGTCATAAGGTTAAATATAGTTTTTTTCCATTTATTTAGCTTTATGCGTTTCTTTTTTGGGGGGCTCAGAAACACGCATTCACAAGCAGGCCTACGTCTGCACAAACAAACAAACAGTGGAAAATAAAAATTTATATTTATACATTTAGAGTAACTGAAGGTGGGGTGTGTGGAAACATATTTTGTCCATTTGCCAACAGAAATATTTGCCTATACTCACAATGCTTTCTGCCCTTGAGCAACATCCCAACCACTCTCACTATGCTAAGCACAAAGATGCATAAACATGTTCCACACACTCTTGCAAACAAAATGTAAATCACAAAAAAATAGTTCATTGCAACTAAAGCAGTTTAGCTAACAGAGTTGTTTTATTAGCAGTCATATAACAGCACTTATTAGTAAGGTAATGATGTGTTTTGAAGGAATATTTATTCATATTTGAAGGAATAATAAAAATGCAAAGTAACAGAATAGAAACTCTGCACACAAAAAACATGTACAAGAAGTTTCCCGCTCCATATCCCAGACTTTAGTAGTGTCTGTTTTTCCTGTCCGCTTTTCAGCTTTTAACGGGAATGATCGGACTGAGGGTCAGGACTGCACCATCTTTTTGTGGGGATCATATATGTAGCGCTTGAAGTTTAAGTGTATGGTAACTGGCTGAGCGTCAAGCTTGGTTTCCTCAGATTTGGAGGATTCATTGGCCCCACCCTTCCCCTTCTTCTTAGATGAAGAGCACAGTTGCTTGGTTTCTTCTTTCAGCCCCTCTAACAGAAGAGAAAGAAAGAAAAAACAGGCATTCATGGACAAGGGGCACACAAAGATACTAGGATCCTCATGTTTTGGATGGATACATTGATCATATGACCATTAAAGTTTTAAACAGGAATTAACTGCTGCATCAATCAAAAAAAATAAATAAATCAAAAATCTGGATTGACTTATATCAGTGTTATTTTAGTTTTATTAAAAAAAAAGATCAAAAAAATTGTGTTTTTGTCATATTAATATTATTTTGAAATATTGCCATTTAGGTTTAATTTATTTTTTATTTCAGTTTTATTTCGTTTTCATTTTTATTTATTTCCAGTTATTCATTTTAGTGCTTCGACTTAAATGTATTTCAGTTTAATCCCAAGGCAACATTTCTAATTTTCGTTTAGTTTAAGTTTTTCAACTAATATTTATATTTTATTTTATTTTAACTTGGAGGTAAAGTACAGTACAAAAAACTAAACATCCTTTCCAGCGTGGTTATGGATACATTCATTCTACTAAATTCATTGGGCCTGAAGAGAGGTGTAGGTGTAGGTGTGTGTGTGTGTGTGTGTGTGTGTGTGTGTGTGTGTGTGTGTGTGTGTGTGGGCGCATGTGCATGTATATTTGTGTGGCTGAACTACCTACACAAGAGAGCCTTGAGGGTCAGGAAAAGGATGCAAGTTTTTTTGCACATACATTTAAGATATAGCGTGCATTTTTGCAGTGTGTAACTTTATATGAGAGCAGCTTTTATGTATATGCTGTCTTGACTGAATGAATGAATGTAAAAAGAATGAGTCCCCTGACAAGAAACATGGAGGATGGAGGAAAAAAAAGTGGCCAAGAAAAAATTAGGGAGAGTAAATGAGAGACAAAAGTATTTGCTTACCTGGTATTCGGATTTTGATCTTGCCACTCTGGCCGAAGCCACCTTCAATGGACCCCGTTTCTCCCGTCGACAGCTTAACTTTTAAACCCACAAACAGCTGAAGGTTCGTCTCCTTCTTAAACAGGTTTCGACCAATCACAGTGTAGTCATCTGTCACCTGACCAAAGACAAAAACTGATGAGCTAGAGCCAGAGTACACAAGGTGCTCAAAAGACTGTAAAAAGTCAAATAAATTCATAAAATTTGTAAGAATTGTGTAGGAACAAAATCAAACAATATCTGACCCCAGATATAGTGAAATCAATTATACAATTAAATCATGTACAGTATATTATGTCCATTACCATTCAAATGTCTGTGGTCGGTAAAGATTTCTAATATTTTTGAAAGAAGTATCTTATGCTCACCAAGGCTGCATTTATTTGATGAAAAATACAGTAAAAATTGTAATATTGTGAAATAGTTACAATTTAAAACAACTTTTCTATTTTTAAGATATTTTAAGATGTAATTTATTCCTGAGATGGCAAAGCTGAATTTTCAGCATCATTACTCCAGTCTTCACTGTCACATGATGAAATCATTCTAATATGCTGATTTGACGCTCAAGTAATATTTATTATTATTATTATCAATGCTGAACAGTTGTGCTGCTTAATATTTTTGTGGAAACCATGATTTTCAGGATTCTTTGATGAATAGAAAATTTAAAATAACAGCTTTTAGCAGCAATTTAATGAATCTTTTCTCAACAAAAGTGTTAATTTCTTTATTAAAAAAAATGCGCTGATCTCAAACCTTGAACGGTAGTCTGTGCATGTGTAATTTTACCTTTATACATTATCAATATATAAATATTTGTAGTTACCCGTTCCACTGCTCCTTCTTTCTCCTTATCTTTGCTGATTTTGAGTCGAGGCAGTGCTGTCTCTGTGTAGTTTTTGTCCTCAAACCCTTCCAAAAGCTTTCCGTGAAAGGCAAGCCTGCATGTGTTACCATGGATATCTGAGTCCAGTCGTGACCCAATCACTAAGCAAAGTGGTGGACATGTGACTGGTCGTTCAAACTCAAGTAAAGCCCATTGCTGTGGTTCCCCTCTCCCTCCTTCTGCCTGACCAGTCAAATACTCATCCAGGTGGTGAAACTCCCAATCAAATGAGAAAGAGCTTACACTTTGCTCTTGAGAGGTGGGCAAACAGTCTCCATTTTCTTTGCCAGGAAGCACTCGATTGAAGAATGAGATACGAGCCATAACGGTTTCATGTCCAACGGTGATGTGGAACTTTGAACGGCTACTAAGTGCTCCGCGATAGTATTCAATCTTTTGGACGGATATAATAGCAGCGTAAAGAGTTTGCAATGAACCTGGTGTGCATATTACACCCCGTTCTAACAGTTTTGGGTCAAACTGTGTCACACACACGCCAACCCGATCCCCTTGCATAGCATTAGGAACTGGCTTACGGAACATCTGCACAGATTTGACCTTGCGAGTTACCTAAGGAATAAAAAAAGAGAAAGAAATAAGGAGCTGATCATGTCAATACACAATGTTGCAAAATATTTGTTCACCAATGATTGTGAAATTGATCATTTGGAAAGTCAGAGAATTAAAAAAAAAGATAATCTTTTTTAATGCAATTTGTGCAGTTTGCAATGCATGTGTATACAGTATACAAGTGTTCAAAGGTTTGGGGTCGGTAAGATTTTTTAAAGTTTTTGAAAGAAGTCCAAGCCTGACTTATTTAATCAAAAATACAGTAAAAACAGTAATATTGTGAAATATCTTTTCTGTTGTAATATATTTAAAAAATGTAATTTATTCCTGTAATGGCAAAGCTGAATTTTCAGTCTTCCATGTCACATGATCCTTCAGAAATCATTCTAATATGGAAACATTCTTCTTATTATCAATTTTGAAAATGGTTGTGCTTGTAAAAACTGTGATACTTTGATGAATAGTCAGTTCAGAACATACTATTTAGAACTTACAAAATAACAGCAATTATTTGAAATCTTTTTAATTTCTTTCTTTCTTTAAAAAAAAAAAAACTGTAGTGTATGTATTGTAGTGTGTAGATAAGTACCTTTAATGCTGGTATCTCCACAGTCTCATTGACACTGAGTGACCCTTGTAAGATGGTGCCAGTAATGACTGTTCCCTGGCCACGGATGGAGAAGCAGTGATCTACAGCCATGAGGAGAGAACCTGATGGATCTCTACGAGGAAGGAAGGCTTGGGCCTTCAATAACTAAACCCATAATCAGAGACAACTTTAAAAATATGGCCCATACCTTTCAAAAATACAGTAATAACAAAAAGTCTGAGACCTAAAATTACACTTTAGCTATAATGATAACATCCACTCAAGCTAGTATAAACTAGTTTGTGCTAAACATCTATGTTATTCAGCATGATTTGACAATGTTCCAAAAAAATCTAGCATGTATCTGACTTTTGGATTTTTAAACTGTGCTGTGACAACACACCCACTAACTCACATCTATGAGTTCAGTTATCCCCTGTGGCTCGTCTGTATCCGGGGCCTCAGGACCACCTGGCTTTGCTGCCACAGCAATTATAGGACACTCTTTAAATCTGACAAGCAAATAATAAGTCAAGTCAGTTTATTTGTATAGCACTTTTCACAATACACATGGTTTTTAAAGCAGATTTACATCATGATGGTAATGTTTATAATATCTTAATATCATCATGCCTTATAGTTGCATTTAGAAGAATAGAGCTGTAAAAATGTATAATATATAGAATATATAGTGAATGTGCTTAAGTTGGCAGTGTCTACCTTGTGTTCTCAAGAGTTTTGTGCATCCTCTTGGTCATTTTGTCAATAGCTGCCTGTCTCTTGTCACTAGGCAACATGTCTGTTTTGTTGAGTATGACGATCATGCGGGAGCAGGTGAGCTGACCAATCAAAAGACACTCTGCTGTTTGTGTCTGCATACCTTTCACAACGTCAACCACCAATATCATCAGATCAATGATCTGAGCACCTGAATGCAAGTACACAGATGAGAGTAAAACATATAAGTCCAACAATGACAAACATAACAGAGTAAAGTCATCACTGCCAGACAGAAAAAGAGACCAAAAATAAGAGAGGTAGGAGACCAGGCTATTGCCTTTCCTTTCCCTCTTTTTCTCTCTGGCACTCATTCTTTCCTGAGAGATCCCCTCTGGGGGAGAGAGGAAGTCAAGCTAGAGCCCTGAACAGCCCCCTTCCGCCTTAATCAACCACATGTGACATAAATGCGCACACGCACACACACACACACACACACACACACACACACACACACACACACACACACACACACACACACACACACACACACACACACACACACACACACACACACACACACACACACACACACAAACACACACAAACACACACACACACACACACACACACACACACACACAAACACTTGAGATCTCTTGAGTTTGTTTGGTCCCTCTAGACATTGTTTCTCCACATCATAATTACTTCATAAATCATATATTACTTCATAAATCCCTCTTTTATATTACTCATTTTGTTTCTCATGCTTATTTAATCTATGTAGATATCTCTTAATGTCTTGCAGTAACATTACAAGTCTGTCATTAAAAGCATATTTGTCTTATGATTTGAGAACTTGTTTTAACCCTATAAAGTGTGTGGTATCATTTTTGATACATGAATTTCTAGGGCCTCTAAATTACCAACATTATCATAACTTTGTTGGAAAAATTGTTTCTGTTGTACTACTAGATGCCTTCTGCACTCTAATTGATAGTTCATCATTTTTAATCAAGTAAAAGGTCTTCAGGTCGTGGTACATGTCTTTTTGCTGGGACATTTTTACAAAGTAAATATAAGAATAACTTTTAGATTGTTATTAATATGTCAAAACTGACATTTACTGGACTAAAGAAACTTAGTTTTACTTGATTAATCTTACATACATTTTAACATGATTTTTTATTTATTTAAACAAATTAAGTATCAAATTTAATACAACAGGTTTTTAAGGAACATTTATTTATCTCTCAATCATCATTGTACTGAATTGCATTAGGGTAAGTTTACCTATTAAGCCCACCAAAATCTAAGTCTAGGTTTTTTTCATAGATATTGACAGTGTTTATATGAAAAATCATTTGTTAAAATGCAAGATTTATCTCTCATTTGAAAATGTATTAATTAGTTGATGTACATTTTAGAATATACAATTAAGATAATTTAGGAATAAAGTCAGAAGTCTGGCATGGACTTAATTGGTAATTTGGCACCATTTAAGCCCGCATGTGTTCCAAACAAGCCCACATCATCATTGATTCACAAAATATAAAAATAAATTGATTTTAAAGAAGTAAAACATCAATATATTTATTCAGTGACAGGGAAGTATTAAAAAAAATCCTTTTGCTAATGTTTGATTAGAGCCCTGGGTGGGATGGGTAGGTGTTAGTGGCCGGTGGTCTGGAGCCTTAAGTCTGCTTGACTGGAGTTGTAGCAGGAGTCAAGCTGGAAGTTTGACAGGGTGTATCTCGGGAACCAAGCCGAGTTGGGGCTCCATACTCTGGGCTTAGGGGGGCCTCCTAGTGGGCCCAATCAAAGTTCCACAGGAAGTGACCATATCTCTGTAAGTAAGCCGAGTTAGGGCTCAATATTCCCGGCATAGGGGGCCCACTGGCTGACCCCTCCATGCCTGGAGTCCGGAGCCCCAATTCGGCTTGGGTCCCAAATTTTGCCCAGGAAGTGGCGGTAACTTGGAGCCGGACGGTCCCAGGGGCACAGGACTGTGGGGAATGTAGGGTCCCTCTGGGACCTCTCCATGCCCGGGAATCTCAAGCCTTAACTCGGCTTGGCTCCCGAATTAGGTAGTAAAATTAAGGTAGTAAGTAAGGTAAGGTTAAAAGGTTAGTAAGGTAAAAGCAAACAAAGAAATGTTATCATTAAACACTTTCAGAAAATGTATCAAAGTTTGCAATTAGAGGGATTCCTCATTGAAACACATAAGGTGGGCTTAAATGGTTCCACAGTGAGTAATGGTGAAAAAAAGACAATGTTTTCCTTTAAAAATGTAAGATATGTTTAAAAATACATGCATGGAGCTTAAATATACTGTGGACTAAGTATCATAGTAATTTTCATTGTGCCCACATTGAGAAATGTTACGTTTTTTTTCATTCAAGGTTAGCTTGTGTTGGCTATATTTTGCATGCGTTTTTTGACACTGTAACACTTTTTCTATGCACACGAAAGGCCTATTTCTCTCAAATATTGTTCACAAATCTGTCTAAATCTGTGTTAGTGAGCACTTCTCCTTTGCCGATATAATCCATCCACTTCACAGGTGTGGCATATCAAGATGCTGATTAGACAGCATGATTATTGCACAGGTGTGCCTTAGGCTGGCCACAATAAAAGGCCACTCTAAAATGTGCAGTTTTATCACACAGCACAATGCCACAGATGTCGCAAGTTTTGAGGGAGCATGCAATTGGCATGCTGACCAGAAGGAATGTCCACCAGAGCTGTTGCCCGGGAATTGAATGTTCATTTCTCTATCATAAGCCGCCTCCAAAGGTGTTTCAGAGAATTTGGCAGTACATCCAACCGGCCTGACAACCGCAGACCATGTGTAACCACACCAGCCCAGGACCTCCAAATCCAGCATCTTCACCTCCAAGATCATCCGAGACCAGCCACCCGGACAGCTGATGCAACAATCAGTTTGCATAACCAAAGAATTTGTGCACAAACTGTCAGAAACTCTGTCTCGGGGCTGCATGCTCATTTTCCTCATCGGGGTCTCGACCTGACGGCAGTTCGTCATCGTAACCGACTTGAGTGGGCAAATGCTCACATTCGATGTCATCTGGCACTTTGGAGAGGTGTTCTCTTCACGGATGAATCCCGGTTTTCACTGTACAGGGCAGATGGCAGACAGCGTGTATGGCGTCGTGTGGGTGAGCGGTTTGCTGATGTCAACGTTGTGGATCGAGTGGCCCATGGTGGCGGTGGGGTTATGGTATGGGCAGCCGTATGTTATGGACAATGAACACAGGTGCATTTTATTGATGGCATTTTGAATGCACAGAGATACCGTAAGGAGATCCTGAGGCCCATTGTTGTGCCATTCATCTACGACCATCACCTCATGTTGCAGCATGATAATGCACGACCCCGTGTTGCAAGAGTCTGTACACAATTCCTGGAAGCTGAAAACATCTCAGTTCTTGCATGGCCAGCATACTCACCGGACATATCACCCATTGAGCATGTTTGGGATGCTCTGAATTGGCGTATATGACAGCGTGTTCCAGGTCCTGTCAATATCCAGCAACTTCGCACTGCCATTGAAGAGGAGTGGACCAACATTCCACAGGCCACAATCAACAACCTGATCAACTCTATGCGAAGGAGATGTGTTGCACTGCGTGAGGCAAATGGTGGTCACACCAGATACTGACTGGTTTTCGGACCCCCTCATTGAAATGAACATTCAATTCGCGGGCAACAGCTCCGGTGGACATTCCTGCAGTCAGCATGCCAATTGCACACTCCCTCAAAACTTGCGACATCTGTGGCATTGTGCTGTGTGATATAACTGCACATTTTAGAGTGGCCTTTTATAGTGGCCAGCCTAAGGCACACCTGTGCAATAATCATGCTGTCTAATCAGCATCTTGATACGCCACACCTGTGAGGTGGATGGATTATGTCGGCAAAGGAGAAGTGCTCACTAACACAGATTTAGACAGATTTGTAAACAATATTTGAGAGAAATAGGCCTTTTGTGTACATAAAAAAAGTCTTAGATCTTTGAGTTGAGCTTATGAAAAATGGGGGCAAAAACAAAAGTGTTGCGTTCATAATTTTGTTCAGTGTATTTATTTGTAAATTAATGTAAAATTAATCACAAAACATTGTTTGCAGTTCACATGCTTCATTTTTTCTTAGTCTAGCCTTTCTGTAAGGCTAATGGTTTGACCTATAGATTAGCTTTGAACGCAAGCTAATTAAACTCATCTTTACATTTAAAGGAAAATTATATCAAATGATAAATTACTATTTGTTCATACACAAAAAAACAATACATTTATCTCTTATTTGACATAATATCAATGTAGTTACCAAAGAAATGGCTGAAAATTGCAGAAATGTGTTTGTTTCTGAAGGATCCTGAAACTCCAAAGTTTTGGGGTGACTTTGTGTGTGGTCACCTGAGACAGCGTGCACATGGGTGGGGCTAACTCAACATTGCCAAATGTGAATGGTATGCAATAAAAAATGCCAGGGAAGTAACAAATCACTGGATTGGTTAAAATAATGAGCAGCATAAAATATTATTTTCTCTTTTTGTAATTTGACTTCTGAGTTGAAAGTGGGCTTAAAGGGTACATGGGCTTAAAGGGTAATGTGTTGGTCCCACACAATTAAAACTACAGAGCTTTGTTCATAAAACTAAGCATTACATATCATCTTACTTACACATATGATTGGGAGAGATACATTTAATTGACATTTATGCAAGTACTGTTATATTTATTTATATGTAGTCTGGTGTAAATTGCAATGATTTACATTACAAGCTACCCGAATTTATTCTTCATTTACATATAAATGACAACATCTGCAATCTGCACCAATTTACATATTTTTGCTCAGTTTGGGCCTCATCCTCCTCAAGTATGAACTCCATATTCTCACTATACCATTAAAGATGTATCAAATACACAACATATTTGGTTTTCTTTTATATTTTTTTTTTCTAAAGGGTCAATACATTTTTCTATTTAAAATTGATTTTACTGATTTATTGTTATATGTCAGTCTCAGGGTTAATATGATCTCTTCAAAATAATACACATACACCACCTACTGGTCAAAAGTGGTAGTGCTGACCAAGTTTAAAATGCCCTAACAGGTTGCTTTTCTTCTACTAATTATATTCATACTAGAAATTAAAAGATGTGTGGTGCATTGCTTTGTTTAGCATAATCCATGAATTACATATTGATCCACGCATACTTGTAAACATGCAGTTTGGTATTGTGGGTTTAATTAGTGTAACCATTGCCCAACTAATATAAACCAAGCAATTTTATCCACTTACCCCCGATGATAGTGCGTATGAGGGAGGCATGTCCTGGGCAGTCCACCAGTGTGAACTGCAGACTGTCGTATAGTCTGTCCCCGCAGGACTCTCTCAGGTGCTCCGGTAAGGGCACCGTAAACGCGCTAAAGCCGAGATCCAGCGTGATTCCGCGCTCTTTGGACTGGGGGTTCTTGTCGAAGGCTGCTGTGGATGCGGTGCTGCTCAGCGCCCGGGCGAGAGAGGTTTTTCCGCTGTCCACATGGCCGAGGACACCGACGTTAAAGTTGAGCGTTTTAGGAAGACTGGAATCTGCCATTACTGGAATTGTTGGGTAACTTGGGTAACAGAGACTGAATGCGCAGACTTTGAACTGCTGACAGCAATGCTGTTGGTTCAACCTAACCAGCTCAATGTTAATCTGTCAGTATACCAAATCGATCTAATTTGGTGGAATTTAATAATATTCACGTATTAGTTCTGATATGAGAGATTAAATTACATGCTAAGTACATTACTGCATTCAGCAAACTTTTCTGAAATTTGACATTTGTTCTTCCTGCGCTACCCAAAAACAATCTCTGACAAAACAGTTCAGGTCATATGGAACACTCGGTTCCACTTCACAGTATTATTATTTAGAAAAGAAACATACCTAGTGGATCAAATCATTTATAAACTAGTAAAATGGTTTGAATTATTTAAAACATGTTCAACACATAATTAGGAGTTTGTTTACACTTTATACAGAAAAAGAGATTTGTGGAACCTACAGCGGTTATCTTTGTTCCAGTACAACATTTCAAATGGAGCACAAACTGAAAATAGGGGCGTGTTCGCAGTGATCATACAGACATTTGCGGCATCCAATGATTAAGCAGAGATTCCACAAATTCACCAATCGAAACAAAGAACGACTAAATACCGTTTCAGGGGCGGTACTTCCTCAAATCGCCTTGGTTACCCACATGGAAACGCGGGTATCTTGTGTTTGATTTCAACGGCCTTTCGTGAGATAGGCTTGAAGTTGTTTTACTCACGTTTTAGAGCGTTTAATTAACAAATAAGAAACATGAAGATCGAAGAGGTGAAAAGCACAACGAAGACGCAGCGCATCGCATCTCACAGCCATGTGAAGGGTCTCGGGCTGGATGAGGCCGGTAATGCTAAACAGTCCGCGTCCGGACTAGTGGGGCAAGAGACAGCTAGAGAGGTAACCTACAGATCAATTTCAGCATTTTCCAGTTTGCGAATGGGGATTCAGTAAGTTACATGTGATTAATTAATTTGATCATTTGTATTTAACTGATTATTTGTAAAGAACGAATACAAAATATCTGATACATGGTAACGTTATGTGTCAGGAGGAGCCATCTAAAATGCATATGCATATTTCACATTCACTAAGATTATATTGTTGTGATCATAACAGATTCTGGAGATTATTAATATTTGTAACAATTTCCTGCCATTTAGTCACTTGACATTAAAATGTATAAAGGACATCCTGTTTCTTTAAAAAAAAGGCTAATTCTTACATTTTTATTAGGCTTGTGGCATCATTGTAGAGCTGATTCGTTCCAAAAAGATGGCTGGCAGAGCCATTTTACTAGCAGGACCACCTGGAACAGGCAAGGTAAGGACTGAGAGCTTCACAGCTGTTGAATGTGAAAGTGTTTATGGATTATTAATTTTATTAATGTACCCCACAGACTGCTCTAGCATTGGCCATGGCACAGGAACTGGGAAATAAAGTGCCGTTCTGTCCTATGGTGGGCAGTGAAGTGTATTCATCAGAAATCAAGAAGACTGAAGTTCTGATGGAGAACTTCAGAAGAGCTATAGGTGAGATCTCTTGCAAAGAACCTATATTTGTCTACTTCAAGAGTAGAAAACATACCTGTGTACCATTACCTGTAAAAACATCATACAATACATTTATTAATTTCTTTTAGGAGATACTTTTAATAGTAAAGGTAAAATGTGATTTAAAAAAAACAGTGAAGTGCATTAAAATACATTTGAACTTGTTAGTAACTCTTCACACACACTTGCTATGTTTCCATACTATGTTGCAAAATTAACTTATGTGCATAATTGGAATATCGCATAAAATATTTGTGAATAAAGCACTGTTTCCATCCCATGTGTTCAAGAGAACAAAATCTTCACTTCCTGGGAAATTGGTGCAAAATATCTAATAAAAATGGAAGTTGCTACAATTGGAAGTTGCTGCAAAGCCAAGACTTGACGCACAGAAGCCAATGGTACATGTCACTATTCGTATTGGCACATCCGGTCTTCATTGGCATGTGCCAGTGGATAGTGGCATGTGTCACTGACATTATCGCGACACACTGACATGACACCTGACTGACACAGAGTCGCGGAACATGTCACTGTATGTTGTGACGCCTCCAGTAGTGACTGACATATTACGGTCAATAATAATGTCAATTACTGACTTAATTATGACACAAAATCCTAAATAAATAGCCTAATTTTGTGATATTTTAAATATCAATTAAACGCATTAAAGTCAGTAATATTTTTTCAAACTTGTTATTTGTGTCACGTCTTTATTTGATTGGTATGTGCCACTGAATGTTTTGTAATACCAGTGCTACTGTTGTTTATCTCGCAAAGTCACAAACTACCCATTCTAGGAAAGACACGAAATAAATCTATCATGGGTCACTACTAATAACTCCGTTACTGTAAACCTTTAATTTTTGCGTGATGCTGCACGGATGCACACCAGTAGGTGTCAGTATAAGAGAGTGTAACACTGGCCAGCGCAAGATTCTCATCTGTGGCTTTAATATTTAATATTTTTTTTATTGAATTATGTATAATAATGTTGTACACATCAGGGATGTTATAAATCATATGTTTGACAGTATAAAGCAAATTGTTATCCAAGTGGCACATGACGCAATCCATTGGCACATCATACGTTTTAGTGACACATGCCAATATCCACTGGCACTCCATAAACTTATTTTTGAAATATTAAAGGTACTGAGAAAGGTCCTGCGTGACCGAAATGTTTGTTGAATTTTTAAAATGCACTGAGCACTTTTTTGCACTTGTATAAATAAAGAAGATTGCTAGTAGCTCTGAAAATCCTTTTCTGATACATAGCCTAACAAATGATTTTTAATAATTGATTTTTTTTTTATTTTTATACTTTTTGGAAGGACTTTAAATATTAAAGCCACAGATGAGAATCTTGCGCGGGTCAGTGTTACACTCACTTATACTGACACCTACTGGCGTGCGTCCGTGCAGCAGCATGTTTGAAAAAGTATTACTTACTTTAATGCGTTTAATTGATATTTAAAAATATCACAAAATTAGGCTATTTATTTAGGATTTTGTGTCACAATTATAGGTGCTCGATTACTCTGTTAGTCACTACTGGAGGTGTCACAACATACAGTGACATGTTCCGCGACTCGGTGTCAGTAAGGTGTCATGTCAATGTCAGTGTGTCGCGATAATATCAGTGACACATGCCACTATCCACTGGCACATGCCAATGAAGACCGGATGTGCCAATACGCATAGTGACATGTACCATTGGCTTCTGTGAGTCAGATGCCATGTCACTTCATGTTAATACTGCTACTGGAGATGTTTGTAAATGCAATCATGTGATACAATTCTGGGAGGCCATTTTACCAAAATATTTTGATGATAGACTTTGGCACAGGCAGCATAATAACAAAAAAAATATTTGAGATGCTGTGCAATGAAACTGATACGCTGGTGATCCAGTTATCTGATTGCATCCTCAGTTGAGGCAAAGTTACATGAGTTTTTTTTGTAGCTCATTGAAGCATTTATTCAATAAATGTGTTTCCATCGAAGTTTATGGACATGTCTTCTTAGCGAATAAAACATTGAGTTGAGTGCATACGTTTTTTTATGCACATTTTATTTAATTCATGCACATCTTTGTGTTTCCATCCAGAGTTTTTTTTAATGCGATATCCCAAAATTCACATAAAAATAGGTGGACGGAAAACAGGGTTACTATAGTCTGATATTAGATCGACAGTATGCGTCTGAAACAATGTGGACTGTGATCTAGTAAGATAGGCATGCATGCACACACACATTATTACAACGTTGACAGAAATATACTGGCATGGACAGGTGAATAGACTCAAGTATTTAATATAACAAATTCTGTTGGTGTTTAAGAATGTATTGATAGATCCACTAGTAATTAGTTAGCATTGTTTACATGTTCTGTTCTTTTTTGTATCTAAATTACTTATTTTGTTTGTGCATTCAGGTTTGCGTATCAAGGAGACTAAAGAGGTGTATGAAGGAGAGGTCACTGAACTGACTCCCTGCGAGACTGAGAACCCAATGGGGGGCTATGGCAAAACTATCAGTCATGTCATTATTGGTTTAAAGACGGCAAAGGGCACCAAACAGTTGAAGGTAAGGAAGTGAAAGAGTGCTGCTTTCATGTAAAAAATGCAGCATCTGTTTTACATCTGTTTAAAGTTATAAGTTATATCTCATTGCGTTTGATATGCTTATGCAGCTGGATCCCAGTATCTATGAAAGTCTGCAGAAGGAGAGAGTGGAGGTCGGTGATGTTATCTACATCGAGGCTAACAGTGGGGCAGTCAAGGTATGGACGGATTTGCTTAACCATTCTCTCTCCGGCCTATATCTGCACATGGCATGTTGAAGTAATCTTTTGTCAGTGCAGGTGGGCAGGTATTCTGGCAGCAGTATAAAAGACAAGAATGTCTTACATATTTTTGAAAGAAAGTAATACTTTTATTCAGCAAGGATGCATTAAATTGATCAAAAGTATAGATTTTTATGATGTTAAATCTGTTCTTTTGAACTTTCAATTCACCAAAGATTCCTGAAAAAATGATCACAGTTTCCACAAAAACATTAAGCAGCACAACCGTTTGCAAATAATAATATAAAAAGTTTCTTGAGCACCAAATCAGCATAATAGAATGATTTCTGAAGGATCATGTGACACTGAAGACTGGAGTAATGATGCTGAAAATTCAGCTTTGTCATCATATATTACATTTTAAGATGTATTAAAATAGAAAATATATATTACTTTATAATAATATTTCACAATTTTTATATATATTTATATTTAAATTAAATTCCACATTACATAAAATTCAATACACTTCCCTTGTAAATAATTGACATGCATCTCTCAAGGCTCTTATTGAGTTTATTCCTGTTTTTGGTTTGCAGAGACAAGGGCGATGTGACACGTTTGCAACAGAGTTTGATTTGGAGGCGGAAGAGTATGTACCGCTACCGAAAGGCGATGTACACAAGAAGAAAGAGATCATTCAGGATGTTACACTTCATGACCTGGATGTTGCTAATGCAAGACCTCAGGTACGTCCACACAAACATCATGTTATCCAGCTTTTTAAGTGGATCTCCATGATTCTAATAATATCAGTGTATTGTGTTTTCTAGGGAGGCCAGGACTTACTTTCTATGATGGGTCAACTGATGAAACCCAAAAAGACAGAAATCACTGGTAACATGGTTAATATTTTTATATACTGATAATCCTAGTAGGATTTTTAATGAGGCCATGTTTAACCATTTCTTTGTGTTTGTGTGTTCTGTATACAGATAAGCTGCGAGCAGAGATCAATAAGGTTGTGAATAAATACATTGAACAGGGTGTGGCTGAGCTGGTTCCTGGTGTTCTGTTTATTGATGAAGTTCACATGCTGGACATTGAGTGTTTTACCTACCTGCACCGAGCCCTGGAGAGCTCCATCGCTCCCATCGTAGTGTTTGCATCCAATCGAGGAAACTGCCTTATCAGGTGGGTTTTCGGTGCGAAAAGTAGGTTATGTTTAAAGTAAAATAGCTTTGTCGCAGTTTTGTAAAATTGTAGGATATTTATTTAGGTAACACTTTTACAATAAAGTTCAATTACTTAAAATACCCCATTATGTTTTTTCGAATATTACCTTTAATGCTGTGTGTAATGTGAATGTAAAAGGTCTGCAAAGAGTTATTCTCCCTCCTTTACAAAACGAACGTACGACAGAATTATTTTCTGCAGTTTAAATCCCGTCTTGTTAACGTGCTTCCGATATGTTTACGCATTAGGTCAGTAGGCGGAGAGTTGGTGGTCTTTTACGGCTGTTAACACATTTGACCACATGAAAGTTTGCTATCCGGTCGAATGCGTTTTCGGCTACCTCTGGAAGTGGACAAACTCAAAATGTTTTAGATCCCGCTTACACCTGTATTTAGCGTCGTCCACTTTTGATCCGATCGACCAAAACACATCTTAATACCAGGTGTAAACAGGGCCTTTGAATAATAAGGTGATAAGAGGGGAACTTTAACATTAATTAATGCATTAGGTATCATGAAATAATAATGAACAACATTTATGAATGATTTATTTTAGGTTAATATTTATTTTGTAACGTTTTACAATGATGTTCCATTGGTTAACATAAGTTAATACATTACCTAATATTAACTAACAAAAAACAATACATTTGTTTCAGTATTTATTCATGTTTATTAATGATTTAGTTAATAATAAAATAGCGTTCATGTTAGCTCAGGTCTGTTGATAAATACAGAACAGATTTTAATATATTAGTCAATGTTGAACTTAATATAAACTAAAATGCTTTAGAAGTATTTTTCATTGTTACTTTTTGTAAATTGCTGCAGTTTATTTATAAATATATTGTTCATTGTTATTTCATCTTTATTCATAATACATTAATGTTAACTTGTAGAACTCGTTAAAAATATATTACTATATGTAGATATTAACATAGATGAATGTTGTTAAATGTTTATTTTTATTCATATTAAATGTATTTATTAATGTTAACAAACTTAAGCATATCTGATTATATTTGAATAAACCTTAACAATATTGGAATTAATTTGATTTGCAGTTTGCTGTGACCAACTGTTAGAATGATGCATTTGATTGGTTATGGAGTTAATTGACAAGTTTACAGATATGCGTAAATCTGTTCTAGGGGGACAGAGGACATCAGCTCTCCGCACGGAATTCCACTGGATCTGCTGGATCGAGTCATGATTATCAGAACTATGCTGTACACTCCTCAAGAAATGAAACAGGTGTGCATAAACATTTTGGTCAAAATAAGCTCCTTAAAGACAAAGACAAGAAAAGATGAAGTATACATTACTCGGTTTTGTTTAATTTGCATGTTTCTATAGATCATAAAGATCCGAGCTCAGACAGAGGGCCTCAACATCAGCGAGGATTCTTTATCTCACCTTGGAGAGATCGGTACTAAGACTACACTCAGGTAATACTTGTTACTACGAGAACATACACATCACTCATAACATTATATCCTACAAATATAGATTCGATTGAACTGTGTCATATTTACTTGTGCCTTGCTACCTGCATTCTCACTTATTCATTATTATGAATTTATAATTTACACAATTTGATTATGTAATGTTGGCTAACGTGTGTCTTTGTGTAAATGATACGCAGATATGCAGTGCAGCTGCTGACACCTGCCAATCTGTTGGCACGAGTTCAGGGGAGGGAAGTAGTCGAAAAAGAACATGTGGAAGAAATTAATGAACTCTTCTATGATGCAAAGTCCTCTGCAAAGATCCTACAAGATCAGCACACCAAGTTTATGAAATAACTCTCTCTCGCTTTCTCTGTACGCCCTGCTATAGTTTGCTTTACTGGTTGATTATTTCACATTTGTCATGATATTATGACTGATGTACCAAGCCATGGCTTGATGTACCATGGCTACTGTATTTTTTACCTAATTGTGTCATTTGCTGTTAGTCACAAATATCAAATGAGAACAGGAAAGAAAACAGTCTCTTCGCTAATAACATGCTTTCAACCGGATTTTATCCCCCACTTTTGTTAGGATAAGTTCTCCATTGTCCTTGTTTTGTTTTGAAAATAAATATTTGTGAAAATGTGAAATATAAATGGGTTTGAATTGAATTTGTTTTATTATGACATTTCATTTCCACACAAAATCAAACATCTAACTTATTTTTAATATAAAACTAAACCAACAAACAATATTTTTTACCAAAATAAATTGGTAGTATTCGGGTGTCTGACTCCATTTAGATAAAAGTTTGATAAGGGGTTTTGGTTGGAGAAAAACAATAGAACAATACATTTTATTGTGTTCTTCAGATCAGACTTTGCATGCGGTCTCAAGCCTACTAATATTGTTAAGCTGTACTGTTGTGACATAACTAACATGTTAGTTAAATAACTGTTCAAATAAAATCTACTGTTATTTCAATGTTAATGCTTTAGATTCATTTAGAAATGCACTAAATTAACATGTTTTTAGCTGTAGGATTCAGGGAAATAAAATTGGGTGTATGGTCCCACAGTGTTACTTTCTCCTGCTGGGTTTGTTAAAGGCAGTCTCAGATCCTGAGCGAGCTTTGCTGAAGACGGATGGCGCGACCTTCCCAGCTTGTTCTAACAAAGATACAAAGAGACAGATACTCAGAATACACAATAATACAAACTACGTACAACATCCTACACATCTGAATTTCAGTTACCTCAATACATAGTGTTCCATTTATGTAAAATATACATGTTTGAACTGAGAACATAAAACAAATTTAACTAATAACTGAGAAGTGAATAAAACAAATATATACTGTAAAATACGAACTTCACATGTAAAAAATCAGTGTTTATTAATGGTATACACAATCTTTGGTAACACTTTACAATAATGTTAATATGAACTAATAACAATAAACAATACTTTTAAAGCATTTATTAATTTTAGTTCACGTTCCATTCAACATTTACTAATACATTATTAAAATCAAAGGTTGTTAATTTAACCTGAGCTAACACGTACTAACAGTTGTGTTGTAATTAATGTTAACAAAGTTTAATAAAAAGTGTTATAAAAGTGCTTATCGTTAGTTAATGCATTAACTAATTGGACCTTTTTGTGAAGTGTTACCCAATCTTTTAAGGTTTTCAATAATGTCACACTGGCAACATGTTCATATTCAAGGTAACATATTGATAATCTGTTTCTACAATAGAGATAAATTAATACATTGTAAAATGTTACATCTGGAATCTTAAAGTCGAGATTATAAAAAGCAAATACAAATGCAAGGACTATCTTCAGGAATAAAAGTCAGAAAAACAAATTAGTCAATATAAACACATAAGACACAATAAACATTGCACAACAAGAGTGACTAGCGGAGTGTCCTCTCTTTGTGTTTGTGTGTTCTGACTTCCTGCTATATATGGAGTGGAAACACTATAAAATGCAAGCACACACACACTCACACACAGCTCTTTTTTATCCTCTTGGCCCAAAATAAAAAATAGAGACACTAGAATTCGGTCACATTTCATCACACTACGTTCCAACTGAATTGTTACAGTTTCTGCTGATCTAACAGTTGCTACTCGACTCACCGCATTCCTTCATCACCTCAAAGGTCTTGCTCTTCACCTCTGTTCCAAATGCTAATTTATCCCTGGCTCCAATCAAATCCTCCGCTTTCACCTCAGGCCTCTTAACTTCCTCTTCCTCACCCTGCTGAAGAAAAAAATAAAATGAATCATAAGCAAAAGTATATTTATTTCTTCTCAGTGTCTCTTCTTTCTCTTACTTGAGACATGGTCAACTCTCAAAATCAGTTGTGATGTATTAAAGTCTTGCTTAAGTTTCTCTGTTTTATACTTGTTGGATGTGCATTTATACACACGTTCACACACACACACCCTTCCCTTGCCGAGTCCAATCCCAAATGGACCATAATTCCTTTGGCCAAAGCATGAGTCACACGGTTCCTCCTCCCATGTAATCAGTCACTGTTCTTGAAGGGATAAACAAAGATGGCATTTAAAGATGACATCTTCAGTACTTCGATTAGTTCCACCAGCTCAGAAATGAAAACAGTTTATGGTTTGTGTCTTGAGTGCATTTTGCCCTCCACTTTTCAAGTGTTTATTTGTACACTGTTGTGTTTGGTGTTTTGAGGGTTGCTAAGTGCTTGTTTGGGAATGTTAATTTGGCTCTCTTGCGTATTCCATTAGAATGACATACTTTTTAAGGAGAGGTATTTACGACTTATGTCCTGCCATTGTTTAGTCTATATACCTACAGCTGTCCTAATCTGTGAACTTTCTTAGTTTTCACTGGTTTGTAAACCATTCAAACAGCATCATTCCTCCAGTCTTCAGTGTCAAATGATCCTTCAGAAATCATTCTAATATACTGATTTAGTTTTCAAGAAACATTTCTTACTATTATCAATGTCGAAAACATTTGTGCTGCCAATGTTTTTGTAGAAACTGTAATACCTTTTTCCCCCAGGATTCAAAAGTTCAAAAGAACATTATTTCAATAGTAAATATTTTTACATTATTAGAAAAGATTTCTGTCACATCTGATTTTTAAATAACACTACGATGAGTTTTCATTTGTTAACATTAGTTTACTATATTAGTTAACATTAACTAACAATGAACACGTACTAATACATTTTTAAAATTAAGTTGTATTTGTTAACATTAATTAATACACTGTGAACTAACATGAACGATTATATTTGTACTAACATTAACAAAGATTAATAAACACTTTAAAAATGTATATTGCTAATTTTTTTCATTGTTATTTCATGTTAGCTAATGCATTTTACTAACGTTAACAAACGGGACCTAAAGTGTTACTATTTCAAAAATCTTTGCAGAATAAAAGTATTAATTTCTTTAATAAAAAAAAAAACTTAGTGACCTTAGATAATGGTATTGTATGTAAATCAAAGTCACAAAACAGTACATTCAGGAAACGGTTTTATTTGTACCCAAATATTAGAAGAGTAGACTATATTTTCCAGTCTTTCAAAGACAATCGTAACCAGTACCATTTAAATTTATTACATAACCATTTTATACATACACACCATCTATACAAAGTTCACCACTGATTTACACAGCTATAGTATATCTAGTATGTTATGTAAAAGGTACAATTTTACAAAATATTTGGTCAATGCACCTTTGGTATGCTTATTAAAACAAGCATCAATGTTCAAAAGACGAAGAATCTTAATGCATTTCTTGGACATGAAGGAATGACAGGCACATTGGAGAAGTAGTTACATACTGAGGGACCCATTGATATATTTGCATTACATTACAATATTCTGTGTGTTTGTTCTGTCAAACAATAAAATATTCTATAAGATATGGACAAAAACCTTCAAACTGTCAGCATCTAAGTGAACTTCTTTTGATGTCATTAGCAAAAACTGAACATAGAAGTACTGCGTCTTCTGGAGTAAACATTCTCATTGTTTTAAGAAAACAAAATATATTTGTAGAATATTACACACAGTTTTAAAAACTTGAAGCAAAATCTAGTCCATAACATGTTAGTGTCAACCTCACCTCAGGAAGGTTTAGGTGTTTTCAAAGTAAAAGCTCATGTAAGTTTCTTGCTGTATTTGGGTAGCAACTGAGTTTTGACAAACTGCACAAGTTTTGTTTCAGTTAGAAATACTGTGATGACCACACTCAGGAGACAAACTCCCCCCACAGCAACATGAACCAGCCTTAACAACCAGCCACCATCACAGCAGAACATGCTCTGAAAGACAAAATGGTTTCAAATCAGATTTGAATTTGTTCATCAAAACGTTATCTATATCTAAAAGTAAACAATGAGTCGCTGGCTACGATACCTCTGAGAAGCCTGTGAGGATAGAGCTCACTCCAAGGGCAATTATGACAGCAGAATGTGGGCGGAGCCCCCACAGCGGTGCGCATTCACTTTGCAGGAAATAGCGATGTATGTAAACAATACTGTGAGTGATTCGTAAAGCCATGTTACAGCAATTTGCCAAAATGAAGCCAATGCCTCCTAACATCCAGGTTAGCCAATAAGAAAGCAGCAGAAAAGAGGCCGACAGGCCCAGCATCACTAGATTATATCTAGAGAGAGAGGCAGAGAGAGAAAACATATTGTTTAAACAATTTCTTAGAAAATTACATTTTTAAATATATTTTTGTTTCAAAAAATAAAATATTCTACACTCCGGTTCAAAAGTTTGGATTTCAAAAATAATTTTTTTATTGAATTCTGTTTGCATCATTGATCATTATTTTTTCTATTTACCACTGAGGCTGCTTTGAAATTATTTGTATTGTATAAAATAAAAATTAAAATAAAGATGACTTGACTCATTCTGAAAGGATGCATTACATTGATCAAAGGTGAACGTGAAGATGTTTTTTTTATCTTAAATAAATATAAATGCTGTTCTTGATTAGAAAATAAAAGAAGTTCTTCAAATAAATGTATCCATCAAAGAATCCAGAATTTTTTTTTATCATGGTTTACATAAAAATATTAAGCAGCACAACTGGTTTCAACTGTGATAAGTGTTTCTTGAGCAGTAAATCAGCACATTAGAATGATTTCTGAAGGATCATGTGACACTGAACGATGCTGAAAATTCACCTTTGCCATAACAGGAATAAATTGCATCTTAAACCATTTTAAAATAGAAAACAGTTATTTTAAATTGTAATAAAAATTCACAATATTACTGCTTTTACAGTATCTTTGGTCAAATAAATGCAGCCTTGGTGAAAATAGACCTCAAATTTTTGAACAGTAGTGTATATATAGTAATTATGTGTTGTTCACCTGTCAACCTCCTCTTTGCTCATGGCAGCAAAAACGAAACACTCTGTTACTCCATTAATAGCTAACAGCAGAACATAACAGCTATAACACCGTAGGAGAGCTGGCCCTGCAAAATACACAAACAAACCATTTAAAATTTTATGGCACACACAAATAAAAATTTATTTATTTGAACTGAAAAGTTAGTCAAATCCGGTATCCAGTACAAGCATATTTGTGATTTACCGGCTCCGCTGCTCAGAAGCTCCCCACCATAGATGTCAAGTGCTAGATGAGAATATGCATAACCAAAAACTGAGATGATCAGACCAATCAAGACCACCAGCTTCAAAAGACATTCCAGTACCTCAGCTGCCATGGAAACTTCCTCCTGTGAACCAATCAGCATTTTACAATTATCCAACCCACATCTGGCTGGCTGCACTAAATAAAGTTATGACCATAAACAGATACTGACTTGTTTTTGATGTCGTACATCTCGTCCACGCTCCAGGACATTAGCGAAGAACACATAGAAACTCTCCTCAATGGGCAAGAAAAGAAATCTTGCCACCATTGAGCCCAGATTGTTTATTATATCATAAACCCCTGTTAATAAAAAAAAAAACAACACCAAGTAAAGGGAAATATGATGTGTATAATAGTATAATATTTAATCAAATATAATACACTGGCCGGCCAAAAAAAAAAAGTCGTTTTGGATTTAAACATACAAATGCTTAAGAGTCTATGATGGGATCATTATTGAAGTAATTATGTTTCTAGCATGTTTTATGTTTGGCAACAGTTCTTCTAACCCTAATTGCTGGAGTGTGGCTTTTCATTTCTTAAACATCCATGTAGGAAGACACATCATGGCCATATTCCAGGACAATGTCAAGATTCATCAGGCTCAAATTATGAAAAATAGTTGGGAGGGAGCATGAAGAATAATTTTCACACATGAATTGGCACCTCTGAGTCCAGACCTTAAATTCATTGAAAGTCTTTGGGATGTGCTGGAGGAGACTTTACAGAGTGCTGGACTCTTGCATTGTCAATAAAAGAACTTTCTTGACCAAAAATTAATGCACATCTTGATAGAAATAGCATCACAACATTTTTTGGCCAGGCAGGCTTGTGTTTATGAATGTACAAACTCACCCTGGTCTCCAAAGTTAAGCACATTCAAAAAAGTCATCACATAACGCTCGCCTATAAAATCAAAATGAAATATTTATCAACGTCATTTAAACAATTACTACTACTAGTACTACGTATTTGAGCATGATGGGCACTTACCTTCTGTAAGTATCTGTTTGAGAAATGACTGTTTGAAAAAGCTCCAGGTTAGTGTGGTCAATTTCCAGTTTAGCAGTGGCTAAAAACAAAAACAAATATACAGCATAGTTGTTACACTGAAAGAAAAAGTCTACAGCAGACCTTGTGTTGTAAAATAAGTCACACCTCGTGATCCACCCTAGATGGCAGAAGGTCTGTTATGTGACGAACAGGGAACAATATCTTGTCTGCTTCCTCTGAGCCAAGGAAATGGACGAAGTATAACACATAACAAAGGAGCAAAAACCCTGCATAGACACACTGTCAAATGAAAAACACAGAATTGAGATTACAAACTGAAAGGTATTGCAACCGAACACTTTAGATGACGTATACGTTCAAACATACTGTACATACCTGGGCTGCAGAGAAGATATAGAGCCCCCACTGAGGCGCCGAGACCACCAACACTACCGTAACAAGACATTTAGCAATCATGGCTAAGCTTTCCGCAATCACCTGTGAATATGCATAATTTAATCAGATAGTTTCATTTTATTCAATCTACAATGATTCTGAAGTGCAATTTAAAGTATGAAAGGCAGATTCCGACACCTTCAAACGGACGAACATGTGCGCGTGTGCAAGAACCCAAAGAGGTTCAGCCAGCAGCTCTGTAAGTGCAGACAGGCAGAACAATCCAACAGCGGGAACATAATGCGGGATGGACTCTGGATCAGGTGCCTGGAGCACCCACCACCACACACACACCAATAACACACCCCACACACACCCCAGAGGAAATCTGCCAGTTTGAGAACAAAGTCAAAGAAAGAGAATAAAAAACAACATTTTAATTTTGGGGGGAAATATTCCTTATGCAATTTGCTGGCTGTGAATCTCTAATTGGTGGAATTTCTGTACAACATCATGGGTAATGTTGCTGTTCACCACGAATTCAGCTGTTAAACATGATTATTAAAAAACAAAAAAGTTAAAATAAGGCAAGCAGATGGCTTCAACAAAAGGATAAAATATGAACAGAAAGGGGCCTTAAGGAACTATGAGATTTGGCAGCCAGGGAGCAATAAAAAAATAATAATAAAGTATTCATTTATTTTTATTATAGTTTTTATTAACATTTCATTTCTTGTACTTACGTGAGCCATAACAAGTTGATGACCTGTCTCCAGTTACGCCCCGCCCCTTCAGCGCTTAGACACGCCCTCCGGAACGCCTCCCTAGACAGAAACACCAGTGTAGAATAGAGCAGCATCAACCTGTAACAAAAGCAAACGTTGGAGTTTGTGGCCCATTCAAACGAATATTCGAGTTTATATTGTGTAACTGTAAACCCACCTGACATTTACCACGCCCATCAGCTCCTTGGACACGAACCGCAAAGTAAATGCATTCAAGAGAAATGTCAACACTCGAAACATCACCTGAAATATAAAGCATTTCAAGAGGAATAATACTACTTTATTATATGTCTCTAATAAAGGTGTATTTAGTGTCTGTATGTACGTACACGTTGATTAATCGTACCTGAAGCAGGACATTATAAGAAGCCAGTGTTGAAGCACTCTTTAGCACATCCTCTGAGCCCATTGTGAACTTTACTTTTTTAACACAATTATTTAAAATCACTAACAACAAAATCACCGAAATTCGCCGGTGAAAAATAAGCGATGAAATCGCTTCATTGTACAGACATTATTACTATGATTCTGCACTAGTAGTATTTGCCATTTGGTATTTAACATGGTATTTCACAACTGTACAAGTTGTCAAATAAAATATACTTCCGTGTGACAGACATTTCAAAATAAAAGTCCGTGTATTTGGGTGACGTTTCTAGCTTTGTTTGAAAATGGACGACTCGCGTTATTTTACAAATATTACAAATGCTAACAAAACACTGAACCGAGACTAAATCTATGTTCAAGTTCAATTTGTTTCATAATTGTATTTTGAAGCACTTTTAACTTGTTTAATTACAGGATGTTGATGGGATTTTGATTCATTCCCAGTGATTCGAATCTTTTGAATCACCTTCAACAAAAACATTCGTTCAGTGCTCTTTTTTGCAGGTTACACTCATAGGGGTTACACTGCCAGTATGCAACATGAATATTTTGTGTTATGAACAATTCAATGAACCATTTACTCGATTCGTTAACACCGAGTCGATAAAAATGTGTCTTTCAACAACACTGCTATGGACCTGACCAATGCTAGAATGTGAGTCGCCTTTAATTAAGTGCTAAACAATATTGTGTGTCCTACTGTCAACAAATATATTTTTGGAATTATATGTGTCCATAGAAAGGGGCGCAATGGTTGCCAGAGAAATTCTCATTTCGGCCGCACAGAAGTTATTGTGTCCTCGTAAGAAACGTTTATCTCCTTCTACATGTCTTGACGTGACTGTTCAAATAATGGCTGTGGATCTGGGCGTCAAACCTGCACTGTTGTACGACAGTAATGCAGCATCTCCAGAACAGCTTCACCTGTACCTCAGTTCACTGCAGGAGCATGAAGTTGTAACCAATTCACTACGGATACTGTCCATTGATGACAACATATTCATTTTTAACCCTGCCACTGTTCAGTCCCACCTGGATGAACTGCTCAAAAGCAAAAGTCTCCTTCTGATTGACGTATGTCCCTCAAGAAAACAACCTGTCTTGGCTGGCTTGGAAAAGAGAACTGAGGATATGATCAAAAGTCTTTCAGAAATCTACATGAATGAGATGGACAAAGGCTCCTCGGTGATTCAGTTGGGAGAGGAGTTGTATAATGACTGGAACTTGTGTACTCTATTTGGAATCCTTTTAGGTTATCCAGCCTCCTACTGGTTTGACCAAACTAAGGGATTTGGGAACTGTCTTTGTATGACACCACTGGTGGTGTGCACTGTTTGGATCACATGGCAAATACATGACATAAATCATCGCTGTTGTCTTTATTCATTTAGTGTTCCTGAGGAGCTGTGGTCAGAAGTACAAAATCATATGCAACGGTGGACGGAGCATTTGAGAGAGAGATTTAACAAACAGACAATTCTGACTGATCTCTGCTTTTCTAGGGATGCTGTCACTTTGCCCTCTGTGACCCTTTGAATAAACCTGATTTGTTTCTTTTTATTATTGTTATTTTGTCAGTTACAATTCTAAATATGTATTTTATCAGAAACATTACATTCATGTTTTACTCGTTTAATTTCTTTTTCCATGCACATCATATTTTCAGTATCATTTCTGTTTTCTGTAGATTTCGTACCAAACAACATATAATAATGTGTGTTGGTAACAATAAAATAAGGCAGTGGATCTCAACTTTTTGACTCCAAAGCCATTTGTTCAAAACAATATATGTATATACATTTCTATGGAGCTGATTTGTATTTCTGTTTTAATAAAAAAATAAACTCAAAAATATCAGTTTAATGTTTGAATCTTTAGTAAGCCTAAAATGCATGTTTGCCTGAAAGCATGTTTGCACTGATATATCTTAAAATATGTGAGTGTCATTGTTTTGTCTCAAGATGCACAACAGTAATGTTTTTTTTTTTTCTAAGGCACATTTAAAAAAGCTATTTAAATACCCTAACTGAACTAAGGCCTAGTCCTGGCTCAATCTAAGCCCTGTCTGTAAAACCGGGCCATGGTGTTTTTTCCCCCCTTTCTTTTTTTTTTTTATTTATAGGGGCCTCCCTGGAAGTTAGCTGAGGCCACCTAGTGGGCTTCAGACCCTTGGTCAAGTACAACTGGATACAGGTACTAAAAACAATCAGTGGTAATATACAGTACACACAGTAATGTATAAAAAAGTAAAAATAAATAAATGTCCCTTTCAAATTCCAAATTTATCTGCATACACACAGTATACTATATATACTACTATACCAAATCTCAACTGCTAGATTGCTTATATCCAGTGGTTAAATTGGGCCGGGGCTCTCCGGGGCTCAGCCCCGGCACATAAGCCTGCTCGTTTGCAGTCAGTTGCCTACTGGAAATTATGTCACATAAAATCTGATGAAAGTGATGCTTTTGAAAACATATTTCTGACAATAAATGAAAGATTTTTAAAATGGCATGTCTATTTTGTCTCGGCGGAGCTGAGATGAGAACAATCGGAACACGGCCGTATTCTTGTTCAGCTGCTGAATCTCGTTGTCAGTCGACCAGGATCGCGCACCGCTCGCGCACGCGCATCTAGGTGATGTACGCAGTAGTTGCCCGGGATGTGGAAGCGCGCAAAAGTTCCAGAAATGTACAAAAAGTGCCCTGGCCTTGAATGACAAGGTAAGGAAAATAAGACTAAATCAAAATTAAATAACCATGTTTTGAGCATTTTACTTCAGACACCGGATTATCAGCAAACTGCCAAGAGAACTGCTAGCTGGCTACTCAAAATAAACTAGCAATATGTTCAGTCAGCATATTTGTATTTGATCTGTGTGAATTACAGAAATATAAGACTTGCTAGACCTACATTTAGCTACCAAGCAACCTTTCCACAAGGATAGATTGGTTTTATTTTTGTGACGTGCATATCTTGATGAGAAATGATGCAGAGTAGGATGAGTGTGTGTGTGCGCGTGCGTGTGTGTATGTGTTGTAGTAGTAAAGAGATAAAATAGGAGAAGGAAGTGTGTGTGAGGTGGACCTGGTCACCACAGACCCAAATCTTCTCAGCTGTTGCTACTGTCATATGCTGCACTGTCTCTTCATGTGGCATATTATGTTTGGCACATTGTATGGGTCACTCACTATATATCATAACAAGGTAATACAATGTGTAATCAAGTGATGACTGATCAACAGTAATGTAAATGCTAAATGTCTTAATACCTGTTGATACTACAACAATGCAAAATATATGCTCTTGACCTTGCAGTTTTTCACATATCATGTAATACTCAATTTCTCCATTTCTTTGCACAAAACTCTCCAGAAAGTACTATTTAATGGTTTATTTAAAAAAAAAAAATATCCGGGGGGGGGGGGGGGGGGTAGGTGCATGCTCCCGGACCCCCCTAGGGAGAGCACCCCCACATAATAAATACCAATTTAACCCCTGCTTATATCATCATAAAACGTAAACTATATTATTGCACAGCTTTAATCTGCAAAATGTGACAATAGGCATGAAGATATTAAGATATTATAAACCTTCACCTTCTAAATGTGTTTTGTGGAAAAGTGCTATAATACAATTGGTTTGATTTGAGGTTTATTGTCAGGCAGAACAAATGATTAACATTTTAAAAACATCCTGATACATTCACTTATATTTATATTCATAATCAAAATATATAAATAATAGTGATTAATATATTTAACAAAACTACCATTATTAAATAAAAACAAGAAGTTGTATCTATATAGCTCATTTAGAATGTCATCATTACCATTAATGTTTCCCACATTGATTCTTGAGGAGCAGGGTAACTTTTCAGAGAGTACATTCTACATGGGAAACGTAGATGTCCCTATAAACCCACTCTATCATTTTAAAGATATCATTTAAACAACTCATTTGTACCAATGCTTTATTCTGTATTGCACTTTAAACTCAAGCTAACTAACCAAGAATGTGTGAATATGTTAAATTGAATAATTTGAGGTAGAGATCTGTTGTATTATGCAAGCAGCTTAAAACTAATAGTCTGTGAGGCGGGGGAGAAAATTGGTATCAAAAAGGGCACCAATTCTAATGGTTATTTTTCAAAACAGGCATGCCCCCTGACCACAAAAATGCATGATAGCAGTGCCATGTAGGTAGCTTAAGCCTTAAGGTATGAAAAATACCAATTTTACATTTAAATGTGCTGAAAAATTCTAATTATGCAAACTAAATCTCAACATTGATAAACTGTTATATTGACATATCTATTGCTTTAGATCTTCTCTTTTATGATGAGATATCACTGTGAAATTAAAAATAAAATAAAATATATATGCTCTTTAGGACAGAAAATATACAACAAAATAAGGAAAATATAACACAATTTTGGAATTATATTAACAAAATATTTTGTGCAAATATGGTTCAATATATCTCCCTTCGAACAGTCATATGTATTGCGTAGCCATACGCTATGGGGAACCAACCCGATCACGCTGTGCTATGATAAGAGCAACGACATCTTTTGATGTCAGGATGCTTGCATAAGGGTCCGAAGCAAGGGCCTTTTGGCATGACGTGTTGAACGGGCAAAAGCCCTAATTATGATGGGCCTGGCTCACTGAGGCTGACTTCATCACACAGAAAGGATATGTGAGGATAAGAAAGGGACTTCCAAGTTATAAAACCTGGCGTAGATGGACTGCGAGGACCAGCCGGCCACTATACATATATCGTCAATAGATACTCCACTGGACCATGCCCAGGAGGAGGCCATGCCTCTAGTGGAGGGAGCTGTGTATGGGGCATTGCAGGCCCATAGAGGCATATGCTAAAGCCATAGCATCCACCAGCCATCGGCATAATCTTTGCTTTGTGATCAAGCACTGTGCGACCACCGAAGCTCATAAAGAGCTGCTCTGACTGTTTGTACTGAGCGGAGCGTCTGTACCGGGCAGAGTAGGTGTAATTGCTGCTCATCTTCCGATGTGGGAAGAGCAGAGAGAGTGATCACTTGTGCTTTAAACAGGGTTGAATGAGTTTGGAGAAAAGTATCAGTGACACCTCATAGGTTTGGGTCCTGGTGACACTTCACATAGGTTTGGGTCCTGGTTTCTTGCTGAGCACCAGCCAGAGAACACAGACCACTTAAGAGCATAGAGGCGTCTTTGTGGACGGAGCTCTAGCCTCGTTGATTGTGCTCAGGACAATCGCTGGGAGCTCCACTACCTCCCGTCGAGGGGCCACACATTGATGGCCCATAATTTTGGACGGGGGGTGCCAAATCTTCCTGTTCGCCTAGGTCTTTCCTCAGGGGTATTGGCCATGGGGCTGCTGTGAGCAGCAGAATCAACTCGGGGAACCAAGGTTGGGTCCGCCAGAGAGGGGCCACTAGTAGGACTGAGTGTCTGCCCTCCCTGATCCTCTTTATGACCTGAGGGAGGAGGACTGGAGGAAAGGCATACAGGGGAAGGCTGGGCCATTCGTGGGCAAGCGCATTCTTGCTTTTCGAGAAAAATATTGGGCAGTGAGAGTTGTCTTTGGAGGCAAAGAATTTGACCTCTGCCCTCCTGAAAACACTCCAGATAATTTGAACTGTTTGGGGATGGAGGGTCCATTCCCCTGGGGACACATTGCCCCGGGACAGCATATCTGCTTCCTGGTTCAGTTTCCGTGGAACATGCGTTGCTCTCAGCGAGCGCAGGTTGTTTTCTGCCCATAAGAGGAGACTTCTGGCCAGTTCGTACAGTCGTCTCAACCTGAGCCCCCCCCCCCTGGCAGTTTATATAGGACACTACTGTTGTGTTGTCCGTGTGGACCAGGACATGGTGACCTGACAAACGTGGTAGAAAGGTTTTAAAACCACCAGCAATTCTAGGCAGTTGATATGAAACCGTCCCTCCGTGCTGGTCCAAGCTCACCCCTGACTCCAAGAGACTGGGTTTCGACCAGGGCTCTGGTGCAGCCGTGGTTTACCCTGATATAGAGATGGCTTTAGTGCCATGATTGGGGGTAAACCTGTGGTTTTAGCCAGTACTGCAGTATGTGTAGCATACTCTGCGGACGTACTTATGAAGCAGAGGCCATGAGGCTTTGCATCCTCAGAAAGGTTCTGTGGGGACTCTTAGTCCCCGCTCTAAACGAGCTTGCGAGTCGCTGAATAGCCAGAGAGCGTTTGTTCGATAGCCACGCCCTCGTTGCAAAATTCAGTCTTACCTGTTAAACGGAGGCATTTACAGACTGGTGTTAAGTTTAAAACAATGAGTTAAAGCTGTACACCACTATGTTTTCTGCAAAAAAATAATCACAATAACAATATTTTTTAAACAAGTTAAAGTTTCGACAAAATTCCAACCTAGATATCACCAAGTATGAATGTTTTGGTACCAAAAATAATGAATTATAGAAATAACCGACCGTAAATGGAATTTGCCAAATGTTTGGGGGGTCAAACATAAAACTGGTGATTTTTTTACCTTAAGCTACCCACTAAGAATTGCTATCATGCATTTTTGTGGTCCAGGGACATCCCTCTGTTGAATAAAAAAAGAGTAGCATTGGTGCCCTCTTATGAGACAAATTTATGAAATTTGGGGGTTTGCCTCACGGACTATAAACCAAAACTATGTTCCAGTAATCTTGTGATGAGCTGTGGATGGAGTGTTGAGGTTCAGAAGAGCTTCAAGGAAAAGAGTCCGTTCCTCAGTTGAGTTGAATGGCTGGCAGCACTTCTCCACAACGAGCACTCACCCTGATGTCAGTGAGATGATCAGCTCTTGTAGGTCCTATATTCACCATCGCTATTGGAAGTTTTCTTTCACTAGCAGCGAGTAGAAAGCGGTACCCAGAAAAAACCTGAAAAAGGAAACCAGATACCTTCACTTTCCCAAAAGTCAAGGAAGAGAAAAGCATTTGCCTTATCTATAGGTCAGGGATACTCATTAACTAGTTCAAACTCTTGTCAAACACACCTGAACCAACTACTTAAGAACTTCTTAATTTGGATCGTTGTTAATTTAGTATCACTGAGATACTATTATAGTTTTTTTTAATTAACATTTTGAATTAGCTTTTATATATATATATATATATATATATATATAATTTTTTTTCATTTGAATTTTATTTGAAAGTTTTAAGTAATTTTGTTGCGTGTTTTTGTCATTTATGCATTTAGCAGATCCAAAGCAACTCCCAAAAGAGGAACAAAATCAACTTGTCAAGTAATTTGGCCAACAATATTTATAATATACAATGTAAAGTTTATTGGACAACTAGATTAGGAAGGAAGCTATAGAGAAGAAGTAAAATGCAAAGACAATAAGGATTTTTTAGTGTGTGTGTGTTTGTGTGTGTGTGTGTGTTTGTGTGTGTGTGTGTGTGTAAGTGCATTCATTTAAGGGCATGGGTTGGTTCAGTGACCCCATTTTTGTCATTTTTATTAGTTTAAAAAAATATGTCTGTATATTAATATGCCAGTTTATTATTTTTTATTTAAGTTTTAGTTATTTTAGTAAATAAAGTTAAACTAAATTGTGAGAAATGTTACCTTTGCAACAAGCTGATTTATAAAAAATAAAATTTTAAAAAAGTTTTTATTTATAAAAATAAAATAAAAAAATAAAATTTTCATAAATATTTTTTTTTATTTATAAAAAAAATATATAAATTTTTTTATATTTATTTTATTTGAGGTAATGTTTATTTTATTTCAAGTAATGTACATTTTTATAGTTTTAGTTAACTATTATAATCCTGGGGGTTTCACTCTAGTGAGTAGGAGTGAGTAACCCTGTTCTAGGTGCATAGTAAATGTTTTTGATATTGGTGAAACATTACTCACCTGAAGAGAAGATCCAGCCACAAGCACTGCATCAGACTCAGCCAGCTTGTTATACACAAAGTGAACTGTAGTCCGGTTCACTACATCACCAAAGAAGGTCACCTCAGGTTTGAGTACACCGCCACAGGCATCACATGCAGGTACTCTGAAGTTCAACACCTGCTCATCCTCCAGAAACACATCTCCATCCGGGGCCACAGCACATGCACTTGCTTCCCAGCCAGGGTTCAGAGCTGCAAAACGCTTCTGAAGCTCGGCACGTGGAGTCAGTTGACCGCAGTCCAAACATACAACCCTAGGCGAAACATAAATTTGCAAGAACATATAGCTTTGATGAATTTTACACGGTTATTTATCTGAACTGAACCAACACTGAATTGACTTGAGCTCTTTCATGGTTTACACATCATATCTCACTAATTGACAATTATTTATTTATATTCACAACTTCAAATCTTCCATTTCTTCTCTCACTCAAGGTGTTTCTCAGGGTTCCGTTCTTAGTCCAATACTATTTAACATATACAACATCACATTATGCCTGTATTACCTTCAGCCTGGGAAAGGTGCTTCATAAATAAAACATTATCAATATATTTATGAGCTAAATAATATTTTATTGTATAGCTGCTTAACAGCAGAATTTGAATTAGTCTAATATTTGAAGTTTGCATCACTGATTCTGTTATTTTCTTATTTATTACTGTCAAGCTGCTTTGAAGCAATGTATAAAGCGTTAGAGAAATAAAGGTGACTTGACTGTTTGTGTGTAGACCTTTGTGTAGATCGAGTTACCTGTGTGTAGATCCATGAAGTTCGGTAAGTCTCTGTTGTCCAGCCTTTAAGTGTAAGGCATCTACATTCTGAGTGACAAGCCAGTGCAATTTTCCCTTTTCCTCCCAGTCCCGTAATGCTAAATGTGCTGAATTAGGCTGGTGTGAAGAGAACTGCGGCCATCCCACGTAGTTCCGTGCCCAGTATCGTTGCCTCGATTTTGCACTGCGCACAAACTCTGAGTGCTGCATAGGCCGCCTGTTAGTCCGTGCATACAGTCCCACACCCTCTGATCTATAGTCTGGAATTCCAGATTCAGTGGACAGTCCGGCACCGCTAATTACAAACAGCCGCGAAGCCTGCGACACAAAGGCCTGGAGTTGTTCCAAAGCACTGGAGTCAATTGAGTCACTTGCAGGAACAAATCGTTGTACACTAGCTTGTATTGTAGAAGCACATCTTCCCACTGCCACATATGGAGGCAGGGATCTCCATGGCAACAGCATCTACAGACCTGTTCATACAACAGTAGATAAAAAACAAACAATTCTCCTTTGGCTAAGCCACGCCCTAGAATGTAGATTGACCATCACAGCGCAGCCAAGAACGAGCTCCGACAGAGGTCCGACACTTTTTCACAGCGCTCCATTGACTTTAACGCGAGCATCTCATATTTTTGGTCTCGGCAGGCCATTATGGTCGTAGGATTATCAAAAACATGGTTAAACGTTGTGCCTGGGGCATTTGTAACACCGATACGCGTTTCCCAGAGAAGTTGGAGGGGGTGTCCGTTTTTTTCACTTCCCAAAACCGAAGTCAAATCCTGACAAGTGTCGTCTTTGGATTAAACTGTGTGGACAGTCAGCTAAACCCCTCGAGGATCAACAAGCACACCTTTGTGTGCTCTAAGGTAAATTTTGCTTTTAACCTTACTGTGAAGTTATACTAGTTAGACAGTTTTATTAAAACCCTGTGGAGCTAACCAAAACATCACCTTGTCAGCTAACGTTAACGTTAACTACTGTAGCATACCGATTGTTGATATAATATTTCTTCTCGAATATTATAAACAGCAATATAAACAACACACGCACTCTTTTTGCTACTGTAGAGAGACTGACAAACCCCCCAAGCCAGATTCCCAGTGAAATGTTCTCAGACAGCAAGTGCAGTGAGTATGCTTCTTTCTTCTCTGAGAAAATCAATAATATCAGAAAGGTGATCAGCTCATCCTTGAGTTGCGCTGGGGTCAGACAGATCAGACCACAACCTGAGGAAATAGTCACTATGTCTGATTTAGAAGAAATTGACGGCAAAATTTTGGAAGAAACCGTACAGCACCTTAAAACATCAACCTGCGCTCTTGACGCACTTCCCACATCTTTTTTCAAAATTGTGTTACACAGCTTAGAAGCAGATCTCCTAGAAGTGGTAAATGCATCACTTCTCTCTGGGAGTTTTCCGAACTCCCTGAAAACTGCAGTTGTCAAGCCCCTCCTGAAAAAGAGCAATCTGGATAAGACCATATTAAACAACTATAGACCGATCTCAAATCTTCCTTTCATAGGCAAGATCATTGAAAAAGTTGTCTTCAATCAGCTTAACAAATTCTTAAGCTCGAATGGATACTTTGACAATTTTCAATCTGGTTTCCGTCCGCTTCACAGCACAGAGACAGCGCTCATAAAGATAATAAACGATATTCGCTTAAATACTGATACAAGCAAATTATCAGTGCTGGTACTACTCGACCTCAGTGCTGCATTTGACACTGTCGATCACAACATACTTCTTGACAGGCTGGAAAACTGGGTCGGGCTTTCTGGGATAGTCCTAAAATGGTTCAGGTCATACTTGGTAGGGAGAGGTTATTATGTGAGTATAGGAGACCATACGTCTGAGTGGACACCCATGACATGCGGAGTCCCTCAAGGCTCAATTCTTGCGCCACTCCTATTCAACCTGTACATGCTCCCAATGAGCCAAATAATGAGAAAGAACCAAATCTCTTACCACAGTTATGCAGATGATACACAGCTCTACTTAGCCCTATCGCCTAACGATTACAGCCCCATTGACTCCCTTTGCCAATGCATTGATGAAGTAAACAATTGGATGTGCCAAAACTTTCTTCAGTTAAACAAAGACAAAACTGAAGTCATTACGTTTGGAAACAAAGATGAAGTTCTCAAGGTGAACGCATACCTTCAGTCTAGGGGTCAAGCAACTAAAAATCAAGTCAGAAATCTTGGTGTGTCCCTAGAGTCAGACCTTAGTTTCAGTAGTCATGTCAAAGCAATAACTAAATCAGCATACTATCACCTGAAAAATATTGCAAGAATTAGATGCTTTGTTTCCAGTCAAGACTTACAGAAACTTGTGCATGCTTTCATCACCAGTAGGGTGGATTATTGTAATGGACTTCTCACTGGCCTTCCAAAAAAGACCATAAGACAGTTGCAGCTCATACAGAACGCTGCCGCTAGGATTCTGAGCAGAACCAGAAAATATGAACACATCACACCAGTCCTCGTGTCTTTACACTGGCTGCCAGTTACATATAGGATTGAGTTTAAAGTATTATTACTGGTATATAAATCATTCAATGGCCTAGGACCTCAATACATTGCAGATATGCTCACTGAATATAAACCCAACAGATCACTCAGATCATTAGGATCACATCAGCTAGAAATACCAAGGGTTCACTCTAAGCATGGCGAGTCTGCTTTTAGCTACTATGCCAGCCGCAGCTGGAACCAGCTTCCAGAAGAGATCAGATGTGCTCCTACAGTAGTCACATTCAAATCCAGACTAAAAACACATCTGTTTAACTGTGCATTTACTGAATGAGCACTGTGCCACTGCTTGTCCGACTGTTCGTACTGTATTTTATTTGATGTTTTAACTATTCTGATTTCATTTGATTATTTCTGTATTTTATTTTTATTCTAAACTGTTTTAATTATTCTGATTTCTTTTGATTATTTTAATTTCTTTTATGTAAAGTACTTTGAATTACCATTGTGTATGAAATGTGCTATATAAATAAACTTGCCTTGCCTTGCCTTGATACGCTACACGCTGCTAATAAATACAACGTTATACTCGCGTAACGTTAGTCCGTTTGCTTTGTAATAACGATTATAGAACCCAGCTTTGCATGAACAGTGTTGCTCTTTGATATTGTTAGTCCCAGCCTCCGTATCGATCAGTAGGATATGCGGTGGTTCATTTTTTGACTGTGACCGGTATGGTTTTGCCTCTATTTGGATGCCTTGTTGTTCCTTGCGTTTCACCTGTATGTCATGGATATAGCCTTCGAACGCATATTGCAGCCCCTTTTGCCTACTTCTATCGGACACTTTATTTGCTGATTTATTGGATAAAATTTCACCAGGAAGAGCTGTCACAGCATAAGCCATGTTGATAGCAAACACCAGAGCCCAGACGAAGTTTGACGGACGTAGCAACAGTAACTAAGGGGGGCGGGACTTAGCCAAAGGTCAATTCTTTACCAACACAATATTCTGCACAATAGTTTGTCAACCATTCAATCAATTTTACCATTAAATGTTATGGTCTGAAATATAGAATATGTACTAATTAAGTTATTAAATTAGTTAATTAGATAAAGTTAGTAAATTAATGAATACATTTGATTATATATGCTTTAAAAATTACATAAAAATAATATGCATGCTTCCAATACTGGAGCAAACGTCTTAAAAGTGAATGGAATTAAATTCAACATTATAACATTACTGAACATATTGTCCATTACATTCAATGGTTTTCGACCATAAAGTCAATTATTACGTTATTAACGTAATGATTAAAATAGCCAAATCAGTTAAATCACAGTTTTGTTACGTCTTAAGGCTGTTTGTTTTGAGTAAAACTTGAAAAAGTAGGTGGAATGTATGTGACCAACTCGTTGTATAACGCTTAACGTTACTTGATTTAAATGTCAAGTAAGCTACAATAATAAACATGGAATGACATTATGCCACGTTCGAATCTATATTTTTAACACATATTTTAGATGTACAACTAATATGATTTAATAACGTACCTGTATTAATAAAATCCTCAGCACCAAAAGTCTTCTATTTCGTAAACATTAGTACAGTAGCTGTAGCGGTCGTCAAAAAAGAACTTCCGTGTTGTTACAAGTGCATGATGGTAAATGTGGTTTAGTGAACGTCCTCGATATTTGGCACGCTGCAAAATCTCCATCTGTGTTCTTTGATGAAATTGATCAACTCTAGTATTGCACTCACAAATATAAAATATATCTTCAAAGAGTATTTTATTGTATGTCAGGAATGATACAAAATAAATCATATATGACCCATTATGCTTCTTTTTAACATTGTCATAAATGCCATTTCATCTAGGTTGTTTAGAATATGCTGCACACATCTTGGTTGCAGAACTGTAAGATATCTGTAAAAAAAAAAAAAAAAATTAAAGTGCAATTAAAATATCCATGAATAATTATTGAAATAAGAGACATTTTACCTATGTGCATTTTTATAAAAACAAACTCTTTTAAAAATCCAGTGATCGTAATTTTATAAATCCCAACAAATAATTGGTATGCAATGCATAAAATAATAATGTGTTGTTTTTTTATTCTTACTTGAGTGTGTGCAGTTAAAGATGCTTTCAGCCTGTGAATAGAACTCGTCTCCCAGAATGGTGCGATAGTCCACGTGACTTGTGTGAACGAGGCACTTTGTAGCATCTTTAAAGAGCAGGTCACTCTCTCCATACTGCTGAGACTCAAACAGGTGGAACCCAGTATCTGGACGAGCTGCTATGGTTTCCTATAGCGCAAAACATATCAGTATTCGGATTCTAAAAGACTCCCAAATCAATCAGATGATTATAATTTCAGTGTGCAGACCTGTGACTTCATTAAGAGGTCATAAATGCGAGCTGTAAGAACAGGACGTGTCATAACAATATTTGGAGGGACTGCCCCTAAGTTACAGGTCTTCCATTCTGTCAGAGGAGCCCGACTGCCATTGCTGCAAAGCAGCTCAAAATCCCAAGTGAGCCAACCCTCAGCCCAGCCACTGGTGTGTAGACCTGTCCATCAAACATATCACACATTATTATCAATGAGATTCATTCCGATGACATTTCTCATTGTGAACATCTTACGTTCAATGTTGCTCTCCAGATTGTGGTGTTCCATAAAGGCCACATCTCCAAAACTCTTCCCACTGGGGTCTCCAACCAAGCATCTGGAGTAAAAGACATTTTAAAGCCTGCAAAGCTGTATGGTTGCACTATAATACACTAGCAATGTGTGATCAGACATATTTTCCTGTATACCATTTTATTTGAACTGTTCCTCACCTTAATGCACCCATATTGCCATAGTAACGCTCATTATGGTTGTCACCACACCGTTTGGTGGCAGCTTCTTCAGTCCCACCCATACACACCTTACATAGATTGCCTTGACCTCCTGGCAAACAACCTTTCCAAAACACCTCAGCATACACTGAAAACAGAGAGTACCATTAAATAGGACCTATTATATTTATTTACATGTTCAACTTTTTTAGTGTGTAATGTTGCTTTTTGAGGACAAAGTCCACTCTGAAGGGAGTTATTCTCTGTATCAGTGAGCACTGTTTCTGAACTCCCTGAAATGACTAGACTGTAGTCTTGAGATTTATTCCGGGAAAGTACACATCACAATATTCCTAATTTAAATAATTCCTGCTCAAGGCACTGATCCAGCTGGCCTATCAGAGCACATTGCTCTTTCAGAAGGAGGTGCTTCATAGAGACAGGAACTAAACAGAGCGTTACTGAAAGTCTGGGAAGAGAGGTGCTGCAACAATATAAAACGTGGAAAATAATAAATGAGTTTTTTTGTACATTCAAGTACAAGACCCCAAAAATCAAAGACTTTGTAAAAGGGCATAATATGTTCTCTTTAAATGTAAGTAACTAAAATATTATATTTGAACAGTTTGATAAAGTTACCATGCAATAGAAAGGAAAATGTAGTACCATTATTCGGCTCACATGGGGCGCTGCTGTTCTGCTCTGTGCTAAGCATGTGTCTTACAGGTAAAACCCAGCCAGCAGGACTGTACATGTGACCGTGGCAAGAGCGTCTACCGCCCAGGCTTCCAAAATATAAACTCCGGCTTGTCCGACGAACAACTGCCACACCATACACTGATGGTAAGTCTGAAGAGACAAATATATTTTGTAAAGACATAATAATAGGAATGTATCATTTATGTTAAGCTTGTTTTAATTCTTATTACCATCACTTTCATAATGGCCACCTGCTCCTTCAGGAATCTGACATTTCTCTCCTAAATTTCAAATGAACCAACAAAGAGAAAAACAAATCAGGGTGAGATGAACTTGAAGACATGAGTGAGTATGACTCTGGATGTTTTACATACCATAATATTCAGTCACCACAGGGACAAGGCCACATTTCCCAGCTATGAAAGCATGAGTGGCATCCAGAGAAACAGCATCCACCTCATCCCTCTGTGAAAATTGGTTCTGTTTTAGGCACTGATACTAAGACAATCGCCAATGTTGGTATAGATATCGAACACTAAAACTATTAAAAAAATGTCTTTAATTGAATTAAATGTGAAATAAAATAAAATATAAATATTAGATGAAAAACTATTGAAATTCGGAAATGTTGCCTTGGCAAATAGCTGAAATAAAATAGGTTTGAGTAGAAGTACTAAAATAACTAAAACTGATTTAAAAAAAAAAAGCTAAATAAGAAATAGAAAAAAATAGAAAAAATGAAAAATGAGCTCATTGCAAAAAGAATAAAACTTAAATGAAATGAAAATTAATGTTGAAATTCAAAATATATACTATAATAATAATACTAGTAAAATAACACTGAAAATCACTTACAGAATCAAATTTACATATATCTGCAAATGCAGGGTAAACTCAGAAAATGTACAGGCCATAAATATGTTTGGTGATGAAACTGTATTCTTCAATATTTTTTATCTAAAATAAATGAATATAAATAAAATTATGTTTGTTATAGATATTTGTTTAAACATAAATCACAATTGCTGAAAAATTGTCTTACTAGACCTTGATCTTCTCAATGCAGTCACTCATAGATGAGGCTTTTACACACACCAGAGGATCGGATTTTATGTTAAGAGCCCACTGCTCGCATTTCTTCTGTTCAGCATGACTTATACAGCACCACCTCACCACACTGTCCTCCAGCGAGCTACCTAACACCACACACACACACACATACACATACACACACACATTAAAGTTTAAGCTTATCATTTCCAAGATTATATGGTACAGAGGGGAAGCAATCTTTCACCTTCATGTCCAAGACCCTTGAGCAAGGCCACATAGTCCAGTCCAAGAACCTGGCTCATATCCATGTCTTCCATCAGAACTAATAATTTCTCAGTCACATCTTTGAAGAGAAGGTCACTCCAACCATAGGTTGCTGATTCAAACAGTTGGAAGCGCTGACGTTCCCTTCCCCTCCAACCAAACGACATCTTCCAAAGAAAACAAAGAAGCAAAGATTTTTTTTCCCTCTTGTAAGATACTGAAATCCTATCAGCCAAGATAATAATAACATTATTAAGGAACATTGCCATGAAAACTGAGGTCAACTTGACACTGGCAGGACCATCAATCTGTTAAAGTGATAGTTCACCGAAAAATGTATCTTCTTTTATATTGCATACATATTTGGTATAACATGAGGATGAGTAAATGATGACAGAATTGTAATATTGTACCCATTTAAGATCAGTTTTTCCATGTACTACAAGTAGTACATGTAGTTACTGAAATTACTTATATTTTAATTTTGACCATTATGTGTCCTGCATACATTACACTTTGCATCTCTTTGCCAGGGGTGTCCAATCCTGCTCCTGGAGGGCCACTGTCCTGCAAAGTTGAGCTCCAACCCCAATTAAACACCTGAACTAGCTAATCAAGGTCTTACTAGGCATACTTGAAAGTTCCAGCAAGTTGGAGCAAAACTCTGCCGGACAGTGGCCCTCCAGGACCGAGTCTGGACACCCTCTTTGCTCAACAAATATATAAAAAGAGATTGCGACATTTCTGGTTTGTTATTAAAACTTTACAGTACAGGATGGTTGGATCAGACAATTTTTATGTGCCAGTTTTAGCCTTCAACACAAAGCATACCTGGGCAGCGACCAAGAACTTTCGGGCAATTTTACGCGTGTTCATTCTTGTGACCACACCCCCTCCAGGGCCTCGTCCAAGGTTACACCTTTTAAAACTGCTGAGGGGAGCGTGAGTACCATCTGTACACAGCAGTCTAAACTCATCTTTCTCACTTTCTGTTGAGAAAAGTGATCAAATAGAAACGAAAGAGAGGTCTTCAACATATAGGATTGAATCACTAATGCACTCATATAACCATAAATGTTACACCATGAATGTACAATTTGTTCAAATAAAAAGTTGTGTAAGAGTTCATAGTGTTAACCATCTATGCTGTCCAGAGCTGTGTGATCCACAAAGGCAACATCTCCTGCCCGTGACTGCAAACATCTGAAAGAAAAACAGTGAAGACTGTAAGATCCTAAAGGTAACTTGGCAGTGACTCACTAATACAGACGTAAATAGGATTATTTTAACCTGAGTGCTCCTTGGTTGTGGTAGAATGGTTCACTGTGAGATGTCTCACAATGGAAATTTTTCTGACGAATGTATGACCTTTGACCTTGGCACAAGGAACAAAGGCTGGCTGCCATTGTAGTTGCTCCAGGCACACAGCTGGCATTGAAGAAAGCGCTAACCGCTGACAAAACAGTCAAAATATGAGCACTGGGAACTCGACACAATCATACATATTTTTGAAGACTTTGTTTGTTTGGTTTGGGAGAACATGACGGAATACTCCCTGGGTTAAGACCCAAATTACCAAGTGACTGGAAATATACAAACAGCAACAAAAATCTGGGAAATCACTTAAAACTTAATCCATTTAATCCGAATTTTCTGGATTGATCCTTTAGAGACTGTTATTTACGGTGTTGTTTAGTGTTATTTATATTCTAACATACCGGTAGTAGATTTTGATGTTTAAGGTTTTCATGTAATATTTACACTCATCAGCCACTTTATTAAGTACACTTGTTCAACTGCCCGTTTACGCAAATAGCCAATCAGCCAATCACAAGGCAGCAACTCAATGCATGTGGACATGGTCAAGATGACTGAAGTTCAAACTGGGCATCAGAATGGGAAAGAAAGGTGATTTAAGTAACTTTGGGGCATCGTGGGCTAATGGTTAGAGAGTCAGACTGGTAACTCCAATGTTGTGGGTTCGATTCTCAATACCGACAGGAAACGTCTAACCCCCAATCACTCCCTCTGCACCACAACAAAAATGGCTGCCCTCTGTTCCGGGTGTGTGTCTTCACTACTCACTACTGCACTAACTTGGATGGATTAAATGCAGAGGACAAATTCCGAGTATGGGTTACCATACTTGTAGCCTGGTCCTACCAGACTCTCGTACATTTCATTTGTACAGAGAGTCTGGCCGCACTCCATTGACAAGCGTTAAAGGATTAGTTCACCTCAAAATGAAAATTTCCTAATAATTTACTCACCCCAATGCCATCCAAGATATCCATGTCTTTCTTTCCTCAGTGGAAGAGAAAATAAGTTTTTTGAGGAAAACATTTCTGAATTTTTCTTCAAATAATGGACTTCAATGACAACCACTGTTTTGAAGTCCCAATCAATGCAGTTTCAAGTTTCTTTGAAGTGCTTGAAAATACTGTGCACGATCGCAGCTGAGGAAGAGGGTCTTGTCTAGCGAAACGATAGGTAATTAAAAAAATATATATATATATTTACTTTTTAACTACAATTGTGTGGATTGAGCTGATCTGCAACGCGCCGGGAACTACGTCATCACGTTGAAAGGTCAGGCTCGATGTTGCCGACATGGCGACATGGACATGACCTTTCAATGTGATGACGTAGTTCCCGGCGTGTTGCAGATCAGCTCAATCCGCACAATTGTAGTTAAAAAGTATATAATTTTTTTTGAAAATGACCTATCGATTCGCTGGACAAGACCCTCCTCCTCAGCTGCGATCGTGCACAGCATTTTCAAGCACTTCAAAGACCTTTGAAACTGCATTGATTTGGACTTCAAAACAGTGGTTGTCATTGCAGTCCATTATTCAAAGAAAAATCCAGAAATGTTTTCCTCAAAAAACTTATTTTCTCTTCCACTGAGGAAAGAAAGACATGGATATCTTGGATGGCATTGGGGTGAGTAAATTATTAGGAAATTTTCATTTTGAGGTGAACTAATCCTTTAACTTCCTTGAAGGCGGGTACTCTGTTGAAGTTTAAAACTATTGGTTCTGCCCACAGCCACTCTGAATCTGCCATAACCAATCCCTAATGTTTGGTTGTGACACACGACTAGCAAACGACTTCAACATCATCGTTCTCAGCCACTCCCTCTGTTCGCTGATTGGACCGGTAAAAAATTGACTGGAGAAAACCCACAAATATACCACAAACCCAGACGTAGTACTGAAGGAAAATGAAAATTGAGTGGAAGTGTTGTCAGAAGGTTTTCAGAACCTTGTTGATTCTATGCCACAAAGAATTAAGACAGTTCTGAAGGCAAAAGGGGGTCCAACCCAGTACTAGCAAGGTGTCCCTATACAAAGTGGCTGGTGAGTGTATATTTTATGTTGTTTCAATTAACAATAATGAATAATTCTAATTTATGAAATATTTTGTAATTGTTTTAAATTTAGTCAACAATAACACTGCTTATATAAACTTATGATTTGTGGTTGTCTTACCCTGACTGAGGGGCTCATCCTCTGCCCAGGGCAGGAGGTTTCGAGACAGGAGATGTCCCAAAGGGAGACTCCAACCTGCAGTCCAGCGAGCTCCACTATGACAGCTCCTACTGCCCTTCAAAGAGCGCATATTAAAAGAACTATTGTTCCTCACCACCGCAACTGCAAGAATACAGCCACCTAGGAGATGGAGGAGACAAAGTGGAAAAGGAAGATGTTTACATGTTAGTGCTAGCAGAGTGTGATGCATAAGATCAGAGTGTAATGCATTAGGATTTTGGATACCATCTCTGTAGATTTCCTTTGCGACTACTGTGAGACCGAACTGTTTTACTGCAGAGTACACCTCTCCAGCATCCAGAGTCACTAGGTCAGCTTTATTATCCTGATAAAAGATAGTGTATGGCAGAATGTAAACCATCTACTTTTATGTCTCATGGGTTGATTTGATTAAATTAAAATACATTTGAGCTTATGCAGTATCATACGTCACCCACCCGTATCTTATTAATGCAGTCAGCAGTCCCATAAGCTTTCACACACGAGAGACGTGCGAAGGCTGTGACAGCCGCAGGTGGAAGGACAGCGACCAGTGCTTTAGCCAGCTCTGCACACTTTCTCTGCTCCGGCTCTGATACTGTACACCAGCGCATCTTCCTACCTGAATGCAGGTATACAGGCATACACTTACAGAACATTTCATGTTTGACAAATCAAATATTTGTATGGTGGGAAACCATCTTAGGATTTTAAAGACCAAAGAATGCAGAAAGAGGAGCTGCTAACATTAAAAGGTGTTGCAATTATATCAATGTGGGGCATATTTTTCAATATTCTGGTGATGGGAGATTTTTTTGTTGTTGTTGCCTACTGCAAATAGAATAGCTTTCACAGTGTTTTCAATTAACGTTTCAGTAACCACAAAGTTGCTTTTACTGAGATGATTAGGCCTACTATAGCAACTTTCCGTTTACATAAGATTTTGAGAGATTCACAGAAATTAAACATTCACAAATAAATAGAATGAGATTATGACAAGCCATCGTGTTAGGAGTTTCACAAAAATTCATAAATAAAATGACATTTGCAAATAAAAAATATTTAGAAATATGTTTTATGTCACAAGCACATCTCTTTGCATTTATTTGTGGCTCATAATCTATTTATTTGGAAATATGAAACTTTTGTTAAGCAATATGAAATTATGTCATTACTTGGGCTTAAATAACTTAAAACTTAAGAGGATTTATGAATTTGACAATAATATCAGTACCTCGCTACGCACGCTAATTTAATAACACATTCTCCTAAATTTGTAGTGATATCACCCTGAGTAGATTAAGGTGTGTGTGCATTAATATATATATATATATATATATATATATATATATATATATATATATATATATATATATATATATATATATATATTTAGCAATGTTCAGAATAAAATGTGGCTATGTTAATTGGGAGCGACATTTTGCAACCACTGAACTGAAAGTTCTGGCAGAGCAGCAGACATTTCTGTTTACTCCCAAATCCTGAAATACGTTCAAAACTCTGAGAATTTTTAAATCATTCTTTTGGTGCTGTTCTTAATTTTAGCAAGCGCGCACTTACCCCAGCTGGTGATGGTGCACAGCAGTAGAATGACAACAATAACTCCCACTCGCTTCATCATAGTATCAGAAATCTCCTCTAGGAAAATAAATCACAGTAACTGTTTAACATTGAGTCCTGACCTGTACAGAAGTTTCAGCTGAACGGGCATTTCGTCTACAGATCTAACGTTAATTGTTTTGCGCGAGTCAGAAAAAATAGGGTTTGGGCAAGCGGGTGTTTCCAAAGCGAATAGTTCTTATAATAAATGTGCGCATATGGAAAATATTACTGGAACTCTTGTGTCACGTGGAACATTCTCGTCCAGGCATATTTTCTTGCTTGGCGTTTTATGGCATCTCCAGAAAGCGCCTTTTGTTTGGAATTGTGTTAAATGCTACTGGACTTTCATTGAAGCATCAAGTCCAGGTGTTGCTTACGTCCAAATGAAGATTCCAAGATAGGATCCAACCTAACTAACAAAAATATGTTCCAAGAACCTTTTACTTACTTTATTAAGTTATCAAAACGTTATTTCTGAACGTTCTATTGTTCTCTAAACGTTAAAAATCGTTTGTGTGGGGGGGTTATGTGAACATTAAGTGAACATTTATTTTAACATCATTATCATAATTGCAAACATTATGGGAACAATACTTTTGAACATTCTAAAACATCCAGAAAGTTAGTTCTGAGAATGTTCCTTGTTTGGGAGCATTCCAATGTCACAAAATGCCAACATAATTTTAATTCAGGTAATCCATAAATATACAATATCAAAACATCAAAATATGTGATTTAATGCTTTATTAAAAATGAAGTATTTACAACAGTGTACTTGAATAAATAAATAACTGAAATAAAAAACAGGTTTTAAATTGACTAAAGGACTACAAAAATACAATATTGCTTAGAATTATTTCTGGGATAACAGGTTGCACAATATAGCCTTAGTCTATATTCCAAACTTTGTAGGTGTTTTTGTATTAATCATGGGCGGTAGTAGTTGGCTCTGGATGGCATTGACTCTGGCAGCATGGCAAATCATGATGGGTTTCTGCTTGTTTAATCTCAAAGATAGAGAAGAAATGCGACTCTCAAGCTGCAAAGAAACATCATATTAAAAAATTACTAAAATTAATTGAAAATTAAAATAAACAAAACCAGAGCGGTCTCATCAGAGCAATAGAATATTTATAAAGATATTTTATATAGGCCACCATGCACAAAATTCATTAGACCTAGGGGTGTAATGACAAGCATAAAGATAATAAATGTTACAATTACCGGTATTATTAATCACTAATATCAGATCTTAATAATGTCTAATATTTTCCATATTATAACTTTCCAGTATTGCACATCATACATAAAAGCAAGGGTTTATGCAATCTGTAACATTTATCTAGTGACACTCCTGACAGCTGGTTTGAGCATTTAGATTCATGTTAAAGTAATTTCTCCAAAAATATGCATGCTAAATGTAAATCACCAGAGTCCTCTGTGCGATAGTGCAGTCTGAGGAACCAAAAGTGTTGCCTCAACTTGTTATTTGTTAATCCTTTACTGTACATATTTAAAGATGTGAATTTGTGTACGAGTGTGTGCAAGAAAGAAAGAAAGAAAGATGGATACCTCACTTAACTCCTTTAAGACGCTTTCTCTTTCCTCAGTTTCTCCCTCAATGCCTGTTGTTGTGAGCCAGTTACTCAAGACCTTTTGGAGCTTACGCCATGTCCTAAACAGACACAAACGCAGGCTGATTTCACTATATTAGTGAAAACATCTCATTAGGTGCAATGTTTTTATATGAAGGTGATGATATTTGTTATACCCCTTTTGTTTGATCACAAAATAGAAAAGCAAAACATTCCTTTCCCTAATTTAACATGTTAAGAACCCAAATATTTTCACCTCAGTCTCTCAAACATAGCAAAAACAACTATTCATTCCAAAAGCCAAGTTTGTGTGTGCTAGAATAAATAACCCACTTTAATATGTTGATTCAGTCAAACTTCAGCTGGAGGGTCAATTTACTTTTTTTCAAAGACAAAAAACAGCTCCAGTCATGCATTCCCAAAGTAGTGGTTTCAATTTTAGGAGATTTGTGACTTTTACAGCAGGATCACATCAGAAAAACGTGAATTTTTTTTAAACAAAAATAGTATGCAAATCTACAATTTCATTACAATGGAAATATGTGTTTTCTAACAAATAATTAATTATAGCAACTTTAATAATTATAATAATAATTCTAAACACTGTATTTTCATCCCATTGAAAGCCAGATTAACATACTGTAACTGTTTTCTATCTTGCTGGTATCGTTGCATTTCCAGTCTAATATCTAGTAGTTCTTTGGTGAGATTTTCAGTTTGCTCCACATCCACAGCCTCATCTTCCTGCTCAGGTAAACTTTCATGTATACCTACAGACAAAATGACAAGTGTAAATATGTAACGGAAATGAAAACATAAACAAGCAAAACTCACTTGGTAATATATATATATACAGGTCCTTCTAAAAAAATTAGCATATTGTGATAAAGTTCATTATTTTCCATAATGTAATGATAAAAATTAAACTTTCATATATTTTAGATTCATTGCACACCAACTGAAATATTTCAGGTCTTTTATTGTTTTAATACTGATGATTTTGGCATACAGCTCATGAAAACCCAAAATTCCTCAAAAAATTAGCATATTTCATCCGACCAATAAAAGAAGTGTTTTTAATACAAAAAAAGTCAACCTTCAAATAACTATGTTCAGTTATGCACTCAATACTTGGTCGGGAATCCTTTTGCAGAAATGACTGCTTCAATGCGGCGTGGCATGGAGGCAATCAGCCTGTGGCACTGCTGAGGTGTTATGGAGGCCCAGGATGCTTCGATAGCGGCCTTAAGCTCATCCAGAGTGTTGGGTCTTGCGTCTCTCAACTTTCTCTTCACAATATCCCACAGATTCTCTATGGGGTTCAGGTCAGGAGAGTTGGCAGGCCAATTGAGCACAGTAATAACATGGTCAGTAAACCATTTACCAGTGGTTTTGGCACTGTGAGCAGGTGCCAGGTCGTGCTGAAAAATGAAATCTTCATCTCCATAAAGCTTTTCAGCAGATGGAAGCATGAAGTGCTCCAAAATCTCCTGATAGCTAGCTGCATTGACCCTGCCCTTGATAAAACACAGTGGACCAACACCAGCAGCTGACATGGCACCCCAGACCATCACTGACTGTGGGTACTTGACACTGGACTTCAGGCATTTTGGCATTTCCTTCTCCCCAGTCTTCCTCCAGACTCTGGCACCTTGATTTCCGAATGACATGCAAAATTTGCTTTCATCCAAAAAAAGTACTTTGGACCACTGAGCAACAGTCCAGTGCTGCTTCTCTGTAGCCCAGGTCAGGCGCTTCTGCCGCTGTTTCTGGTTCAAAAGTGGCTTGACCTGGGGAATGCGGCACCTGTAGCCCATTTCCTGCACACGCCTGTGCACAGCGGCTCTGGATGTTTCTACTCCAGACTCAGTCCACTGCTTCCGCAGGTCCCCCAAGGTCTGGAATCGGTCCTTCTCCACAATCTTCCTCAGGGTCCGGTCACCTCTTCTCGTTGTGCAGCGTTTTTTGCCACACTTTTTCCTTCCCACAGACTTCCCACTGAGGTGCCTTGATACAGCACTCTGGGAACAGCCTATTTGTTCAGAAATTTCTTTCTGTGTCTTACCCTCTTGCTTGAGGGTGTCAATGATGGCCTTCTGGACAGCAGTCAGGTCGGCAGTCTTACCCATGATTTCGGTTTTGAGTAATGAAACAGGCTGGGAGTTTTTAAAAGCCTCAGGAATCTTTTGCAGGTGTTTAGAGTTAATTAGTTGATTCAGATGATTAGGTTAATAGCTCGTTTAGAGAACCTTTTCATGATATGCAAATTTTTTGAGATAGGAATTTTGGGTTTTCATGAGCTGTATGCCAAAATCATCAGTATTAAAACAATAAAAGACCTGAAATATTTCAGTTGGTGTGCAATGAATCTAAAATATATGAAAGCTTAATTTTTATCATTACATTATGGAAAATAATTAACTTTATCACAATATGCAAATTTTTTGAGAAGGACCTGTATATATATATATATATATATATATATATATATATATATATATATATAAAATATATTTCCTCTATTTTGAATGCTATCCAAATTATAAACTTTCATCTTAATTTTAATTATTGTAACAGAAAAGATAACACTGAGTGGTTGAAAAGAGTATTTGTGAAGCGGTTTCATGACATCTGCTTCCTCAGGCTCAGCAGCAGTGCCAATGGAGATCTGAATGCTCGCTGTGATCGTATATGCCAAAGGTTTAATAGTCAAATCGTTGTCATTTAGAAGTAAGATTGTGCGGGTGTTTGAATCGAGGTCGCAATCTTTTAAGGATTAATCGTGCAGCTCTACTTCATATTATGAAAGATTATATTTTTTTACCTTGTTTTGGGAGAAGGTGGGAAGTGAAATGAGTAGAATGCAGTCGGGGTTCCTGATTCCTTAAACTTTTTTGCTGTAAAACAGAAAAAATTGGAAATTCACATTTAAGCCAAATACAAATTTTCTACTATTAGGCGAGATGACGAAACAAAAACAAGAATAAGTAACTGAGTAAATAGAAACTGCCATGGGGAAAAGATACAAAACCTATTTTTGTCCTAGCTTAAGAACAAACAAGTGTTCTTACAGCATCATGATTACCTTGCCATGTGATACTGAGACAGTAAATGAAGATGGAGGAAGAAGTATGTCCTGGCCGGTGGCAGCAAAATATCCTGGAGGACCAGGTTTGACTGGGAGGATCCTAGGTTGTAGTAACATTTCAGGTGACTCCAGTGGGTTTTGGGTCAAAGGGACTAAGGGTAACGGAAAAGGAAAGGAAGGACTGCTGGAGGGCACTGAGGGAAATGCAGTCTCTCTTACAGACACCCTCTGACTACTGAAGCACCATAGAGAAAGGTAGATGCTCATTAGTATGTGAACAAAAAAAATTGTGTTTGATTATGTCAGTGTTTGTGTGAGTACTACACCTGCTGATCTTGAAGTCATGTGGCAGAAGTTTGGCTGGAGACTGCAGCAGGTCATCTGGTCTTCTTGGTTGCAATCTAGATGCTCGAACCGACCAACTGCTGACAAAACAGGAAGATCAGATTTACTCAAGACATGTCCATCAGAAAGAATAAGTTTCAAAATCAGAATAAAATTGGAATAAAAGAAGATAAATTAGAAATAAGATGTTGTCTCAAACTAATTATTCTTTTCCTATGATACCTTTTAGTTATAGTTCCTGTAGTTACCACAATTACACTATGCATGGATGTTTTTCCATTGACGGTTCTGACCAGGGTTATTATAGTTAAATTAAACTAAAAGCATAAAAAAGTTTTTTGTTGTTTTAAATAAAATAAACATTAACTGAAATAAAATATTTTTTAGTTTAAATTGATGTACTAAAAAAACAAACCAAAACTGAAATTTGATTAAAAAAACAACAACAACTATACAGACAATTTAATACAACAAAAATACTAAAATTCTAACTAAAATTAAAATGAAAAATGAAAATATAAAATAAAAACTAATTCAAAACATTGATAAAAATTATAATAGTATCTGATAGATACTAAAATAATACTGGTTCTGACTAATATATACTATATTATATATAGAATATTTAACAATCTCACCCCCCAAAAAAAACAACTAATTCTACTAGCTACTTTAACAACTAACAAAAAAATAAGCTCAGGATTAACATTTGCAATAAGAATGACTTTGACTCACAGGTGATTGATGATGGAATCTTTCTGCTCTGCAGCTTGGCTCCTGATTGGAGAGGCGGTAGGAATGGGGGTGTGGTCTTCTGGCAGAGAAAAAGACACACACTTCTTGGGCTGGCTGACTTTGGACGGCACTGTTTTACCCTTGATAGGCTTGCACAGTGCCCGCTGCTTCCATCGAACAGCACACCGCCTTACCACGTCCTGAAGCTGACGACAGCTCTGTATTTGATGAGGATTACTTATATTAATGTAAACAAATACACACACTTATACTTTATAGACTGTAGAATGAAATGCACAAATATACAGTAACTATAGAAACAGCACCTGTTCATAGCTGTGCTGGGCAATATTAGTTGAGAAAGCACTCATGTGCGCTGTGTGCGTGAGGATGTGCGTGACGCCCTCTCTCAACAGTTCATCTCTGTAAAACTGAGCTGCCTCAGTCAAACGCTTCTGTTTTCTCTGACGTTCTGCGATCCACAGCCGCCACACGCAAAACACCTAAAGCATATAGACCAAACTGTATGAGACTGCAGGTGCAGGAAACCTGAATTGTCAAATGATAAACAGTGCAAGATCTGACATTACTTTGGCCTGTAGGTTAAGGGACCAATGCCAAAGGGCAGTCTCAGTTTTCTCCGCCTCTCTTCTTCTGCTCTGCAGCTGTGTGTCATAATCATTCAAAATCAGACAAAAAATACAATATAGAATCTTCAAAGAGACAGTAGTAATCAATCATTAGAAACTTCAGCTCAAAAAAGGAAATTATGCAATGTCAGCAGCTTGAACTGCTGTACAGTAGGTGAGGCTATAAGAAAACTTTAACACCACCACAACAGCTATATTTAAACAAATGGCTGTACCAAGTGGACATGAAATGGATGTTGTGATCATCTTTTCTTCCCTATTGTAATGTATATCTAAGTGAAATAGCCTTCGATTATGATTGAACACTTTGCTAAATCAAAACTCACTTGTGCTCTCCAGCAGATAAAAAAGCGCTGATAAATCCTCAACCTGTGAAGCTCAAAGCCTCTTTTCTTCATTACCTAAAAAGCATAAATTTGTGTGTATATATATATATATATATATATATATATATATATATATATATATATATATATATATATATATATATATAAAACATAAATATTACAAATAAATTAAAATATATATACGTAAAAAAATAACTAAGAATGGGACTACTTGAACTGGCACCTGATATGTTTTGTGATGGTGAATATTGCTGGTCCATGTGTTGAGGGTTCTTTTTCCCAGCGTTCTGCTGTAGTGTCTGTTGGCTCTATCATTCGACAGTCTCTCATCTTTTACCTCCATGCTTCGCTTTCTCCATCTTCTCAAAGCCACTTGCATGCGTACTAACGGCACAAAAACAACACTGAATAATTTCATCATTGCACAGACTACTAACAGTGGTATTTATATAACCAAAGTACATTTCTCCAGGTGTATTTGAGCTTGTTTCAGGGCTTCCTCCTGTTGATGACGTTGACGATGAGCAGATACAGTTCTCTGTCGCCATGCCAGAAACACCTATTAGACATTTAAAATGTAAAATATTTTGTAAAATTACAAAATTGCACTGATAAATAATAGGTGTTATTTTTTTACTTCTGTTATATAACTAATTTTGATGTTATAAGCACCTGAGATAGAATGTGCTTTTGAGAAAAATATTTTGCTCTGTTTTCCTTTAGTCTCTCTTCCATTTGCCATGTCACGTTTATTCTCCATAAACAGAACATTTTCCTGCAGAAACAAATAAAAAAAAAAAGGATAAAATAGATAAAATAGATCTTTAGATAAACACTACAACAATTTTAGTAAATACATCATAATACCTGACCAGATGTTGCTGATGCTCCTGGTAACGGCACTCCACATTTTTGTTAATCGATTGAGTCTGCAAATGGTACGACTGCATGCATGCATGTAATAAAAATTAGTTTATCATCTTCAGAGCTGCAAGCTTTGTATATAGAGCAAACAAAATAAAATACACTAGTATATTACAGCAATATTTGTAGATATACTGTATACTGTGTCAAAACAAACATGATATTCATACCTTCCAAGCTTCTAGAGCATGTTTGAGCAAATTGCTGTGGTGGTGTTTCTCCATTTGTGCACGTTTCTCTCTTTTCTGTCTTTTGTGATCTACATACTGTTAAACAAGCTCATATTTACTTTAGATGTAATATTTCAAACCAATAACAACAACAACATCTGCATCATATGATGATTAAAAAACATTGTCAGCCGTTTCCCCTTAGAGAATAGAGCCAGTTGTGCTACTCGTACCTGATGCCAGTCTGCCATGGCTCTTCTCAGACACCGCTGCCCATCATGACCCTGTGCTTGCTCCAAACGTCTCCGACTGATCAACAAAACACAAAAAAGCTGAAACTTCAAAATCTAAATACTTTTTTCAGTTTATAGTTACATTATCTGATTCACACCTGGTTTGTATGTTGGCAACGTGGTTTCTCCATTGGTTCAGGGCCTTCCGTAGAAGAGTGTGTTTGTAAAGTGAGTCAGCTGCTGCTTGTTTGAATCTCTCCTCTCTACATTGTACAGCACTGCAGGACCACTTAGACCAGGCACGGGCACAACACACATGCTCGGCATGCAACACAGCCTACAAGAAATATACTGACTACTTGGTAAAAGAGACAACGAAAATCTTGCTGACCCAAAACTTTTAACGCCAATGTATATTCATGGTTGTCAGCATACCGTTCTTTCAGCAAGTCTCTGATCTCCTCGTACCTCCAAACTTCTCCACCATGTATAAAACGCCCAACTGCAAGTTTGTTGCCTATATAGAGGACAAAAACATGTACATTTTTCAGTACAATACAACACAGACATGGATATCTACATTGTTGTATAATATCAAGGAAATGCAATTACACTGCCTCCTTTTTTATTGTAGATGCCTTTTTTGTTACACGTATTTAGCCAATGTATTGAATATAATGCATTGCTTAAGATTTTGTTATTTATTTTTGTTTCTAAGAAATGCCTTATACTGTTTTGGCAGAGATATATAGTAATTGTTAGTTATGTATGTGTGTGTGCCTACCCATGAAAAGGAGGAGCAGAAGTGTGTGAGTTTATGTGTGCTCAAGGACACAAAAGACTGTGGTTCTACTCCTAGAACCTTAAAAGGAAATCAGATATCTTGGTTAAGATAACTGGAGTTCAAGGACCTGAAAGGGTGGACAGCTTGAACCTGAGAGGCCTTGAGAAGGATCTTGGAAACTTTGGGAAAGTTACAATTTACATCAATCAAGTAGATTAGAACCTAACTTCGAAGGCAAACAACAGGAGTATAAAAGACTGAAAAGTTGATTGCCTCTTTGAATACTGATACGTTAGTATCCCCGACGCCTAGAAGCCCACAGCTGAGGACAAAAAACCCCAACCGGAAGACAAGAAGCCCAGAGCTGACTGCAATTTATTTGATTACAAAAAACTTTGATTTATAGTGTTTTAAGACTTTAAATAACAACATATCACAGAGAAGTCTTCTGACCAAATTGTAAGTAATTTAAAAAGCTTATAATTTAGGCCAGACTCAACTTACTTTACCTAACCTAAAAAAATCTTAACACCTTTAACCTTATTATTGAAGTACACACCGCAAAAGAAATATGCATACACTACTTAGCTACAGAAACCCACCTGTCATGTTGTTCAGCTCTTTCTTTCCGCTCTCGTTTCTCTGTGTGTTGTGCTGTGAACTCCATCCAAGTGTTTACACATTGTGGGAAGATACGACGAGCAAAGCAGGCATCAGCACGTAGTTCCAACTCCTATACATTTGTACATATACAGATTGTGTGATAAAATTTTAGAAGCATTTAAGGCAAAAATGGTGCAGTCCATGGAACAAAGAAAAAAGTGCAGTCCATCAATAATTGCAGGTGACCTATGACAAGACCTATGACCTAAGATAATGAGTGTCAGAAAGTGTGGTGGCTACCTGCATTTGTATGTGCTCTTTAAGACGTTTTCTCCAACGATCAAGGCAAAATCTCAGCACAGAGAATCTATTGATTAATAGCAACCGTTAAAAAGCCTCACAGACAAACTCATGTTTATTAATGACCTAAAATATATAAACTCAGCAAATAAAGAAATAAAAAGTACATAAAGAAATAAAGAATTTTGTCAAATCCATATAAGCTTTACAGATCTCTTTTGGAAAGTGTTTAAACAATGAACCATAAACAATTTTTGATATATTCGAGAAGTTGCAAGTGCCTTAGTGGGAGAGTGGGGTAACATCTCACAGTAAGAAGAACTGGCAAATCTGGCTCAGTCCAAGAAGATGAGATGCACAGTAGGACTTAAAGTAGCTGGTGGACACACCACATACTGACTGCTACTTTTGATATTCACCCTCGCTTTGTTCAGGGACTCGTAATTCCATTCCTGTTTGTCAAATGTCTGTGAAATTTGTTCCTTTTATGTCTCAGTTGTTAAATCTTTTTACACATAAGAAATTAGCTGGGAAAAAAGCAACTGAAAGTTGGAGGATCTTTCTTTTTTTGCCGAGTATATATCGCATGCTTCAAATTAAAAAGCACAAGCAGGACTGTGAAAAAATTAAACTCATTTATGTGACTAACTTGTGATGAGTTTGTGCAACACTCATCTGGGGTTGCAGACTTCTGTCCTCAGCCTGATCCAAGCGCAATTGCCAGACTTTCCAACACCTTTCCAGCAACTGCAAAACATCAGTATCCATTTCTGACAATTAAACTCAGCACAACTGCATGACGTAACATTCATAATCATTACCGATAAATGTCTGGTAGACTAGGTGTTAATAATTGCTGTTATCACGGCATGTTTATAGTACGGAAATTTAGATTTAATGGTACAATAAAGTATTTTATTTAAAGAAAAAATGATCAAGGAATTTTTTTTTTTCACAAATATATTACGTTTAAGGACAGTTCTGTCATGTGTTGTGTATATGTTCTCTATTTGTATTGTTCTTACAATGTGATGATGATGCTGGACACTAAGATTCTTGTTGAGACGATGAGTTTTACTGTGAGTGACGTTTAGAGTAAGGCCTTTTAAACCCAAACGCTGTGAAGAAATAAAAGACCATCATAAATAAACAAGAATAAAAAAAAAAAAAAAAAACATGTTAAAACCTCTAAGAACAAGTACACCACTAACCAGAAGATAGAGTTGTCTGTGATGCATGGCAGCTTTTTCCCTTTTAGCCTTCTGTGAGCACATACTGACATCTACACAACAAATCAGGAAAACAACTGCACCACGACGTGCCATCATGCCTTCATCGACATATTTACTTTCTTCTAGGAGTATAAAAGTAAATGCTAATGGTGTAAGCAAAGATACAGTGTCTCCAGTTGGAGAACGCCAGCCGTTGGGAGCCGTGCTGGGCCAGTTGGTCTGCTCTCTGTCCTCTGTCTTTCTCAGCCTGCCTGGATTGTAGCACATTATACCACTGACACCAAAACTTCTCCAGCACAGACACACGCCATACATCCTGTGCAAAAGCTGCAACACAGAAGACAAATTAAATGTGATTCAAGATAAACTAATGCATTAAATGCAAAAAGGAAAAGCATAATTATGACAGATCAGGATGCCACTGTAACTTAAGTTATAGCAAAAACAAAAAAATCCATGTATAACACAAGTTTGGGATCTGTAAAAACAGTTTTGAAAGAATTCTCAAGCCTGCATTTATTTGATCAAAAATAAAGTAAAAATAGTAATATTGTGAAATATTATTACGATTTAAAATAACCATTTCTATTTTAATATATTTTAAAATGTAATTTATTCCGGTGATGGCAAAGCTGAATTTTCAGCATCATTAATCCAGTCTTCAGTGTCACATGATCCTTCAGAAATCATTCTAATATGATGATTTAGTGCTCAAGTAACATTTCTTATTATTATCATCAATGCTGAAAACAGTTGTGATATTTAATAGTTTTGTGGAAACTGGGATGCATTCCTTTTTCAAAAATCTTTGATGAATAGAAAGTTTAAAAGAACAGTATTTATTTGAAATAAAAATCTTTTGTAACACTGTTAATGTCTATATTCTCACTTTTGATCAATTATAATCATTGCTGAATAAAAGGAATTTAAAACTGGAACAGTAGTGCATATAATAAATATAAAAAATGAATGCCACCTGTTGTCTTGTTCTTAGCCTGTCTGTTCTCTGTGTGTCTGATCCATCCATGAAGTGCATGTCTCGAAAGCTGAAGACAATAGTGACGATGAGCTTTGGACTCTTTCTCTTTCAGAACACAGGCATGTTTCATCCTGCCTCTCCAGTGCAGCCATGCCTGTGAAGAACAGCTATTTTAGAGATCACTCAAACTAGACATATATATATATATATATATATTATTCAACCACGCTCATACTCACTCTGATTTGTACAGTGTGAGCCCAGTGTTGCAAGGCAAGATCTTCCTGATGGTACACCACATCCCTGTGCTGGAGTGCCATGTTCCACACAGTCCAAACCCATCTTTAATAACCAACACATGCACAAAAATATTGCACATTAGTATTTTACTTGCAAGCCACTAAACATAAGCATTACTTAACTGTTACACATGCATCTCGATATCTTATTATATAAACTATTTTTCAAAAGTTTAAAATTTTTTAAAGAAATTGATACTTTTACTCAACAAGAATGCATTAAATTAATTTGTGAGTAAATTAAAAAGTGAGTAAATAATACATCTATAATTTTAAAAGACTAACATTCCAAATAAATGCTTTTATTTCGAACTTTCTATTCATCATAAAATGCATAATGGTTTCTACAAAAATATTAAGCAGCACAACTGTTTACAACATTAAAAATAATAATTATAATACATTTTTCTTTAGCATAAGATCAGCATTTTAGAACGATTTCTGAAGGATCATGTGGCACTGAAGACTGGAGTCATGGGTGCTGCCATCACAGGAGTAAATTATGTTTTGAAATGTATTAAAATAGAAAAATTGTCATACATTTCCACAAAATTACTGTCTTTACTGTATTTTTGATCGAATAAATGCAGCACAAGAGACTAAAGCATAAAACAATAAAAATCTTACCAACCCCAAACTTTTCAAATAATGTTGTTTATTTATTAATATAAGTATTATGGCAACATATTTGTGATCATATACTTGCTTACTTTTTTCTCTAAATGTTGTTGTTATATTCAAGTCTGTCATTTACGTTACACTCCAACCCTACACCAGGATTGTAACACTGTATTTTATATATCGGTCTGCTTCACTTTATATATGTGGGCACATGAGAGCAATGCTCACTTCAGCACAGCGAGTCTCTCGTGCTGTACTGCTGATTCTTGCATCCCGTGTTTCATGCGACACATGTCCAGGTACAGCTCCCAGCCATTCCACACACACCGCAGTTTGTGCTCCATCTCTGCAGTACAAATATTCAGTTACAGCTACGTTTGATCAACTCAAATATTAATAGAATAGCAGTCTATATACCAAAACTGATTGCAAGTCGCAGTTTCTTCTTTTCTTCTCTCTGGACAGCAACATACTCCTGCCAGGCTAGAAATGTTTTGCTGTACAGCATATACCTACAATAGGCAAAAAAGAATAAAGACATAAATATTACAGGTGGTGATCATTGAGGTCCTAGCCGTTAAGCAAATTGATTACAAAACGAACATTGAAGACAAAACAAAACACCTCATTGCAGTATGGGATGGGGCACACACTACCATTCAAAAGAGAAAGAAATTAATAATTTTATTCAGCAAAAATGCATTAAAATAATAAAAAATTTAAGAAAAGACAAAAAATGCTTTTCTTTTGAACTTTCTATTAATCAAAGATTCCTGAATTTTTTTTAATCGCACTTTCCACAAAATATTAGGAATAGTGAAACCAAAAATGAAAAATTACACCATACAAAATTGATATTAAATAATATCCTGGCTTTTCCCAGCTTTGTAATGGCATGAAATAGTGCCCACTTTTCTGAAGCTCAAAAAAAGCGCATCCATCCATCATAAAAAGTAATCCGTACGACTCCATTGGGTTAATAAATGCCATCTGAAACTAAGTTATTGTAAGAAAAATATCCATATTTAAACCTAAAAAAAAAAAAAAAAAAAACTATAATCACTGGTATCCGGCAATAGCCGTACGCACGTTCATGAGAGAGTCGAGTTCAGGCGGAGGGCTGACCTCTGAGGACACATGTATGTAGGGTGTACTGTAGCTTAAGCTTAGGTAAGAATAGACGCCTCTCGTAAAAACCACATTGACTTCCATAGCATTTTTTCCCATTCTATTTAAGGCAATGGGATCCATCAACTGTTTGGTTAACTATATTCTTAAAAATATCTTATTTTGTGTTCAGCAGATGAAACAAATTCATACAGGTTTGGAACAAATTGAGGGTGAGTAAATGATGACAGAATTTTCATTTTTAGGTGAACTATTCCTTTAAGCAACACATCAGCATAGAATGATTTCTGAAGGCCCATGTGACACTGAAGACTGCAGAAAAAGCTGATGAAAATTCAGCTTTGCCATCAAAAGAATAAATAACATTTTAGAATATACTAAAAGAAAACATTTCACAATATTATTGCTTTTACTGTATTTTTGATCAAATAAATGCATCCTTGTGTTGTGAGAAAGACTTAACTTACGTATAATGGCAATCTGCCCTTATATTTAGGGTCCATTCCTTTCTTACGTGCCACCACTCATCTTTCCAAGCTCCTAAGGTCTTCCTCAAGATCACCTTACAATAATGAGATCTAAACAAAAAATACAAATTTTATTAAATAAGTAAAGACTGACTTTTTAGTGCACTAATTAAACACATACACTGGACCTGGCTTGTGATGTTGTTATTCGACCAAATGTCTTCTGAATCCACAAGCGAAGGAACTTCCGAGCAAGGTGCCTAAAACAATCAATGCAATAATCACTTCGACTGTGTAAACGAATAGAGGATGCCACTACGGCGTTATAAAATGAACGAAGTCCTACCTTATCCTTAGCTCTTTAAGTCTACCACCTCGGCTCCAATTATATCCGACCCGGTACGTGTTTTTGCGTATGTGTGTTTTACGTGCCCGGTTCTTTTCAACAGCAGAAGACAACTGTTTCCCAGCTTTTGGTCTTGTCGTTTGCATCTTCAATGGTTTATTGGAGCATAACGTTACATGGATTTCAGTCAATCAGCGCACCCGGTGCTTGAGCTATAACTGGTAGAAATAAAGTTATTAAAGTGGCTTTTAAAGGTTTAAATACTTCACTTAAGGCTTTAAAGCTATTACATCTCATTAAAAATCTGTCATCTAAGTGCTATCGTACTGACAACAACCAACAACAAACCATAACTGCCGCTCTTGAAGTTCTGTGTTGAATGAATATTCTTCCGGTAAAACAATGTCATAATAAAAGACGTTCTTTAAAGGTTAACTTTGAACCCTTTAATGATAAGGTTATACTGCACATAATAATAAGAAGAATGACTCTTGTCAACCCTGTTGTAATAAAGTTATGATATTAATATAGTAATATTAAAATAATTGTATTTTAGTGCTTATTGTGGCCTTAGATAGTAGGCCTATTTTGTGAATTGAAGCATTGATGTGCATTGCTGTTAAAGTTGTGTTTTTCAATCAGTCAGTCATGCAGAAGTCATTACAAGGCTATTGTCGACATTTCAGTTTGTGATATTTCTTAAGAGTGTTATTTATTTATTTATTTATTTATTTATTTATTTATTATTGCAATTTTATCAAACAAAGGATACAGAAACATACAAACAGTCTTTTAAACAATAAACAAGTTATGGCATAAGAGTTAACAAGAGAATTTATATAAAACTAGCCTGTTTTAAATATGTCCTAAGAAATGAAAAAGCAGAAAAAAAGAGAACAGAAATGAAGATGAAAGCATAGATTATTAAACATGGTACAAAGAGATGTAGATGTTTTTATGTTTTTTTATTAATAGCCATTGAGACTGTATTTAAATACAAATTCAATTCTTGTTTGAAGATGTTAACGCGGGATTTACTTTTTGTGTATTTACATTTATGGATATAAGACTTACCAATAAATAAAAGAAGATTTATACAAAAACTTGCTTTGATTAGATCCTTATCATTATAATAAAACCCCAAAAGAATGTGTCAATGTGTAAGTCGGAACTATGTATTTGGGTTATGTTCATGTCCTGATAACATCACAGAACAGAAAGGTTTTCAGTCTAATACAGTGGCACTAATGTGGCCTACAAGTAAATAACATAGGGCTTAACTATTTTACTTATGGAGATTTCCATGTAACCTTGGAAATTTATTCAGTAACACACTTTTACCTTGACAGTGTATGACCATTTTTACACTTTTCAATCAAATTTTTATGTTGGTAACATTTTGTATCTAAGGAAATGTTTCTATTTTGCACTTTTCTTATTTTATATTTTTTTCATTGTATATATATCATATTTTTTATGTATTTGTTCTGTTTTATTATATTACATTTTAATTTCATTGATTTTTGTTAACAAAACTGAAAATTTTCTTAAATGTCATTTGTACATACTGTTAGTATGGGAAAACCTCACTACCGACGTATTACTTGTGTGTGACAAACATAACACAAATTGTTGGATAAATAGCAGAAAATCACGTTTAACTTTATTGTAACACTTTTAACATCAGCCAAATAAAAATCAAGCAACGCAACAGAACGTTTTAAATCCTGTCACGTGACTACAATTTACAATGGGTGGCCACGTTGATTGCCTGAAATGTATTCTTGCTCTAAAATTGTATAATGACTCTTGTTAACCCTGTTGTTTAAAATACACACTTCTAACCATACAGTCTTGTGTTCTGTGCTTTTCAATTTGAAATTATAATCAAATGTAAGTGTTGGTTACTTAAAACTTTAAAGAAGGCGTGATTAGACACTATATAATCCTTGATTGGGGCCTCTCTCAGAACCATTCAGAGATCTGAAGAAATTCGCCGCTCTGCGACTGAACAGAGACGAAAGAGAGAGCTCAGAGAAAGTACCCTGAGGTACATTGTTTGTTGGAGTCGGACTACAAGCTTTAATGAAGTGGTCGAACCCTGTTATCTGTCAGAATTGGTCCTAATATATGTGAGCTTTAGTGTATTGACGCTCATTTTTATGTGCGTCGTGCAGCTTTATGGTTGTTAATAAGTTTCCTAGCCTGCTAACCCGACTCTAGCCTATAAATAAACAAACAAACACGCATTTAAAAAAAAATATATCGCTAGCACGAAGAAACACAAAGGAGAAATAAAATTAAATAAAAAAAACGGTAAAGGTACAAATAGAGCCGTTTGACCGTAAGAACTGAAGTAAATCCTCTGCGTCGGCTTGTTGGGTTTAGCCAGTTTGCTAATGAAATGCTTCTATCTGTCAATTAGCTATTAAATCTGGATTGACAAGCTATACCCGAACCTCCTGTCAAGATTGTCTTTCGAGAAGCTTTATTTTTAAGCAGGAAACTTCATCTGCGTCCTGCCTGAAATCTGGACTGACTGCAGCATCTCTTGTAGTTTGGTATAGGACAGGTAGCCAGAAGCTAACTGAGGTATCCAGGCGGGGAGAGAGGAGGTGTTTTGACACCGTTTCTAATATCAGGTGAGTTCATCAATAAATTGAGAAAGCTGCTTGGGTTTTCACAACAGACTCGTTCTTCGTGTGAGAGATTGTATCTCAATTTACCTGCGTTAGGCTGATTAGTATTCTGTAGTTCGTTTGCTGTATGCCTCGTCACTTGCTAATACAACAGCTACTCCGATTACAGAGGAGCCAGACATTTACCTGATCATTTTAATTCCCGACAACATTGAATTCGCCTTATAGGTTCATGTTAAATTTAATCTGATGTTTCTCTAGACTTAAGAGATGTGTATATAGTCCTTTCTAAGATGCCTGCTTGTATAATTACTTAATTATTTTTATCTGCATAGCTAGTTTTAATGTATGTTATAGTTTTGAGGCTTAAGGCATCTTTACCCAGCCAAGTTAAGGCTGCCCTGTGCCTGCTTAAAAATTCAATGTAAAGACCGTGCCAATTAAAAGCCACTAAATTGTCTGTTCTGACCCACTTCAGGCCCTAATATTAAAGTATGTACTATATAGTTGTAATTCAAGTGTAAATACTTTTGTCACCTCTCAGCAGCATTAAACAGTCTATGTAATGACACCTACATGCCACTTCAGAGGCACTTCTGTGCCACCTTTTCAGTATAAATTTGGTATCTTCCAAATAAAGGTGCACTACACTGACATGGCAGTTTAACTAATGCTAAAGATTCTCATTCACAGGTGCCCAGAGTGTCTGATATTGGGGTTTCACTTCAGTTTGACCACCCACCTGAGTCATGGAGAAGGATGAAAATGGTGAAGACATGGTGGACACGGTGAAGGACTCAGTAGTGACCTCCGCCTATAGATATACCAAGGTAAGAAGAACAATCCTTTAAAGGAGACATCTAATGAGGAACAAATTTGACTATCTTTTGATATTATAGTGTGATATACTTTTGAACACATACTTTAACTTTTTGAGCTCTAAACTAAGCTTTAAAGTCCCAAAGAAATGGAAGTAGAGACCGACATTTACTTCCGTATTGTGACGTACAGCTGAGTGAAACAGATTATCTGAAAAGAGAAAAATGTTGGTTGTGGACTTGCTTTTATGCATTTGATGCTGATTGGATTTTAAGATGTGGGTGTTTCACTCAAAAGTGGAGGCAGATGAATGTGAGCTAACTTGCAGGTGCTGGGTTTAAACAGATTAAATCATTGGATAAATCTGGCATTCATCACCAGAGAAACTGTAATTTTCTTTGGAAGGTCCAGTAATTACATTTTGATTAAACTATACAAAGTCAAAAAATAAAGGAAACGCAATAGCGGTTCACTACTGTGGTTTAGTACGATTGCATGCACATTAGCAGTGAACCATACTTAGTTCACATGAGGCGTACCTGAGTTTGAAAAACAGCGTTCATATCATCCAATTGAACCAAACTCTGACAAATGAACCAGATTTCACAAATGAAATGATCATGTGCGATCCAGAATTGGTAGTGTGAACGCACCAACATTTTTTTTTAGTTGGGAAATGTTTTGTTATGCTGATAATCAACTGTTTGTTTTTGCAGGAAGAGCTTATGGAAATCAAAGAATTGCCGATTTCCAATGAGAGGCCAGAGTGTCTTTCAGATAAATATGACAGGTGAACCTTTTATTTATTGTTTGTTTGCAACACCATTTTTTTTAATAATTATGAATGTGACACCATATTATCTTGCAAAAGAAGATCATAGGAAAAGGACATCGGGTAATTTTTGGCTCCTGCTGCATATCCTCCAGTATACCTAAAGGCCAGAGTATACTTCATTTTCTGCGCTCTGTCAGAGCTTTGACAGCTTTCAACTAGCGTTAGGACAATAAATCGATGCATCGCAATTCGTGGATCATTTCTGAGATTTTTCAAATGCATCGGTTCTCTCTCAAATCAATTCTGAGCTTAGTTTTTAACAGCAGATGGTGCTCTTGGCTAATTTTTAACCGCATGCTCAAATGCTCACGAAGAGCGTTCGTGTGTTAGGCTGAGTCTGAGAATGTACTTCCACTTCAGAATGCTTTTATGATGTGAGATTAATGTAAACAGCCCACTGCAAACACCCTCGTAATTCGCTTCAACCTTTTTGAATGATTATTTTATAGAAGGTTCAAGTGGTGTGTAATGAATTAGAAGCAAGCAGAGTACGGCTGTCTGTTGACTGTCTGTTACTGCAGAGTACGAGTGCCATCTGCTGTTAAAAACTAAGCTCAGAATCAATTTGAGAGGGAATTGCAATGCATTCGGAAAATTTCAGAATTGATCCAGAATCATTTCTAGATTCACGATGCATCAATTTATTGTCCCAGCCATACTTTCAACGAATACTCAACCGTGGATGAAAGAGTTCGACACATGTGCCGAGTTGTCGTTTATAGGACATTTGCTGCGTCCGAAATCACATACTGTCTTGAGTAGGTACTTATTTTGAACCAGTAATTACTTCACGGCCGCTAAAGTATGTTCTATATAGTATGAATGTGTGTAGTATGAATGTAATCTGGACGTACTACATTTGCCATGTTGTCATTATCATGTGACCTTCCAGCGTCAGTTACGTCACTTCACTGCCATTCACAAATCCTCTCCCGTGGACTCATTGGATATTAAAGTGTCCATCGTATGCACACTTCAAAATCTCACCGGAAGTAGTTGGTCATCCGGGTACTTTTTGACTATTGAGTACTGTAAATTGGGACATACTACTTTTCACATACTGTTTTTCGCCTACTACATAGTAGGGAAGTATCCAATTTTTGGATGCAGCCATTCACTCAGAAGGTTATAAAAGTAGCGGATCTGCCATAGCATGCAAAGTTTAGAACAAGAACCAAAACAAAAATGAAGGATATGCTGCTTTGTTAACTTCATGGAACAGCATGGTTTTTGTATCGCTCTTTCCGCACTCTTCTTCGTCTACTGCATAATGCATCACAACTGCATATTGCCATCCAGTGGACTCTTGTATCAACATTCACCTTGAGCATGTGCTGTTGTACATGCACCGCTCGCGCGGACACAAAAATTGCCTGCATGCAGACAATATGTGCGATTGTCCGCGGACCTTCATGATGACAAATTGCGTTACGCAGACAGTGCGAGGGCCGTTGCAGAACGTAGATGGCCAAAGTATACTTTGGGTTTAAATATTAAGCTTTTCATTGTCAAGTTTTAGGCATTGACAACTAGTATTATGTGTCATGTCCTACTTTTGTCAGTAGTTCATCACTTTACTAACTGTAGCTGCTCTCCAGTATAAGTTTGAATACTCTTAAGCCGGGTTCACACTGTTTTATTTATAATAGTCCTTCACAACTGGTGCTTGTCAGATAGGGATGTGTGCAATGACTAATTTTATAATCATTTAAACTGAAATTTTTGCATGGTTATTTAAATGTAGCCTTTGTAAAAAATATAGAGGGGAAAAACCATTTAATGTGCAATAAATAAATAAACGACTAGTATTTCCAAGTCTAATAGCAGCAGCAGTATCTGTAATCGATAATAAATGGTGTCGCACATCCCTATTGTCAGACAATACAAATATGATCCCCACTGTAAGCCATGTCACACTGTGGCATCTCCGTTGTCGTTGTCAATGTCAAAAAACGAAGATGATTTGTTTGGAGTAAGTGGTGATTTGTTGTCTCTCACTCACTTGTTGTCGCGTCATCCGGTTCTGCGCTTCTATTTCTTTTTGATTTGATGGTTGTCGTAAGAGAAGTCGCACTGTAGGACTGTATGTCAAATCTTCTGACACTGCCAGAATTTCATCTGAGGTAAAATTAGTCATTTTTAACAGTCTGTTAATCTGCCATTGTGGCTGTCAGCAAAAATAACTTGCGATCAACTTCAGATCAACCTTGGGGTTGTAATTGATGATCCGTTGAAATTCACAGACCACATTGCTAGAACTGCCCGGTCCTGCAGATTTGCCTTGCACAACATTAGGAGGATCAGGCCCTTCCTTACAGAGCATGCTACACAACTCCTTGTCCAAGTACTTGTTTTATCCAGACTGGACTATTGTAATGCTCTCCTGGCTGGTCTTCCAGCTTGCTCTGTCAAACCTCTACAATTGATCCAGAATGCTGCAGCCAGAGTAGTCTTTAATGAGCCAAAGAGAGCACACGTCACTCCTCTCCTCACAAAATTGCACTGGTTGCCAGTTGCCGCTCGCATTAAATTCAAGGCACTGACATTTGCCTACAGAACAACCACTGGCACTGCTCCCTCTTACCTAAACTCATTACTTCAGACTTATGTGCCATCCAGAAACCTGCGCTCTGCTAGCGAATGTCGTCTTGTGGTACCATCTCAAAGAGGCACAAAATCTCTTTCTCGGACCTTTACCATGACTGTTCCCTGTTGGTGGAATGATCTGTCTAACTCAACCAGAGCTTCTGAGTCAGTAGCCACTTTCAAGAAACTGCTGAAGACGTATCTTTTTCGGCAGCACTTGATTCAGTAGTATTAACACTTTCTCTTCTCTTCTATTCTTAAAAAAAAAAAAAAAAAAAAAAAAACACTGCACTTAAGTTTAACTGAGAGGGGTTATAGCACTTACGTATTGTTGTCCTACTGTTAGTTTTAACTGCTTCTATTGTTCTCAATTGTAAGTCGCTTTGGATAAAAGCGTCTGCTAAATGAATAAATGTAGATCAGAGGATCTTTTAGGATTCTCAACGTTTGTCTCAGATGGCCAAATCATTGCCAAATTCAAACAGTGTGAACCCGGCTTTAGTGCGACGTTACTGACTAATGTTTTTTTAAATGAGCTTATATTGAAAACTAAGCCTTGTATGTGCTAACTGTACTGTCTCCTTTCCAGTGATGGGGTCTGGGACCCTGAAAAATGGCATGCCTCGCTATATCCCTCTTCAGATAACAGCTGTCCAGCAGAAGGATACAAGAAAGATTATCCAGAGGATAGAGTTCAACTGAAACGCAGAATTGCAGGTAATTGGACAAGAACTTGGTCTATTTTAAAATTATTATTATATTTGACTATCTAAACCTTGTTTTTCCCACACCTAAATTAACTTTGCCTTCCCCAGATCCTCGGGAACGTGTAAAAGATGATGATCTGGAAGTGGTTCTTAGTCCTCAGCGTCGTAGTTTTGGCGGTGGTTGTCAAGTGGCACCCACTGCCCTCCCTCGCCGCCCCATCAGCCCTCTGGAGAACAAAGAGAATGAGTCACTCCGTTTGGGGGGAGCACGTCGCATAGGGAGTGGCCGCATCATGGCCTCACGTGTATTTGAGAGGGACGCACGAGTTGACAAGGAGAGGGAGCGAGACAGAGAGCGTGACTACAAGGACAAGAGATTTAGGGTATTGTGTTATGGGTTAGATGTAAAAGAATTTATAGCTGTTATTGCAAGGTTCAAAGAATAAAGCTTTTTTTTCCTGTGTTCCATTACAGAGAGACTTTGGAGACAAAAGAGTGTTCAGTGAGAGAAGAAGAAATGATTCGTATGCAGAAGAGGAGCCAGAGTGGTTCTCTGGTGGACCCACTAGTCAGTCTGAGACCATTGAGCTCATTGGCTTTGATGACAAAATTTTGGAGGATGACAAAAGGAGGTCCAAACGTTCCAGGAAGAAGCCAGAGTCTTTTAAAGGAGGCATGTACAGTAAAATGTTACGGCAAATGTTTAAGAAATGCTTCTGTGCATCTATCAGGGTGCTAATTTTTGTTTTTTTTTAAATCTTCCACGCCTACAGTTGAATGTAATGGTGGTCTCTCTGAGGACCCTGAAGTAGTTCAAGAGTCTGGAGCTGATCAAGAGGTTCCACATGCCGAGGTTCTTCCTGAGCAAACCCCTGGAGAATTTGACTTCAATGAGTTCTTCAATCTTGAAAAGACCATGCCTGGCCTGGCTTCGGTAAGATATGGGGAGCACTGCATGCTTCTAAGGGTGATGGACACAAAATAGCTGGCTTGTCTTCAAGGGAGAAGTAATAGATAACAAATCACACAAGGTTTTTTGGGGGTTTGAGAAATGTGTGGTCCATCAGATGATGTATATTAGGTCTTTTCTGGGCACTTTTTATTAGTCTATACTTAATCTAAGCTTTTTACTCTGCTTTTTACTGTGCTCTTTTACATTTATATCTCTTTAGTATTAGTAATTTTCTGGCCAGATTTGTATTGCAGCACTTCTGTTTTCTCCTAATGTGATTGTATGTAATCGATTTGTAAATCTCTCCTTGCTTGTCAGTAACTTTGGATACATGCACCTACTACATGAATTAATGTAATATTAGTTTTTTTTTTTGGTGATTTGCAGAATGGTTCAGCAGGACTGTTTAAGGTTCATATGTTGCGGCTGACGACTTTGGTGTTAGAAATGTGAATTTGTCTTTGCAGTTGTGTGGCGTCAGGCTATATGTTGGTTTTATGTTGGTTATACAGAAAGCTCAATGAAATGCAAATTTATGCCCATCTGACTTGTAAGGATTATATTGATACTCTTGAGTGGGGGATTGGCTGCACATCTTGGTTGCGCCAATTAATTTAGGAATTTTTGGGAGGGGGATCCTGTAAATGAAACGGTGTTCCACAATGCCCATTTTCCACCCCTTTGCGCTAAGCAGTCTGCAGACACTCTTCACGTAAGTGTCATTTAGTCCCCATGGCTGTTTCTTGCTTCTGTGTTAGAATACAGTATAAACAAGTGCTCCTCTTTCTTTCCTACAGATGATTGAAGATGTTCTTGCTGAGGGTCCGGTCATGGCCAGTCGTTTCAGCCGCTGGTTCTCCAGTAACAGGAGTCCCTCTGGTAGCCGCTCCAGCAGTCTTCGTTCCACACCGCACGAGGAGTTGGAGAGACTAGCAGGTAACTTTCTTCACCTGGTGTAAGTTTGCTCACCAATAAACAATAACCTATTTATTTATTTTTAAAAAAATTTTTTTTTAAAAACATTGTTGTGGGGCCAGTGAAAATTGAATTGAAACCGAATTGAGATCTTGTGAATCGAATCGGGACATCTGAATTGATACCCAATATGAGACACAACCATGGTTCAAAGTTTAGATTTTGCTCCACTTGCTAATGGTAGATGGATTTGAAACTGTATGTTGCATAAATATTAAGAGGGTCCCTATGACACCATTAGTGTCTTATGCTCACCAAGACTGCATTTATTTGATCGGAAAAACTGTAATATTCTGAAATTAGATAATTCTGCCATGCATGCTTCAGAAAACATTCTAAAATGCTGATTTATGCAGGCTTCCCACACGTCCTGGAAAATTGACTATTTTTTTCAGTCCTGAAAAACGTATGGAAAATGTCCTGGAAAATCTTGTGACTTTGTTGTCATGGAAAATAATTTTTAAAGTGTTTTTGTTTTTCCTTTAGCTGAGAACGAAAATCAAAGCAGCTTCAAACATCAACTTAAAAAACCCCAACTAGTTTAACAAGAAAATTTGACTGGTTTGAGATTCTTTCACCGACATAACTCTTGTGCAAAGTTTTTAACTTGCATGTGTGATATCTACTGGCTCGCCTTTTGGGTGAAATTTCTATGGAACGTGACTTTTTTTTTTTTTTTTTTTTTTTTATCCCTTCCATCTTTCCTTGCAAAATGATAGAAAAAGATGCTCATTTTCCATGATAATAAAACGCAGTAAAGGAGTAAATTAACAAGTAAATTAATGATCCGATAAGTAAACTATTGCAACCTCCCCCTCCTGCTAGCGATAAAATATTGTATTGGCAAACTCACAGGTTGACAATGACTATGGCACATATTGCCCAACACTATTATCAAAAGTACTTTGGTACCAAAGTTGTACCAGGTAGATCTGGTACCTGCTGATAGGGGACTGCTTCACGGGCAACTCCCATTCGTATTTGTGAGCATTTTGTAAAGAGCGTCAAATGTTAAAAATGTCTTTGCAGTGTTAAGGCGGGCATACACTGTGTTAGTTCGGACACTCTGGAGTTGCAAATCAGTAAACCCGATAATTGCGTCAAAGCAGCACTACACTCAAGGGCGTAGGTTTAGGGGGGGACGCTAGGTACTAGTCCCAATCAATATTTTGAGATGACAAATTTGTCCCCACCAATATTTAGCAAGCTCCTTTGAACTGCTATTTTGATATTTGCGCTGCATTTGGATCTCTGCTTTGCTATTTGGATCGATTCCAACGGCCAGGACGACGACAGTACAAGATATGCCGTAATTTGATTGGCGGCGGGGTATCTGACAGGCAGGCTACACGCGTGGGCCGGGACTACTTTTTGTGCTTGCACTCACTGGCAGCGAGCGGGTGGTGTGTGCGCGCGCTTGACAACGCCGACGGTAAGTTACCAGGGCTGTCTCTCTGCCTGCCATATACAAAGGCCAGAGTAAAAAATTTTAATATTCCGTTTTTCGCCCCTTTTTGTACTTTGTAGATCAGCTATGTCAAAAAATAACTAGCCACACAAATAACTAGCAGTAGTAGTGACTGACCAGGCTTTCAAATGCAGATTCTACTGTGGAAAATAGTATTAACTGGTGATCCTGGTTACCCAGGATATTGTTACAGTTAAACCTAGATTCAGCAATCTTTCAAGGTTAGGAGCATTAATTAGGGGTGTGCAGCACGGATAGACTCATAGAAGTCGCGCTATCATGATAGAATGCTACGTTAGCAAGTCACTGAATGTTAATTAGCCTACCTTAACTTAGAATCTTGCAGTCATAAACAGTGGATCATTTGAGACATTTTTCGTTTCTACATTCTGTTTATGTAATGTATTTGTGAGTGTAGCCTACTTGCTAGACACATGTGCTGGAAAAACATGTTGGCAATGTTAAAAAGGCAAAAGTTAACACGGTTGGTTATTCAAATATAATGAATCATTATTTGATTGATAATATCCAAATAACAATATCTGGTAGGAGGGTTAAACTTGCTAGCCATAGGATAGACTACAAAATTAATTAACCATTTTGTATGCAGGATTTATTAATTTAGCAGACACTTTTTATCCAAAGCGACTTACAATTGAGAACAATAGAAGCAGTAAACCTAGGATAACAATATGCAAGTTTTATGACCCTTCCCAGTTTAATCTAATGCACTTTTTTAAGAATAGAATATATCAATAGAATTTGATATAGAATACAATATAGGATACAATATAATGAGATGAAGTAGATTCACTTCTGTATTGTGATATTCTGTATTGCCAGCAGTCTGAAATGACAAAGGAAATCGATATTAAAGCACTGTTACTTATCTTACAACAAAATAATTCCCGGGGGGGTGGGGGGGGGATGTCCCCACCAAACCTGAGACCAAACCTGAGACCAAACCTACGCCCATGACTACACTGCAAACCAACGGCAGTCACATGAGCTTTCACATTAAACACTGAGACTGGAGCTCTAAATGTTGCTGCTATAGCTTCAGATAAAAAGACGAATGTGCAAATGATTTGGTGAAAAGCAGAGAACAACACAGCCAGTGTCCGTGTATGTGCACGGTGTAGGGTTGCAGCCATTGGGCTATAATAATATTCATAGATCTTGGCTATGTGACGTGGTTGTTTGATTTGGCAATAGGGGACAGCCTTTACACTGGTCAAAATTGGATAAGTCTCCCCAAATTTTTTAAACTTGTTTGAAAATTGTCTGGAGGTACTCGTAACGTACTCTGCTCGTAATTCCTCTCACAATGCGAGCCACAACCATGCGTGCATCAACGATTTCTCCTGAGAGGAAAAAAAAAGTGTTCACTGAATTATATAGATCTTTATTAAAGCGGTTTTGTTTGGTTAAAGGTGACATGCCCCTTTTCACAAGATGTATTATAAATATATGGTGTCCCCAGAATGTGTCTGAAATCTCAGCTCAAAATGCCCTCCAAATCATTTATTATAGCTTGTCAAAGTTTCCCCTTTTTGGGTGTGACCAAAATCGTGCTGTTTTCGTGTGTCCCTTTAAATGAAAATGAGCTGCTGCTCCCCTCCGTTTAGAAGAGGGCCGATCCTTTACACGAGCTTCGGATACTCCAGCGATAAACTCGAATTTCAGTCAAGTCTCCGAAATAACCAGTAGCGGAGTGCAGCCTTACGGAGAGACTCAGGAAGAGGTTGCAGCTTTTACACTGCACCTGGATGTTTCTGAATGGTTAGTTGATGCATGGATGTAGTTGTTGTGGAGTTACATTGATTAATCTCATGTACTAGCACTTGCATGTACTACAATGTTTAACTTTTACACAAGTTGACAGTTCCCTGAGGTCTTTATAAGACAGCTGTGACTTTTTTTTTTTTTTTTTTTTTTTTGGTCAAATAGTGTTTTGTGCAGCCAACAACAAAACAGTTTGCATGCTTTGCTCAAACTTTTGCCATTGCTTAGGGCTGTTACACTGTTGTCTTGCGTTAACCTAATGGCGGAGCCGTGGGTGGAAACGTGCAGATTAAGGGGTGGTAATATTATAATAAACTCCCCTTACTACGTCAGTAGGGGAGCGAAATCAGATCGGCGTCATTTTTTAAATGCTTGCAGAGAAGGGTTTACCAAAACAAAGTTACTGGGTTGCAACTTTTCACATTTTCAGGGTTGGTAATGCACACTGCACACCTAAATGCACACTGCAAAGCTGTATTTAAATGTGAGATTGAATCCAAAATTGTGTTGATTTGACAGTGATTACCATAGCAACCGATGGGAGAAGTCTGTCAAAATAGATCTGTGCATTGTGTGAATGCAGACTAATTGATCTGCCACTTGTTCTATTGTGTAATGTTTCTTTGTTAATTTTATCACTAACATTTCACTTGTTTAAAGTTGACCGTTTAAAGCAACATTTACTTAAATCATTTTTTTTAAAGGCTACATGTATGCAAGTTGCCTTCAAATATTTAAATGTGTTTACTTGTAATTATTAACATTAATTAATTTACTTTTTTTTTTTCAAAGTTAAACAAAACATTGTACCAGTTTCAATACCATAGCAAAATGATTGTTACCATTTTCAGAGTACCAGTTAACAAATGTATGATAAAGGTCTTGTATTATAAAACTAATTTTATAGTTGTCATGGGCATAAACTATGTCCTTTAAAGACTTGTGGAGAGAGGAGTGTATTACTTGAAGGCGTGATCCTTGTTTTTCATTCCCGCCGTAATGAAATTGAACATTTTCTGTAATTATCGCTGATAAAGTGGGAACCCCAAAGTTTTTTTTTTTGGTTTAAAACCGTTGTACTGATTAATATTTTTTATATATATATATATATATATATATATATATATATATATATATATATATATATATATATATATATATATATATATATATATATATATTAGAGATGCTCCGATCAGCATTTTTCGGGCCGATTAACAAAATCATGATTTGCCGATCACAGAATGGCAGGGGAATGGGAATCTAGATGTAAAAATGAAAAACTGTGAAATCAATTATAGTGACATGCCATTAGGGTTGTGCCGATAGACGATAGTATCGTGTATCGACGATAGTCCGAGATCTTGCCGATGGCAAATGCCTTTGACGATATCAACACGATAATTGGTTCGTTTACCATTAATGTATTTTATTATTATTGTTATTATAAAGCTAGTATTATTAAATTAATATTAGGAACTAGCCTACAATTAATTTGCCTTGCCTAAATTCATAACGACATCACCATAGACTAACACTTGCGACATCACCGACACGCGTGTATGAGGACTCCTCTAAGAAAATGTTTTTAAAACAGACTAAAAAACTACATCCCACATCAAAACTGAATTTAAAGGTGATCCATTCACAATTTGTCAAGAGCTGTTTTAACAGACGCATCATTCTTATACAGATCCAAGATGAAAACGGCATCGTTGTTCATAAGTATTTTGTTTGTACCGTTATATCCATCGTCGTCACCGAAAGATGCCGAAAGCTCACTCCATTTTTACTTTCACTTTCAGGGAATGAGCGCGTTTACATGCACGTTCATAACCCGATTATCCTGAATAAACTGACAATGCATGTGGTCATGTAAACTTAACAACCTGTTTTCCTTTATCGGAGTCAGGTCATAAGTTTAATATAAATGAATCGACTGATTTCTGCCGCTTACTCTGAATTCTCCCGGCATGTAAAACACATGAACCAGCGTTCTTTGGGTGAAAAGTGCGCACATGTGAAGTTCATCCAGACAGAGAGAGCACTGGAGGATATCGCAAACTCTGACTCTTTCTGGACAAAAAAAACTATTAAAACGTGTTCTCATCTCGTGCAGAAATAGCGTCAAAATGCTGCATCTGTAACTCATGAGAGGATATGTGTGTCTAAATTTCGCGCTGACATGTTGAAATACTCTGAGTAAGATACAAGAATGATTAGGATCTTCTTTTTTTACCTCACTATAGCGGGAAATAACCTGATTTAGCCTATTAATAAACACTCCACCTTTGCTAGCAAAATAGAAAAAGATTCTCATACATAAAACGAAGTAATAAAACAAGCAAATTAATGAGTAAATAATCAAGTTAATAATCAAAGTAAAAAGTAAAGTAAGCCCCGCCCCCTCACTATATTATCGTGTATCGCCGATCTCACAGGCTGACGATAGGAAAATGGAGCATATCGCCCAACACTACATGCCATGCAGGCCACACACATCCATTTGTGTCAGGTTACATAGTCTAAAAAAATTAAATACTCCCAGAGTATTTCCAACTATGACAAAAAATATAAAATATTTTAGATTACTATAAGCTGTCCTTCAAATAAGGTATAAGAAAAGCATAATGACGTATTTAAAACAAAGAGGTAGTTGGCCTAAGACTGAAAGACAAGGGAAGACTAATGATAAGTGATAGTAAGTTTCTCTTACCTTGGATCTAGCATCGTCGCAATTGCATATAGCTTCTGTGTATCAATGTCAGCAAATCGTATTCTGACAGCTTACAGTAGTACTGTTTTTGTCGGACACTTTGAAAAACTTCCAGACAGGAGAAGGAGAACTCTTGTTGCCACTGGCAAGCTCCGCTCTGCTGTTGTGTGCCCGTGCGCCGGGCATGCAGGTGGAAAAAAGTCGCGCGAGTAATTTACGTCACGTGATCGGCGCTTTTGGGCTTCGCCGATCAAGCTTTTTTTAACCAATATCGGCCGATCATGATCATCACACACTATATATATATATATATATATATATATATATATATATATATATATATATATATATATATATATATATATATATATATATATATATATATATTTTTTTTTTTTTTTGAAAGCGATTCATTTTGTTCATAAAAAGTTTTTATCCTTTTAATGCATCCTTGTTGAATAAATGTATTAAATCGTTCAAAAAATGTTTGAACGGTAGTGTAAATGCTATCTCCAATGTTTAACATTTTATATTACATATATTCATTCATTAGTGTTGTCTACTGGGATATTTTGTTATAACAATTGTTTTGTGTCAGGTCTCGATCCTCATACTGGATCTCTGAATCAGGGTACGTCTTTGTACTTCACCCCCATTTCTTCAGTGGAACGCAAGGAGAAGGTGGACATACTAGAACTGCTGCATAAAGCCAATGTTGACCTGAAACCTTTACTGTCCAGCCTGAATGTCAACAAGGCTCACCTAAAGGAGAGCAGTGAGTAGCATCCTGTATAATTTACTATTTTTGCTAGAATATTGCATAAGGTTGTTTAACACAGTGGTTTAATACAGTATCTGTGTCCTGCTGCCCATTAATGCAGAATGTCAAATTTCCCCTCATAATAAACAAATATATGATTCTTAATACATCTCTGTCTGCCCTCTTATAGCAAACTCAGGGGTGGTGTTGTCTCTGGAGGAGGTGGAGGTGGGTCTGAAGGGTCTGAAGGTGCAGGCTGAACCGGCTTCATTACCTCAAAGGCAGTCCAACAGAGGTGGGGGTACTCCCTTCATGGCGGAGCACCTGGAAGAGGCTTTCACGGGAGGGACCGGGGCTGCATCACGACCGCGAGACCCTGACATGTCTGCATTTAATAAGTTAGTGAGCACCATGAAGGCAAGTGGAACCCTGCCCACTCACCCCAAAGCCAGCGGGAGCTATGTAAGTATTCAGCTGTCGGTTATGTTTGCATGGTTTTGTAAGTGCTTGCTGCATGCATTGGTCGCACAGCTTGTTACACAAGTATTATCTGCCTTTAATGGGCTTTGCATGCAACTCATGCCAGTGCTTTGTACTTGCTAGTTTGTCTGGGGTAGTAAATTAAGTCTTTGTTTATTCTGACTAGTGATGGGCATAAATTTGTTTGGCAGTTGTGGCTGACTAGTCAGTGAACTTTAGCATGCATGACTTGGCGTATCCCGCTCTGACCGTGAATCTTTTTTGAGTTGTTACATGCTGTTTGTAACACTTTGTGCTCAAGCCATCCCTGTTATGATGTAGACTCCAGTTTGTGTGACGCTAGCTAACAAAACATGGACCAAATGGCATGCATACTATCGATCCGTTTTTGTCTGGTTCAGACTGCAACTGTTAACTCACTGTTATCACTTGTTCCCTGCTTTTGTTTTCAGCAGTCAGTGGATCCTGCTCTTGTGTCCTTATCGGAGGCACAGGTACCTGCGCCTCAGCAGAAAAACATCTTTCAGGTGATCAAAGCCTTACCCTTTTCATTGTTGAAGACGTTCTGTTTAATACAAATAATTTATACTTGTCATGGCATCAGTAAGCCCAGTGACTTGATATGACTATCTGTAAACTACTGTAACAAAAGAAGTAAACTATTGTCAGTAATGCATAACCAGAACTTCATTCACACAAAGGGGCCAGTCAATTGATCTATTTGATTGCTTCAATCCTGCAGTGTTAAGGCAAAATTATGTCAATGTCAGCTTTCACTAACAGTGGAGCTGAAGCAGGTTACTTCGCTTATGCAATAAAAGAAATATATAGATGTTATTAAAACTCTGTCCTAGTAAAGTTATGAGTGTTGACAAATGATGCAAGATTTTGTGCTTTAGGAATTGTTGGTTGCTCCTCATGGGCCTGTTCCTGCCTCGGTGTCTGGCCTCATACACCATCGCGCTTCTCCCCCACTCTTCCAACAGAGAGCCCCTATGCAGGACTTTTTCCCAGGCATGCCACCACCACCAACAGGTGAGATGAGTTAAATGTTATTGAATTTAATCCAACAAAGGGATGTTGAATGTGAAACATGGCATAACATTTAAACAGTAAATGACATGCATGCCCCTCACCTATTTTTTTTTTTTTTTTTTTTTTTTTTTTTTTTTGTTGAATCTCAGGATTTCCTGCTGGTCCACAAACTATGTTGGATCAAATTCCAGACTTGCATCGGGCCAGGAATACACCACAGGTAAAATTCAAATACTATGAGGATATATTTAATATGTTTGTTTGCTCTTTAATAATTAAAGAATGCATGTTAAAATTCAAGAAGTCTTAAGTATGTTTTGCTTTTTTATTGTTTTTAAATAAATCTAGTAGTTCATATTCATTACACAGACATTCATATCTGAATATTAAAATGCATAAATAACACTTCATGACATTGTTAAATGTATATTTAATGATTTTCTGAAACTACATTTTGGGGTTTCCTGCAATGATTACTCTGAGAGTAAATGCTGTTAACATGGGATGACCATAACATGTAATATAATATGTCCTTAGTTTTGTATGATTTTTTTAATCAGATGAGAGCTTTGCCAATGGGAGTTGACCAGGCCAATCTGGAAGCTTTGTTTCAGCAGGATCTGGCAATTCTTAATCGCTCGCAGTACCAACAAGCCTACAACAAACAGGCTCAAGATAAGTTTCGTAACAGGTAATTTTGATTATCCGAGACCATAGAAGGTCACAGACTGGTTGCGCCAAAGCAAGCCCTTCTACTGCTTTCAAACTCAAATTACTGAGATGTCTTTTAGTACTTTGTCTTTTTTTAAACTACAAAATCAGCACGGTCTGATACAAGATAAAAACACTGTACCCAGTTATGAATCCTGCTTTTATGCATTTATTAACATATATGACTGTTTAACTACTCCATCCAAATGAATAGCATAATGAATGGAAGGGGCTGATAATGGTGTGTACTGTGTGTTTTATATGCATTTGTATCCTGTTTTGTAGACAAACCAGGATGAACCGTTCACCTGGGCCTCATCTTCCTGGCCGGACCTCACCTAGCAATACAGTTACTAGTGTGGTGAGTCAAATCAATGGCGTTTAATTTAACTGTCATGGAGGCATTTGATCATACATCTGATGCATTTATATCAACTTATGGCTTTATAGAGCCACTTAATGTCATGAAGTACTTTAAATTTCCCTCTTTTGACCAAATGACCAATGAGAAAACTGAACACATAATTTTTTTCCCCCTCTGCTTTAGTTGTCTCCATCCTTCACTCCCACGTCCGTGATCAAAAAAATGTATGAGTCAAAAGAGAAAAGTCGAGATGATCCTGGGAGTAGACCAGGAAGCAAGGAGGAGACCGTGAACTCTCATAACTCACAGGAGGGTATGAAATGATGTACATGCACCAAGTGAAAAAAAATAGGGTGGCATGGTATTGGGGGAAAAAAACAGCCTTTGCAATATTTTGTTTTTCTCTGATTGTGTAGATTGCGATATGAAAACTGTTTCACCTGATGAATGCCTCTATTGGAAAGAAGTAATAATTCTCGAATGATTGTGGTGATTTCGTAGCGGAGTTCTGCATAGAAAATAAACAAATTACAAGCATAGATAAACACAATAGAACAAAGATGCAAATTAAATAAGGCTTTAGCCCATGTTTTTCAGGTAAGTCTAGCAGTATTCCAGGACCGAAATTGAATCAAATGTAAAATAACACTGCATAGTCTTCACTGCATAAATTTCAGTGTTTTAACTGACAGGACCTAAAACATGTGCAAATGATAAATTTTCACTTTTTAAATTTGAATCCTAGAATTTTGAGCTGTGGTGCGGATCAACTACGATCCCTATACTTGAAGTTGCGCATGCTGCGATGTGATTATTGCGGATGCGCACAGTTTTTGCCACATCAATGCTAAAACGATATATATCATGCATCCCTAGAAAAAAAGGTAGCAGTCTCATTCTTTTATCTTTTTAATTCCCTAAAACAATCTCCTTTCATTTATAGATGGGCCTCCATCCCCCAATTCCTTTCTGGAAGATGTGGACACCAGTGGTCCTCAGACCGGTGGGGTAAAGGCATGCTCCACCCCCAATCCTGCTCAGAATCGTCATAGTAAAGACCCAGACCGACCCAGGCCTCCTTCAACAACTGGCCGCCACACTCCTACTATGTTATCCCCAGGGCCTTCTTCTCCCTTCTCCAGACCCCAGATGTATCCAGTCCCTCTGCTTCCCCACGTTCCGTTGGTCAGACCTCCACCCCAGCTTCATCCCAGTGTGATGCAGAGGATGCTGGCTCAGGGTATCCAGCCTCAACAGCTCGGACCCACATTATTACAAGCAGGTTGGTTCGTGTGACTTCAGTAGATCTCTAAAGAAAATCAATTATCTTTGCTGGACATGAGGAATTATACCTTTCTTTGTTGTTGAAAAAGTAGGTAGTGAGCTTTTGTTCTTTCTCTGCATGAACAGGTATGTTCCCTCAGGCTGTAGACCTGTCTCACCTTCAGGGTCTGCCCACAGCCCTCTTAGGGCAGCCTCTTTATCCCCTTAGTCCTGCAGGACATCCGCTTATGGCCCCTAGATCCCCAGGAACACACGTGCAGTTAGCAGTCATGCAGCAACAGCTTCAACAACAGCAGAGACCCAGTAAGTACAGCACCAGTGTTTTAGAATGACTGTTAGAATGATTAAGTCTACCGTTCAAATGTTTAAGATTTGGTTGAAATCAGTTTTTTTTAAATGTCTCTCTTTAATGCTCACCAAGGCTGCATTTAATTGGTCAAAATACAGTAACATGGTCAAACATTTACTATTAATCTTAAACAGTTGTGCTGCTTAATATCTTTATCAAAATGAAATGTTACCAATTAGTTTTCACAGTCCACGTTAGACATTCTACTAACTATAAGTAACTTTGCAACTACATGTCAACTAACTGACATTAGAGTATTAGTAGACTTTACGCTTAAAATCTGCTAACACTTTATTTTAATGGCCCCCCCCAACAGATATTCTACTGACTACAAGTTACTTGGCAACTAGAAGTCAACTTAGTAGACTGTCAGGTTATGGTTCGGGTTAGTAGAATAACTCTTTGTGACATGTAGTTGCAAAGTTACTTAGTAGAATGTCTAAAGTGGACTATCGAAATAGTGGAACCCAGTAATTTTGGTAAGATGGTTAATGTTTAATTGAGATTGAAATCTTAAGTAGCATTTAAAAGTATCTTTACAGTCCCTTTTGATCAATTTAATTTGTTCTAACCACATTTATATATATTTAAATATACTACTTTTTTTTTTTTTATAGGGATCGATGCGTCAATATAGCGATAAGGTTGGCCAGTGGCTGATAATGTGACTTAACACAATCTAATTGTAACAAAAAAGAGATTTACACAATTGCTGAAACTTTTTTTTTTTTTTTTTTTTAGGTAATAGGCCAGTTCAGATCATCTCAATATTTTAAATATCAGGCAGAAGCAAATTGTTTTTTATTTTCTTCACAGACCTGCATGTGGCTCCATCAGGAGGCTTCCAGTCACAGAGCCACGGTCCCCATCGGACAAACCATTCCCAGCGAAGAGGTGGTAGCCCTCCTCTGGGCCTGGCCAAGTGGTTTGGTTCTGATGTGCTCCAACAGCCCCTCCCTTCCATGCCTTCTACTAAAGTAATCAGTGTTGACGAGCTCGAGTTTCGCCAGTGATGATATCCTGTGACCAGTCAGCAAGAGCGAAGCAAGACATCCCTTCCCCACTACCCTCTAGATGGAAAGATATAAACTTTAATTTCTACAATTATGTACATATGTCAGAGCCCTGTCTATTTTTCTGTGCTCTGTCTGAAACCGTTGCAGTTGCTGAAATTTTTTTTTTTTTGAAAAGGCCTAAAGTTGAGAGCAAAAATGGGAAAAGACATGTTTTTTTTTTCCCCCTGCTGCTTTTGTCATAAAGTAATGTAGTTTCTCATAGTTTGTTTTGAATTCAATTAAGTAAATAATGTATAGGCCTGGATTGTACAGATAATGGGAAATGATTTTCTTTTTCCATCTTGTACATAGATTTTTTTTTTCTTTTGTTTCTGACTTTGTGGGGATGGTTGTCCTGCTGTTGAGGAACCAAAAAGTTGCTTTTTCTTTGTCCAGTCACAATGTCTGCACAATGTTTCCCCTCGAAGGTTGATTGGGTGGGAAATGGTGGCACTGATGATGGCTGCTTTGTTGGAAAGAGGTCCACGTCTGTAGCGATTTAATGCATCCCTGATTCGGAGAGGCATGCCCTTAAAACTTTTGCCGGAATATTTAAGCCAGAATGTTCTGCAAGTGGGGACACTCTTCCACCCCAAGAAGTGAATGCTAGTTGTGCCTTTGTTTCCTTTTTCTTTTCTTTTTTTTTTCTTTTTTTTTTAAAGAAAAAAACCCTCCCATCCTTCCTCCAGCCGTCTTCTTAGTCAATGTATGAGAAGCACTGCTCTGAATCACATTTGTTTTAGGGTGGCAGGGGTTGGCAATTAAGTAATGTGCTATTAATTTAAGAAGCACAAATAGTTAATAAATATAAAAAAAATTTAATAAAAAAAATCATTCACATAAAAATGCATTTCTGACTCGATTGATTTCAAGGTATAAATTGTCTGCCTGGCAAAAGTGTACTTTTCAGATGGTTGAGTAGGGGGGAAATCCTCAGTATTTAATTGATCGGTCTATTGCAGTGTTCTTTGCTGTTATCCCTTATTCATTTATATTTCAGTGTAACTGGACAGTCATGTTTGTCTAATCTTGCCAAGTATATTTTCTAAATTCCAAATGTTACGGTGAACATTGTAAATGTTAATATCTTTGCACTTTTGGTTCAAGCTACACTCCCCTTGCCATACTTCAGTAGAGTATTTCATGGACGCTTGGCCAGGTGTTTTTTCTTTCCTGCACAATATTATTTTATTGTCCTGTATGGAGCTTTTCAGTTGGGTGGTGCATTAACTAAAACTAAAAGACAGACAACCAAAAATAGACAAATTGCATAGATACAATAGCATGAGAATAAACTCAAAAATAAAGGAAAAATTTATTGCAAGTATGAGTTCAGTATAAATCAGTATAACTGAATGAACATGCTCCATTTATTTAAAGAGGAAGTCCACCCAAGGAGAAAAATCTAAGCTCAGACTCTAAATAGTGTGGTGTGAAACCAGGCTTATGTATGCGTTTATGCTTTTGTTAAATGTAAAGCATTTTTAAATGTCATGTTTCCCTAAAGGATTTGCTAATTTGATTGCCAAACGCATAGAGCAAAGCCAGTGAAGGTCCACAATTTAATTTCTCTATTGTGTCTTTATGCTTGATCTGTACATTACCAGTTCAGGAGAGCTGCTCTAGGGCTAGTGTTCGTTCAAAAGAGTTTTCCCTGTTTACTTGAATTTCGTTTGTTTACAGTAGGCTATAGAGTGGTTACAGTGTCCAAAAGAGAGAAAGAGGCAGTCTGCTGCAGGTCTGCTGTCATGTATTCAGTGTCTGGCGTACATTTGGGGGAGGGGGCTCACTGGAAAACAAGGATGTGAATTCATAACGCTGCGAACCAGGAAGACGGACAACATGCATCCAGCAAACTTCAGTTTCGGTGTGTGAATAGTATTGGCGCTTTCTCTTTGAATTAAAGTAATGAATTAAACTCTTAAAACCGAAAATATTAAACGCGGACGACACCCCCCCCTCCCTTCAAACAGAGGTCAAAGTTCACAGGAAGCTGGGGGGCTGCCATTTTTCCCCCTGCTAACATGTTAGATGCTAAAAAGCCGAGGAGTGGTGGTCGCTGCTGAGTGCTTCTGTTTATTGGGTGTTTGCCATCCGTTTGTGTTCGTCTACCTCTTCCGTCGTGTGCGTTAGGCTCGGTTGTTGAATGAAGGCGGTATGGAGAAGACAGAACAGCCGTGGAATTCCTCCTACACGTACCAGGTGAGCAAACACAGCGCCGAGATGCTACACAACCTCAACAGCCAGAGAAAAGATGGAGGCAGGTTTTGTGATGTTATCTTGCGCGTCGGAGAGGAGAGCTTCCCCGCGCACAAGGCGGTGTTGGCGGCGTGCAGCGAGTATTTCGAGTCGGTGTTCAGTTGCCAGACGGAAGACGACGGCCAAGGCAAGGAGCTGGAGATGCACACGATCAGTCCCAAAGTTTTCCGAGACATCCTGGACTTCGCGTACACCTCCAAGATCGTGGTGCGCCTGGAGTGCTTCCCGGAGCTGATGACCGCGGCGAAGTTTCTGCTCATGCGATCTGTCATCGAGATCTGTCAGGAGGTCATCAAACAATCCAACGTGCAAATCCTCGTGCCTCCGCCTCGAGGAGGCGAGCACAGCCTGTTCAGGGCCGCGGAGCAGCTGTCATACCCCCTGCCCGTGGACATGTCAAACGGGAGCGTGTCCAACGGCGCCGTGTTTACCGACAACAATGACAGCGACGGTGCTGATCCGACGCAGCCGAGTAACAGCTCGCAGCCCGGAGCACAAACGGCCGATCACTTAGCGGTTTCCCCGTTGGAGTTTCCCAGCAGCCACCTCAACAGCGACGGCTCCAAGCGAAGCAGAGGGAGACCCAAAAAAGAGCCCACAACAGAGCCGATCTCCAACAATAATAGCACTGCTCAAAACGAAGACGGGGGCCTTTTCTCGTGCGGGGTTTGTGGCAAGATTTTTCCCGACGACGTGCAGTTGAGAAACCACGAGACTCAACACGGGACGTTCACCGGCGGTGTGAGCAGCGGAGCGGAGCTGGTCGCAGTGGACGGCCCGACGATGACCAATCATTCCCAGTCGAGGTTTCAGGAAAACGGACTGCCGGCGGACAACCGTAAGCGCGAGAGGACGAGACGACACGTCGCGTGTGATTTATGCGGGAAGGTCTTTCGAGACGTCTACCACTTGAACCGGCACAAGCTGTCACATTCGGGCGAGAAACCGTATGCGTGCCCGGTGTGCGGGCTGCGCTTCAAACGCAAGGATAGGATGTCTTACCATGTGCGCTCTCACGACGGCTCGGTGGGTAAGCCGTATGTCTGTCAAAGCTGCGGGAAGGGCTTCTCCAGGTGACTGCAGTCATATATAGGTACATTTATTATATCATTCGTTTATGTATTTGGCATCATAAGTGGTTTGTGTGATGTCTTTTGCAGGCCAGACCATCTGAATGGACATATTAAACAGGTGCACACCACGGAGAGACCTCACAAGTGTCAGGTAAGAAATACTATCATTTTCTTATTCTTATGTTGTTCTGAATCTGTAAGGCTTTTTTTCATCCATGGGACAAAAAAGGTGAATTTCTGAATCATATTCCAGCAACTCTTTTCCATAACAAATTACTGAGGACTGCGACTGTCATGCTCAAACAACAGAAAGCACCAAAAAACATCTTAAATAGGCCTATCCATACAACTTATGAAGCCAGATGAAAGCTTAACATTTTGTGTGAGAAACAGGAGACATTGCTTTATATGATGAACAGATGGAATTTAGGCTTTTATTCACATATTAAAATTGTTCAGGGAACATAAACAAGCTCACCCCTACTTGCCTGAAGCACAGGAACAAACCTCATTGGTTCTTGCGGAACCTCAAATGTGCTGCGTAACACATGAGAATTAACCTCATTGGTTTCCACTTCCGTTTACCACAACTGATGTGTGCGTTGATGAATGTTTATATGTGAATAAAAGACTAAATTAAATATGTTCGTCATTAAAAGCGTTGGTGTCTCTTCAGAAAATTTGGACTCAATTCATATGAATCCGGTTTAAGATCTTTTTTTGTGTTCTGAAGATAAATGAAAGTCTTATGGGTTTGGAACGACATGAGGGAGAGTAATTAATGAAAGAATTTTCATTTTTGGGTGAACTATTGCTTTTAAAGTGCATGTAAACACACTGATGGGCACAGTGGTTAGCAACTTGCCGCAGTGAATTAGTGAATAATGACCTTAAGTCAACATGAAATCAAAATTGTGATCTTTTTTCTATCCTACTGTGACATATCTGAGTGAAACGGCTTCTCGAATGAGCAAGGGGGGGACTTGATTTTGTCCATCAAGCATTGATTGGATTTGTTGTCATTTGCAAATTGCTGTGATCTCATTTAGGCTAAGTGATGGATTATTGGCCAGTCCTTGTGCTGCTGCACATCTTCAGAGTAGAGATGTCGTTGCAAGGGCAGTGGGAGTTAAACATTTTTTTATCAAAGATTACAAAAGCACTTGGATTATGGATTAATCATTTATAATAAACTGTTAAAAAAAAGTCAATTTTGATTTCATGGTGACTTTAAATTTGAGTTTGTTCTTCACACAAAGCTGTAATGTAATCAAAATACTTGTTTTTGGAGCTTGACAGCCAATGTCTCATTCACATTCATTATATGGACAATAGTGGCCAAGATATTCTTAAATTCACCTTCTGTATTAAATGCAAAATAGAAACTCAGGTTTAGAATGACATGGGAGTAAGTGAATGATGGCAGAATTTAAGTATTCGAGTAAATTCCTCCTTTAAACCACCCTTCTGTTTGCGATAACACTCCAACAAAAATTATCTCTTGGAAATTTCTTATAAACCATATCTTATAATGTCTCAGATTTGCAGTGCATCCTTCGCAACACGAGATCGCCTGAGGTCGCACCTGGCATGCCATGAAGATAAGATACCATGTCAAGTGTGTGGGAAATTCCTCCGTGCTGCCTACATGACCGACCACTTGAAAAAACACAGTGAAGGACCTCATAACTACTGTGGAATATGCAACAAAGGTACTGGTCAACTCTGCATTGAAAATAACTAATTTAATAAAAACTTGTGTGTACATAACCCAGCTAATGATCCATGTTTTTATTGCCACTGACACCATCCTTAGTAAGTTAGTTTAGGCTCTCAAAAACTGATTGGCTTAATTATAAATACAGAAAATTGGGGAAAAAGCTCAAGTTTTACATAGTAGTACTGAAAAGGTTCGTGGCTTATACTTTATATTTTTCTTCTGAAAATCTGATTAATCAGACTGAGTATTGTTCTGTTTTTATTTTATTTATTTTATTGTTTTTTCCTACTTGTTCTTCCGATGGTCTCAGGTTTTTCTACTGCCTCCTACTTAAAGGTGCACGTAAAAACGCACCACAGCTCGTCCATGCTCCCTTCCTCTGCAGCACATCAGTTCCCTGAACCACGCACCAACAGACCACAGATGCACAACGGCGCCCCCTACCACTCAGGACGCCAGTGCGCAGTGGAAGGCAAGCTAGCCTCTCCCCACAGCGTCAAATTGTTGCTCGCTCACTTGCTGTCTTTTTCACTGCTGCTTATCAGATGCTGCATCTGCTTGCATAAAAACTCACCCGCAAAACACAGATTGTAGCGCTGCACATTACTTTGCAACGAATCAGGGATATGTTGTTCAAAATTTGGCCCTTCTGATTTATATTGCACCATCTTTCAGGACTTTTCTCTCAGTGGATGAGAAAGGATGTTTGTTGCTGAAAGTATGGGTTGTGCTTTCACTTTTTATGAGGAAAGTTAAGGAAGAGTTTCTTTAGCTCAACCAAAATATGATATCTGATGGAGTATTGTATATGTATGCAGTCCTTGTAGGTTTGCAGACATCAAGGTTTTTTATGATAATAGAGGCTGCTGGACGTAAATTCAAAGTTTGTTATTTAAATGATTTAAGTTTCTTTAATGGTTTCACAGACAAGGCTTAAGCTAGTCCCAGACTAAATTCCATGTTTGAGCTGTTTTAACTGAAAGCAACTTGCACTGACACACTGAAAATATGTCAGTGTCATTGTTTTGTCTCAAGATGCACACCAGTAATGTTTTTTTTTTTGAGGCATGTCTATAAAAGCTACTTTAATGTCCTAATTGAACTAAGACCTAATCCTGGCTAAATCTAAGCCCTGTCTGTGAAACCAGGCCAATATTTGATTTACAGGCAAAATATGAAAAGAAACATAAATAGATTTATTTGAAGTTTCTGCAGTAGTCTTTGTTTAAATAAACGGCAATTAGAGAGATAGTTGATTTAGCATTTGGCACAAATGAAATAGTAGTTGCAGCTCTATCAATCAGATTTGTCTGCTAGTTACTTGCATTGCTGCTGACCAATTTAGCATGGCCACGTCGTGTCCCATTCTGTGTGTCCCTTACTATCATCTCCATCAAGTGCTGGCATAATGCAAGCGTTATTTGAGCCTTCATTCATGCATGTCCACATATAAGTGCACATGTACACGCTGTGCATTCTTTCTGTGGATTTAATGGACCTTTTTCAAACATTTATTGCCATAAAATCTAGCAGCTTGTGATTGGGTAATATCCTTATTGGACATGATGGGAAACAATATTTTTATTTTTTTATTTTTTTCATTATTATTTTTTTTTTAGACTAAGTGTCCTAGAATCTGTACATGATTCCTTGGTAATGTATTGATGACAAGAATACTACAAATATTTTTTTTTTGTTTCAAGTGGGTTATAGATGCTAACTACTATGTAGATTGACTAAAATAGGTGGAAGAAAATTTATTTTGATCTTGAAATACAAGCTTTAAGGTTTTGGCAGATAATATGCGAAAAGTAACGCAGAAATACATCAGAAAGGCATCATTAACTTTACATCAGTACAGAATTGTCACTACAGTATGACTCCCAACAGTGTCATTGAGCTGCTGGCTTGGCATGTAATGAAAGAAAAAGATTCATTCAAATTTATTTATTTGTCATTTTAGCTTTGGAACAAACAATTTTCATAAGTTTCTGAACTGATGTGAAGCTAGTGGCCATCTGACTGTATTGACTACGAATTGTCCCCCTTGGCCTCTCTGTCTTTTCCTCTACCCATATCCCTTACCTCTTGGGGCGGTTACTGGCGGTGTAGACCTTTGCACCAGTCGCCGACTCCTGGTTACCTTTCCTGAGACAGAGGGGTCTTTTCGGGGGCTAACTGGGCCAGTTCTACCCCAGCCTGTGCCTCCGGCCCTGGGCCTGCAGCCTGAGCTGCTCCTGGGCAAGCCAGGTCCAAATCCCTATTTCTGGGAGTGCCGCTCTTCTGGAGCACCAGGGTTTCCACTTCATGGACCTCTTACAGGTCAGTACGAGCTGTTAGGAGGGTGGCAATGTGGTGAGCCAAAGAACTGTGGATGTTAGAACTGATAAGCCTGGTGCAAATAGACCTTATTAGTAAAATATTGGTCTGATTTCAGTTCTTACCTAATAATTGGCTTGGTCTGTATTTTGCTCATACTTTTTTGTCTGGTGGTCCTCAGCGCTGCTTAATTTTCATCCGTTTGCCTTAACAGCATCCACTTCTGACCTCTTTTGTCTATAATTTATACTTTAGAAGAACTGGACTGTATTTAATCTTAGCATTCCGGATCCATAAAATGTCCTGTATCCGACTGGAATTTGATTTGTAAATCAAAATAGTGGAATGGACATAGAGACACTGCAACTCTAGAGCCTGGTTGGTCATAAGACTCTGTAATGACTAATTGTTCCACCCAAATAGGGTGCTTCTCTGCCAATCAGAAATTATCTTAGGTCTCATGCTCTTAAGTGTCACTCTGTTGTTAGTAGCCAGGAGAACTACTTAGCTAGTTGAGGCTACATTTCATTTACATACATGTCAGAAAAGCTGAGCAGTGAGCACTGATCTTTCAGAGCAGAGTAGAGATTTGGGACTCTCTAAATGTGCATGTCTAATTTGTGGTAATGAATTCTCACAATTCTTAAAAGGATAGTTCACTCAAAAAAGAAGATTCTGTCATCATATACTCACTCCCACGTTGTTCCAAACTGTATGACTTTCTTTCTTTTGTGGAACATAAAATAAGATATTTTTGAGAAATGTCTCAGTGTTTTTCTTGTCCATACACTGGAAGTCAATGGGCTCCAATGTTGTTTGGTTCCCAGAGTTTTGAAAAATATCTTCCTTTGTGTTCCAAATAAGAAAGAAATTCATACAGGTTTGGAATGACATAGGGTAAGCAAGTGATGACAGAATATTTATTTTGGAGTGAACTACCCCTTTAAGATCAATTTAAATTGACACTATAAATTTCAGTGTGTGTTCAAATTGTTTTTCATATTTACATCTTGAAAACAAAAGGAATTTGTCCTTTTTTGCTCTTAAACTAAGGATTTGTGCCACTGCTCTAGAGCGTAGAGGTACTCGGTGGACTGAATAATCTGACATATTAAGATATTATTGTACAAAATAGGATGCAATTTCCCTTATTACAGAAAGTATAAAAGCAGCAATATAATGATCGGTAATAGATGGCCAACAGATAGCCAAGCTGCTTTGAACACAAACAAGTTTTCATATGTACTTTTTGTGGTCATGAGGGTTCAGGTATAAAGGAAATCTTTTTATTTTTAGACATTTTGCTTAATGTGAGGCTCCTTCTCTCTTCCTGTATTTCTCTCTGTCCCCCTCCTTCCCTGATATCCCCTTCCCCACTCTGTGTTTACCTCAGACGGACAGGAGAATGCTGGGAAATGCCCTCATCAGGATTCTGATGGATCAGATGCAGTTTTCGGTGACCTTTCCAACGGAACGGACCTCAAGGCTGAACACAAAGTTGAGGGAGAAGAAATGGAGGTGACATCTTTCATCTTCAACGGCCAACCTGAAGACATCCTGACCTCGCCGGGGGGATCCAAAGACATTCAAAAAACAGACCACGAAAAGAAGTTTGCCTGTGGCGAATGCGGCCAGACTTTCCGCACAAAGTCTTACCTCAACAAGCACCATCACCGGGTTCATAAGAAACGCGCTGTGGCCGGCTCCAGTCTCGGTGATCTCGGCTCGCCCTTTTCCCCCCAACAGAACATGTCACTTCTTGAATCCTTTGGTTTTCAGATCGTCCAGTCAGCCTTTGCCTCTTCACTAGTGGACTCTGAGATGGGCAGCAATCGAATGGGTTTAGGGGAGAAATGACCCCTTTGAAATACAACCATTTCTTATAACCTTATTGGACAACCAAACTTTTGATAACTGCGAGTTTAGTCTGTTGTTTCATTCTCCTTGACGCCATATGTAGACTACTTTTTTTTTTTTTTTGCGTTTCTCACTGTTATAATGTTTGTTATTATTTTGACTTTGCTATTATGGATGCCATTTCGATTCCATCTTGGTGTGAAGCAGCTAATCTGTTTATTCCAATTTTGACAAATCCTCAATTTCATAGATCTATCCCGAAAAAAAAAAATCGTACTTTTGACATGTATGTTTATCACGTGTGTTTCTGCTTCCAGATGGGTGGTTTGAGGATGATGTTCGCTTAAAGACAAATTGATGCCCTAAACATTTTCAGAATGTACCTCTGTTATTCGTGTCCAGACTTACACAGTGAGCATTACAAATTTAAAAAGTTTTTACAATCATAAAACGCTAAGATGGAGTCATCTGTGCAACTGTTCTAGTCCAATGACAGAAAACCTGCAGCAACTTGTTATAAAACTTAAATGTTTTAGTCTTTTCCGCTATGAATTACTTTGATAAATATTTAAATGATTTAAATCCTTTAAAACTTCAGGCTGTTATCTCATTAATTGTTTTTATTTTGTGGTTTGTTTCTTTGTTTATCATTGAGATAGTTCTGACTGATTGTTTTGGGTCACAAAAAGTATGTCAGTTTTAAATGTCCAACAGGGACCAATTTCAGGTTTCACTGTAAGATATAGCAAGAAGCAAAGAATATATTTTATTAACTTATTGATACCGGTGTCCAAGTCTCCTTTACGAAAAAGGTATATATTGAGTTTTGTTGCAACGTGCTATTTTCTTCTTGAATCATGCAGCCGACAGGAGGACAGCGTGAGAGTGATGACGTATATATGTGTGTGTACACGTGTGAATGCTGCAGTCTCTCCAATGTCTTTTATCTCTAGAATGTAATATAAACAGAGGGCTTTCTAATCTTTGTTTTTTTTAATATATCAGAGTTTTTATAAGTTGTTCAGTACATTCCTGCTTAACTTAAAGTCACTATACATGACTTGTAACATATATATATATATATATATATATATATATATATGTATATGTATGTATGGCCATTTATGTTAGTTTATGTGAACAGGATTCTTGTATATAGGTACTTTCCTTGGCCTTGTTGAATGAATGGATTTTTTCTTTTCTTTTTTGGAAGAGAATTGTTTTAAGTCGATACTGACAAATCCATACTTTTGTTGTGTCTTTATTATTATGCAAGTATTTGGGTGTGTGTTTGGTGTTTGCCTGTTCCTCTTACTCTAAATGCAGTGTTAATGCTGGTTACCTTTCCTTATTTTACCCTGCAGGTTATTAGTATAATGTACCGTGAACTTATTTGGAGTATTTGGAATGGCAGTTTGAATAATAATGCAGAGGTGTTGCAAGCGGTCACTCATGATTTATGGTATCAATGACGATATGTACACACAAAAAAAAAGTATTTTCTTTTTTTGCAAAACAAGTACACATTTTATTACCACGTGTACTTGTTCGACTTAATGCTTTTATTGTGCTGCCGTAAAAAACCTGCAGGTCCTTGCAGCTCACTTATTTGACTAATCATTGCTAATATCAGATCATAACATCTGTTAATTGATTGGAATTTAACGTTTCTAATAGTAAAAATCATTGTCTGCCCAATAAGTGTGATCTGAATATTTGAAGCCCTTATTTATTTTACAAATTTGAAGTTGTAAGGAATTGTTCAGTTATTTTATTGTAGTTATTTGTTCGTCTTGTATGGTGTTCTGGCTTATTACATCACTGGAAACATTTTTGTTTTGTTTTGTTTTCTTGCTTGTGTATTTGTATATTTGTATGTTGCAAAGTGCCTTCCCAATACTGATTGTGAACAGCGATGGGTAGGAAAAATCTTTCATTTAAAGGACCTATCTTATAAAAACCATATACAAACAGAGTTGCATTGACACTTTTGTATAAAGACATGCACATAGAAAAGTGTACATTTGTACATGTTTGGTATTCTACCCTTCTGTTTTCTGACAAATTGTTGTTTCTCTGCAATTTATGTCACAACGTTGATCAATTATTTGACATTTGGATATAAGCATACTTTTCTATTGATGTTTGTTTTTGTACACTGTTTTTGTGTCTCTGTCTATTTGGTACAGAGATGGGTATAAAATAAAACTGTATTTGAGAACTTTCTTTCTTGTGATGAGCACTTCAGAACACACAATTGTTATAATTTACAAGTTATTTTGTGGTAGAAACTGCATGACTTTGGCAACCTGCTGTAAAAACAATAGTGTAGTTTTCATTATGATTTAATACTTTGTTTATGACTGGTCACATTGATCTAATCATAACATGATATACATTATACTGTATATGGAGGTCAAAAATGTAATGGAAAAGTAAAATTATGCTTTTCATATTGCTAATATTTGTGCACACCTTCAGCAAGCATGAATATTTGCATATACATGACAGCTGTCATGATGAGGATTCCAAAGCCTATCTGTTTACTACTGCTTGTCTGATTGAAAAAATTAATTGACACCAAATCCAATAAAGAGGTAGTTCATTATTTTGAGCAACTTCTGAAATAATATTTTGTAAAACATTGATCCAGGATTTAAGGCATCAGTTAATATGGCAGTCTCTTAGCTTCTGGAGTGAACCACAAACTTTTTTAAGCATATTCTACCATTGAACAATTCCAGTTTCAGGCAGCACATGTCCCTCAGATCAACTAACCACACCATAAACTCATTTTATTCATGTGTAATATTGCAGCTCCTTATTTTGTATTGATTAAATGCTAAACAGCAGTTTATAGAAAATGCAGTCACACTTGGTGAGATTTGAAAAGGTGGGTAGACCAAGTTCAGTAGATTAATAAAATAATTTAAATGAACAATTAAACTTACATGAAGTAGAAATTTGTGTGTGAACCAAGCAGTTTGCTTTATTAAATGGGATATATAATCCAGAAACCAGTGTGGCAAAAGAATGTGAAATTATAGATTAATCTCTCACCCTCAGTACTGCACTCTGAAGTCCAAATAATTTCGAGGAGGCTGACCGGAGGACAAGGGTAAATACAGAGATGGACAGTAACAAAGTACATTTACTTGAGTACTGTACTCTACTTCAGTATTATTTTTTTCTGGAAACTTTTTACTTTTTAACTACACCACATTTGAAAGACAAATATCGTACTTTTTACTCCACAACAATTCTGTCAAGGTCCTTGAGTAGAAAGTAACGTTAGTCAGAGGATGATTTTGGTTGGAAATGAAACTCGGGTTGACGTCATAACCCGACTGATGTTGGTTTCTGACGTCAACCCGATTTTGGTCTGTCCAATGTTGGAGATTAATGTCAAACTGCCGTTGGATTCTGACATCAACCTGATTTTCATTTTCAACGTTGATTTTGGTCTTCTAAATGTGAATTTTGTCATTGTTTTGAGGCGCATTAGCTTATAGATAACAGCAAGGCTAACATATTCATACTAAAAGCCAAAAAACTTTAAATAGGGGACTATTTGAGGGAAACAGCCATTTGGGTGTCCGAAACCATTGTGGACGTTATTGAGTGCCTTTATTCAATCTCACACTACTGGAACTGTGTTCTAGAAATAAATTTGATATTGATATGAGGGTTGGTAGGCAGGCATAGATTCAGAGGCATAAGGTACTGCAAGTATTACATACAATAATGCAACAACTTTTACTTGTAATGGAGTAATATTTGACCAGTAGTATCTGTACTTTCACTCAAGTAAGGAAGTTGTGTACTTTGTCCACCTCTGGGTAAATATTAAAAATGAGAATGAGTACTTACAGGTGATGCCTTCCCAGTTGTTAGCCAACACAAAAGTACCCAGTGTAAAGTTGACATTTTTTTCTCTGTTGTATTCTAGCCTCAGCAGAATGGGTAATTCTTTTTCTCTTTTTTTTCCAATGTTTTATTGAGCACCAATCATACAAAGTGTACACAATGTTAAACAGATAGAATGGGTATTTCTGTTAGTATGAACTTATAATAGTTACATAAGAATAATAATTAGTAATAATAATAATAATAATAATAATAAACTAATTCTTTAGCTCATCGACGCCATCTATTGACATGATTGTGTCATTGTAACAATTATAAATGACATAGAAATATTGATAATCTAAAATAATCTAATCTAACTTCAGTAAATATATACGGCAAACTATGGCAAGTTAAATTGATGACTAAACATTTAAAATACATTAGCAACAACAGATTAAGCAGAATGTGCAAGTTTATTTGCTTTATTTTAAAAACTATCATGATTTTCCCAATTTATCTTAACACGTTAAATAAAATGGATAAACATTTAAGTTTCTTGGCTTTTTTTGACAAGGGCAGATGTGCAAAAACAAACACACAAACAAAAAACACTTTTGAATATTCAAAAGCGAATGGAATTAAGGTATTGGTTCCAAAACCTTTGAAAAAGGAACCCAGAGCTGAGCATGAGAAAACCTGGAGCCCCAAACACAACTCTTCTCACACCCACGCGTGTCATGCACACACATACTGGAATATGAAAGCGTGACGCATTGCACATAAGTACATAGTTGGATACAAACACTTGAACACAAGCAGGCACATCATAGATGAAATTGTGCCATTACATATAGTACATTGCACTTCTTTTAAAGTGTTTAATTTATATTAAACGTTTGCCTTTCTGTTGAAGTGTTTCAATTCTTTAGATTGTGTATTCTTCCACTGAATGATTTACTCCCTGAAATTTGTACTTCTGTTGAAGTCTTTTAGTTATTTAAATGTTAAAAGTGTTTATTCACACTCATTTGCACAATCCACTAGTATGCATCTTTTATATTTTGAAAAATGTTTATTAAAAAAGTCCCAAGTGATTTGAAAAAATAAATAAATAACAACAACAACAACATAAAGAATAAAAATCGGTACTCATCATTTTGTGTACTCAATCTCTGTATATTAAAAAACACATTTGTATAAAATCATAGAGATAAAGGAAACCATTTGTTTAAAACATTAATACTGTAGGTAGAATATGTATATATATATATATATATATATATATATATATATATATATATATATATATATATATATATATATTCTACCTACAGTATTAATACTGTATAAATAAATACAGTATAAATATATATATATATATGCACTCACCTAAAGGATTATTAGGAACACCTGTTCAATTTCTCATTTATGCAATTATCTAATCAACCAATCACATGGCAGTTGCTTCAATGCATTTAGGGGTGTGGTCCTGGTCAAGACAATCTCCTGAACTCCAAACTGAATGTCAGAATGGGAAAGAAAGGTGATTTAAGCAATTTTGAGCGTGGCATGGTTGTTGGTGCCAGACGGGTCGGTCTGAGTATTTCACAATCTGCTCAGTTACTGGGATTTTCACGCACAACCATTTCTAGGGTTTACAAAGAATGGTGTGAAAAGGGAAAAATATCCAGTATGCGGCAGTCCTGTGGGCGAAAATGCCTTGTTGATGCTAGAGGTCAGAGGAGAATGGGCCGACTGATTCAAGCTGATAGAAGAGCAACTTTGACTGAAATAACCATTCGTTACAACCGAGGTATGCAGCAAAGCATTTGTGAAGCCACAACACGCACAACCTTGAGGCGGATGGGCTACAACAGCAGAAGACCCCACCGGGTACCACTCATCTCCACTACAAATAGGAAAAAGAGGCTACAATTTGCAAGAGCTCACCAAAATTGGACAGTTGAAGACTGGAAAAATGTTGCCTGGTCTGATGAGTCTCGATTTCTGTTGAGACATTCAGATGGTAGAGTCAGAATTTGGCGTAAACAGAATGAGAACATGGATCCATCATGCCTTGTTACCACTGTGCAGGCTGGTGGTGGTGGTGGTGTAATGGTGTGGGGGATGTTTTCTTGGCACACTTTAGGCCCCTTAGTGCCAATTGGGCATCGTTTAAATGCCACGGTCTACCTGAGCATTGTTTCTGACCATGTCCATCCCTTTATGGCCACCATGTACCCATCCTCTGATGGCTACTTCCAGCAGGATAATGCACCATGTCACAAAGCTCGAATCATTTCAAATTGGTTTCTTGAACATGACAATGAGTTCACTGTACTAAAATGGCCCCCACAGTCACCAGATCTCAACCCAATAGAGCATCTTTGGGATGTGGTGGAACGGGAGCTTCGTGCCCTGGATGTGCATCCCACAAATTTCCATCAACTGCAAGATGCTATCCAATCAATATGGGCCAACATTTCTAAAGAATGCTTCCAGCACCTTGTTGAATCAATGCCACGTAGAATTAAGGCAGTTCTGAAGGCGAAAGGGGGTCAAACACAGTATTAGTATGGTGTTCCTAATAATCCTTTAGGTGAGTGTATATATATATATATATATATATATATATATATATATATATATATATATATATATATATATATATATATATTTAACACACAGTATAACAAAAACTCCCACTTTTGCTTTTTTGGCCCTCTGCTAAAAGGGTCATGAAACTCTAAACTAACAGAGTTATGTGTGTTGAACACAGTTTTAATAGTAGGGGAAAACTGGTTAATTTTGAGCTTCTGGGTATAAAATCTGCTTTGTGTGTCGATGTCACACGTCACACATGGCAATACACTATAATACTTCGATGACGTGTCGATGTCTCATATTTTCTTATACCATGAGAAGATACCGTCTCTTAATTGTTCATGACAGCACGTGGTGCTCTCCTATGACAGACGTGTCAAACTGTGAGATCAAGTAATAGATGAGAGAGGCGTTCATGGGTTGCAAGTGTTTGTTTCCGTGATGTAAAAGTTTGGCTGTGTTGCATTTGGGGATTTCACCACAATGCTGCCAGGGCTCTGGCTCAAGACTCTGGCTGCAGGGGGTTGGTTAGCCATCAACTACTGACACATCAAAACTGTATGAAAGAGAGGGGTTTCATGGTCCTTTAATAGCTAATCCATTTCGCAGTATCCAAAAAACTTTGGCAAAAAAACAGGTATCAAAAGGTTTGTTGTATTATATGAATGTAGTATTATGACAATTTACAACTTCAATATTTCTAGGCTTTTTAACAGCCTAGTCTAGCAGAGTACAGAACTTAGTACAGAACCTAAGCTAAAACAGTTGTATGTCCCTTATGTCACGGACTGCATTTCCCATCATCCACCTAACCACGCACACCTGAAACTCATCTAGCCCTCGTCACCAGCACTATATAGAGCAAACACACTCCCTTGGTTATGGTTCTGACATCATCTGATGTTACAGACTACCTAATGTTCCTGACTACCTCGAAAGCTACTGCTGTTAAATCATTCAAGTTGAGTTCCATGGCATCACGTCATCTTCCAGGCATCCCTCATATCAGCGTAGTTCCCTCCTCTGTGTGTGCTCCAACGGTTCTGTAAGACAAAGACTGAAAGTTTACAATAGAATCCTATCTCATCTTAGGAACTCAAGTATTATCTCTCTTACCTGTTTATGCAATGTGTTCCTGCCATATCTGCAAATAAACCTGTTTGAGTTTTACCTCAGTTCAGGTCATTGAGTCGTAAAGTAGGCATGCAGGACTTAAATGGGCAAATATAATCTTGCAGAAATAAACAACTAGATTTAGCTGAATAGTCCTGTTAATCTGTTCTAAACACTAGCAAGAATCATGTGTTTACTATGAACTAAAGCTCTCTGTTGCCATAGAAAAGCATCAGGGGTTTGCCGTAAGGGTGTTGCTGAGTCACATTGACCTTAAGGAGAAACATTCAGCAGAATTGTTATAACTGCACACCCTCAATCACGCTGCCAATGTCAACTTGCCTAAGTGTTATTTGAACTCATCTCCTGTATCAAATGTGCTAACAAAACTACAAAAAATGTTTAGTTTTTCTTCCCTGATGGGAATCAAGATAAAGGAAGCTAGGGAACATCTTTTCTTCATTTCTGAGCAGTTAGGTCTATGGTTGGCAATATCTAGCATTTAAGTAATGTGAGATAGTAATGCATTATTAATAGATTAATCAAATAAGTAATGCAAGTCGGTTTAGTGATGAAGAAAATATTTAATCAGCAAGTAATGCAATTGTAAAAAAGAACATGACAAGATGTAAACTCACTGTGGGATGAATGAACAATTCAGGCATTATTTCAAAGATATATTTCTAAAAATATTAATTTAGTTGATGAGAATGTTTAACACACTACAAGGCAGTGGAGTGAAAGACTTCCCCAAGTTGGTACTGGGCTTGAATTACTTCTGGATCCATTTTGCCGTGTCCACGGTAGTTGAGTCTGTAAAACTCTTTAGTGATCATCGCTAGGGTCTTTCCCTTGGTTTCAGGTAGAACCATCCAAATAAATGAAGCAGTCAGGAGGCATACAGCCCCAAATGGCACAAAGCAATAATGTCCCAAACTGCTCTGCAAAAACACAAAGAGGGCATTCACAAAAAGAAGAAATAGTATTCCTAACCGGTATCTACAAATCCTTGAAACATGAAACATTACTACATTAGACATTAAAGGGACAGTTCACCCAAAAATAAAAAATGATTTCATGTTTTACTCACCCTCATGCCATTGCCAATGTATATAACTTTCTTCAGATAAACACAAACAAAGATTTTTAAACGATAGGTGTGTAAAAAAAAATACAAATATTTTGAACTTTTTTAACTATAAATCAATTCTTCACTGTCATACAAGCGATCACGATAGGAACGTGAAGTGAGTTGTGAAGTTTGCGCAAGAAGTAACATGGATGACCGTAATTTTTTCTGCGAGCTTCTTAACGCTCATGTCACGTCACCCCTCCTTCTGATGAACGCTCATATGGCAGTAGACGAAGTAGAAGTAGAAGTAGAAGAAGTAATGATTTTTTACACACATCTATCGTTTCGCTTCAGAAGACATTGATTCATCCACAGGTCCTATGGATTGACGTCTCGTCTCGGGTGTGGTTTTCAAGCGTCAACCAAGCAGCACCCATTCAATGACATTATATGGACTCACAAAAATTTATTCTTTTTCTAAAAATCTTTGTTTGTGTTTATCTGAAAAAAATGAAGTCATATGAATTGGAGATGGCTTAAGGGTGAGCAAATGATGAGAGAATTAAAATTTTTGGGTGAACTGTCCCTTTAAGACTTGTTTTCAGAGAATGTGTTACTTAAAATGAACTATACTTAAAATGAGTAAAAAAATATTAATAACTAATAAAGAAGTCATTTTTGCCATGAACAATAAATGAGTCTGTTATTCTCTCACCACAAGGAAAGGGAAGATCATCCCGATAATGAAGAGGTTCAGCCACATTAGAGAGCCAGCAGTCATGTAGGCGGCAGGACGTGCAGTCTGGTTAAAAATCTCTGTTGGAAGGATTCCAGTCACCCCAGCTACCATATGAAGAAAATGAGCACATTATATGAAATAACACTATAGAATTGGTTACATTATATAAACTAGGGCTGCACAATATATCAAACTTATCGAAATATTGCAAATGTATATATATCTCGATATGCATATCGCAATGGCTTGCAATAACTGTGGTCATAACAAAAGACAAAGAGAAAATCACTCACTGCTCTTGGCTAAATAACTTTTGTAGCTTTAATAAGAATCAGTATGTATTTAATTTGTACAGTGAAAACTAAGCAGTGTTTTATTTTTACATTTGATTATTCAGTTTCTGTTGTTATTAAAATAAACCTAATGTAGGCTTATGCTCTTATACAGTAAAACACTGTTGTTCAGTTTCAGAAGTTGTAGGGATGTTTTCTTGTCACAAAAATAATGTGAAACACGTATGAAGGTTCCCTGCCAAAGTAATGCATGTACTGCCCTACCTGGTCCCATGCCAAAGCTGAGAATGTAGGTGAAGATGCAGGTCATGCTCATGTAAGGCATCCAGGTAACAATATTCTATTGGGAGGAAGGTCAAATCAAAACATAACTGTTATTTGATCTATACTTACACGACAATTTAGAAGGTTGGAGTAATGGCTGTTGAAAATTCAACTTTGCCATCACAAGATTAAATGCGATTTATTTTAAATTGTAATAATAATTCACAATATTAATGATTATTTTTAAACAAAGATACAAAATACCGACTTGGTGAGCATAAGATACTAAGCCACTCATATTTAACCGATGATGACATGACGTCCATTCTGTTTTAGATTAGATTAAACACTCTAGATTACTGAAGTTGGACATTATGTGTCCACTTTAAGGTTAGACATTACATGAGGACTCTCAAAGGTCAACTTCAGGAGTATACACTACAAATACAGTTTAAAGTTTCTGAGCATGCATACGTGTATATAACCTTCCATGTGACTATGTGTGTGCTGGTAAAGGGTAAAGGGGTCATACAACATTAATAATACACACCTCAAGTGAAAGAGCCACAGTGAAGACTACAGCCCATCCTGCCATGAGAACATAGCCACCCATCAACATCAGCTTCCTACCCAACCTCTCTATCAATAGGTTCTGAACACACACACACACACACACACACACACACACACACACACACACACATTTATTAATGTGTAGCCAGTCATTATAACATGTATACAGTTACACTATTAAAAGTGGTAACCTTGGTCCTCCAAAGAAATGATTTATTGGCAAAAGGGACTAAAACACTTGTCTATTATGTAAAGAAAGTTACATAATTGATAACAGATTAAATGAAGACTTACACACATAATGCAAGCTGTGAATTCACACATCCCAGTACCAATGGTCACATATTGGATCTGTCCTGCAGATATTCCCGCTTCTTGGAACACATATGATGCATAGAAGTAAATCTGAGGAATGAAAGAAAAAGGCCCTTAATCTTTCGAATTTCTGAGTATGCAAAAAAGACAAAAGAAAAAAAAACACACAAAACCCAAACACACTAGCAATAACACTTGAAATCCTTCTGAAAAAAATTATAGTTATGTAAGTAAGAAGTGTTGGGCACAGGAGAGATTTTACAAAAGCTGTACACAAGGCAGGTCAATCAGTCATTTGCTTATTCAGTTCATCAGTGAATTTACAGAAAACGATTAAAATGTGTTTTTCAAAGGTATTCTACAAATTAACCACAAATGTTAAATAAATGAAGGGAATTCTCTGGTTCATTTTTTTTAAATATATTTATTTTATCACAATATCAGAAGTGATTTTTAAAAGTTTTTGAAAAGTCTTTTATGCTCACCAAGGCTGCATTTTATTTTAATATATTTTTTAATGTAATTTATTCCTGTGATTTCAGCATCATTACTCCAGTCGTCAGTGTAACATGATCCTTCAGAAAATAGTTGCTGCCTAATATTTTTTTTGGAAACCATGATACATTTTTTTTCTGGATTCTTTGATAGTTAGAAAGTTCAAATGAAAAGCAAAAGAACATAATTTTTTATAATAATGTAAAAGTCTTTACTGTCAATTTTGATCTATTTAATGCACGCTTGCTGAATAAATAATTTCTTTAAAAAAAATCGTACTGACCCGAACCTTTTGAAAAACAGTGAGATTAATATTTGATCAAACCTATTCTGACTTCTGCTAACTGCTTTGTGTGAGTTTGTTTGCATGCATTTTTACCCCCGGAAGCATGACTGTACATATTCTTTCAAATATTAACAACAAGCATTCATTCTCATGAACAGCTAGGTGTGTTTTCTTTGGTCAGCGTTCAGTTTATGAAGCATTGCACCGGCAATCCAGTTACACTTGAACTTCCAACTAAGAGGCAAAGATATAACAGCACAGGATTGGACAGAGGCAGGGTCTTACTGTGTCATTACCGCACAGTTGCATGGCACTGCTCAAGACTGCCACAGAGATGAGCTGCCAGCGAACGCTGCGGTCCGTGAAGAGCTCCCATGGCTGTTTGGCACGTTCTCCCTTGGTTTCATTTTGTTCCTGCAGAATCTCATCCAGCTCGTCTCTCTGCACCTCACAGCCTCGCAAACGCCGCAGTGCTGTGGAACAAGCATGATTAATGTATATAATCATGTGTAAGAATTACATTCAGATTTCAAATATATCAGAATGAAATATTTAAAGGGATAGTTCACACAAAAATGAACAATTTGTCAGCATTTACTCGACAAGTAACGCGAGTTACGTAATCAGATTACACATTACTTTTAAATTGACTTTTTTTAATAAGTAATACAGGCTACTTTGTTTTCCCATTATTGACTGACAGTTCTCAGGCACCATTTTGAGAGAAATCGTGAGTAAGGTGCAGAAGAGTTGTGTGCGCTGTGTAACGTAAACATGATAAATATGGTAGTTCTAGACTAAATGTGAGCATGCATTTACTCATCTCACTTGCATAAAAACAGATTCAGTATTCCTCAAAATGAATAAAAACAGGGAAATGCAAACTCAGAATATTACGCAAACCTGCAATAATTAGATGTGTTAAAAAAACACAAATATACTTTATGTATTTAATCTCACTTTATTATCTTTCCTGCTAACCTTCAATGATCCAAATAAGCAAAAATATCACATTTGTGTTTCTTTTTTTTAATTGCTGATGTAAGAGTGTTGAACTTTCTTCTCTTGCATCCTATTTTTCTGCGTTCCAGAACGGCAGCACAGCTGAAAGGTTTGTTTGAGTTGCGCCCTATAATGTAAAGGTGTGAATTTGCATTTCCTTTAGCCTGAGGCTTATTCATTTCACATTTGGTGTGAAAGGGTCTTACATTTGCCAAAAGTATAACCTTTTTTTTTGTTATTAAAACACAAACAATCAAGCCCAGTCCAGGTGAGAAAAAGTAACATTGTAACACAACATTGTGACACATTACTTCTAAAAGTAACTTTTCCCAACACTGCTCGCCCTCATGTTGTACCAAACCATTATGCCCTTTCTAACATATTCTAACATATTTTACTGCTTTTTTCTATACAAGCCCTTTAAAAGTGAACATTATTAGAGTAAGGTGCATGTAATGTTAATTGTGTTGGGTTAAGTGAGGCTATCATACTCTGTATTGGAGAACATATTGTAATATACAACTGCACCAATGCGTAAGACTCATACCCATTAGGCAGGCCTCTTTGTCCCCACAGTCAATGAGGAGGTAGCGGGGACTTTCTGGAAACCAAGGCAAGGTGAGGAGTTGGATGAAGCCTGGGATAGCATTACTGGCCAATAAGTACTGCCAACACGGCTCACTACCTAACACCTCACTGAATAAAGACAAGCATTTTAAAATCAGTCATTTCAGTCATGATAATCTATTAAATTCGGACATAAAAATAACAAAATAACCATTTTAAATGCACCTCATAAAGTACTCATGAAATAATTTATTTTACATCACACAAGGAAATCACTCTCGCTAACTGCTTCGTACTGCATCAAATATGTAACGTACCTCAGACTGACCACCTGTCCCAACACCAGTCCAAATGAAGTGAAGACAGCTGAGGACAGAGACACAGCTCCTCGTAAGTGCTTCGGTGCACTTTCACCAAAATACATGGGCTGTACGTTCATACTGATGCCTGAATATAAATAGAGAGGATGGCTGGTTTATAATGATACCAGGAAGAAACTAGCAATCTCAATCTCAAAATATAAAGGGCACATTATTGATAATCACATTTACAGGTAATATATATATATACAAGTACCTGCATTTATGCCAACCAAAAATCTGGAAATGATAATCATCTCAAATGACTTTGCCGTTCGGCTCAGCAATGCAAGCAGTGAACTTAAGAAGAGAAACACATTGTTCAGCAACATAGTCTTCTTCCTTGGAAAAAAAGAACATAACAGGGCAAACTATAAAGAATGATTTCTTACTTAAAATTCACTGCATTTAAATCTAAAACACATTTTAATTAAATAAAATAATTGGTAAGAAACATGAGAAACATGTAAACTGTGACTGTAAATACGAGATAGAGATAGAAGTGACTGTACCTCCCGAAACGGACAGACATTGGCCCTGCTATCAAGGCCCCAGTAAAGCCGCCCAATGAGAAAATAGAAACTATAAAGGTCCATATCAGTGTGACCTCATAAACCCCCAACTGTATTCCCCATCGCTCCTGAAATGTCTCATTGACAAACTTTTGAATGAACTGCAGGAAGAAACACAGAACACAAAAGTTGTAATTAGCCTTAACAGATACAAACAGACCACAAATATGGCAAAAATAAATGCAACTATTTTTCCTCTTTCACACAAACCCAATGAAACACTGTTCCTTACAACAGTCGGTGCATTCATTATTGCCAGGTTGTATCCATATTGTAGTGTTCCCCCAATAGCTGCAGAGGTCACCATTAATGCCAAAGTGTACATATGACCCTGGTTAGAAAAGATAACTATGATGTTATGTTAAGCCACATCTAGGCAACAAAACAAACAACTTTAATTACTAAATTAAATTAAATTGCAATTAAATTCAACATATATTCTCCAAATGTGCCATCATATGATGTTATGTATTACTATTGCCCCATTGAAGGGATTTTAAATGTGCTTAACAATTTTTTTTAATTGACTTTAAATTTTCTTTTTATAATACATCAATATAGTGACGGTTACACGTGACTTTACAGTAAAACTTACAAACTATTGAGTCATTTAAAAAAAAATCTGACAAATGGAAAAGAACTCCAGCAATAGGACATTATCGTACCTTCTTCTCCTTTGTACTCATGACGTCTTCTTTCTTGTATGTGCTAATGATTTGCCTTGAGAAAATAATCCAGAGGTTAAAAAATCCAAGAATAGAGAGGGTCTATTGTCAGTTTATTCTGTGCTCGCCATTAAATGAGATATTGGTGCTCCGAGAAAGGTGCGTAGAAAGACACTATGACACACGTCTTCAAATGTTACAGCCAATAAGAAACAGCAGAATGGTCAGTCACGATCTTCACAATATAGTTTAACTAACCACCCTCTTGACTAGATAAAACAATGATTTTCGAATCCTCTTGAGAACTTCTGATGAATAAAAAAGGCACCTGCTCCTTACAAATACTTTGGCATTGTGTGTCCATGTAAAAGTCCAAAATGAGATCAACGTAGTTCAACTCCACCTATCGGAATGTATATATAACTGTAGACCTACTGTGTTAATGAATATTTACTTATTAAGTATTATTTTATTTTATTTTATTTTAGATATAAAAAATAGATTTTAGCTTGTTTTACATTCAGTCAGCACACGTAGGCCTACTATGGCATATTAATGGAATCGAAGCATGTAATAGCAAGATTTGAAATAATATTGAGCTTATCCATTTATTCCACTAGAGGGCAACATAACATTATTATAATTTTGCACTCTTGACGTTTGCGCTCTTCTGAAATGTTTACAATAAAGTTGTAAGGTTGTAAAGGCTTGTTTTTTTGGTTGACCTATGAAATAAATTAGCATATACTTTTGGATAAACTTCTAGTTTAGGTAACGCAAATAACTGTCTGACCCAAAACCTGGACAAAACTTCCGCTCCTTACAAAAAAAAAAGATTTTCAAATTAATTTATTTTAAACATGACCATATTTTGTGAGTGTCCTAGACAGTATATGCTACTGCGTTCTAATTTTGGCATTCAGTGTAATCTAATCTTGAGGAAATATATTTAACCAGGTAAAGAGTACCTGTGGGAGTGGATTGGAAACGGACACCACATCTCACATGTAAAGGTAAAAATAGGTAGCCAGGTCAACGTAACCAGGAATCTGCTACTGACAATAATCTGACACTAATAATAAAAACTGTATATCACTCTTTCTTCAAACACAGTAAAACAATGAACTTAAAACTTTATTCACTTCACTAGTTCTGAAAATCAATGTCCACAATAAAATATGCATGCTTAGAAAATGAAAGCTGAAAACGTATTATTAAATTACTCAGTGCGAAAAAATGTGTTATAGACGTTTAAACAAATTGTGTTCCAACACGCGCGGTTTCCAGCAATGCATTGCTCTCTTTAGCTCACGCGCGCGCGCACGCACACTCACGCACGCACGCACAACAGAAGGATGTCAACTTGGGTGTGGAGAGGGTCCTGCGCTATGAGTAATTTATAAAGTAATTCTGTAGTTTAACAATGTTTTACCACTGATCTTTATCATCATAGTAAATAAGAAAAAAAGTTAGCGTTTCTATATCAGCGGTAAGACGGTTTCAAGTTTGACGTCAAGTTCAAAATACCTGGATTGACGCATGGCGTAATTGTGTAGGCTACATGAAACTATGAAGAAAGACGAACACAGTTTTACTATGGCAGTCAGATATCTGACCACTGTGACGGAATATTAACAATATTAGCCAATCTCAAGAATAGGCGCGTGACTTCATCTATGTTGGCAGAGATAAATGTTTTAATATTAGAGACGACGCCTCGAATCCTTCACCAACAAGTCACATACATAAACGCCTTATAATGATGTATCGTGCTTTTTGGGATACAATATTTCTTCTCACCGGTGAGTAAATGTATTTGATGTTGTGTTCATTTGATTTACTGGCATTATTTTTATTAGATAACTTTGAAATGTAAATAATACGTGAATTAAGCAAATATTAGAATTATTTGAAAACTTGTCCTTTACAAGAAAATGACTAGGCTATATAGGATGTTGCCACATTTTAAATGCTAATGCCGCAAGTGGATTAAGCTTACTCATTATTTACTCAACTATTAGAATCCTTTTTGAAGATGTGAGCTATGAATGAAGCTTTTAAAATAATTTTATTGATGTGCATGTGATTTTCCAGTAGTGTTTTATATATCATAGTTTTATCATGATTTGACAATATTCTAGTCATCAATATAAAACACATTTAGAGGGGTCCACCTTTCTCCTGACACCTGCTGTTCAGTCACATCATTAGTAGTGAAGAACTTGGGTGTCCAACATATAATTATTCTGCATTGTTGTGCAGCTTTTCAACTTGATAGCATGCAAAATGTGCTGTCAGTGTTTACCAAGATGTGGAAGAATCAGTGGTTTGCTCTCCTTTTTTGTCCAGCAGCTTCTTTGGCTCAGTAGTCCTGCTCCTGTCATTAACAAGGTTAACAGAGCTTAGTTTAAATATAGAGCCATTCTTTAGTGTCTATCCTTTATGGCTTTGTCCCTACGAAGGCACGTTCCTAACTCGGCATGCAGTTTCAGTGAGAGAAAGTCAGTCAAGTTTTATGAAAGAAATTAAAAATCTCTCGGACATCATGTGTGTTTTTGCTTTCTGTGCTTTAAATAGTAAGCAAATATTTATATGTAGTACATCATGGCATTCATAAACCTGCCTGATGCCCCATAAAGTAACTCATTTTATTGACTGAGTGGTTGTACCAGCTATTTGATTTTTCGAGGACATAAGAGGTCCCATTTTCTCAAAAAGTGATTTTGGTTCACTGATAGTTCAGGAATGGCAGTTTTTGTAATTTGGGAATATCCTTGTTTTCTTAACTTAAATACATAGTTCACTCATTTAATTTTTTACTTTTGATTATGTCATTATTTACTCACCCTCATGTTGTTCCAAATCTGTATGACTTTCTATCTTCTGTGGAACATAAAAGTTGATATTTTGAGAAAAGTCTCTGTGTTCTTTTGTCCATAAAATTGAAATCAACAGTCAACAAAACTGTTTGGTTACTAAAGTTCTTTAAAATATCTTCTTTTGTGTTCCACAAAAGAAAGAAATGCACACAGTGATGAATTTCCTTATTTTATTTGATTTCATCCTATCTTATTTTTAAATGTATTTTTATTTACCTTATTTTATTTTCTCGTTACATGCAGGTAATATATGTCCAAAGTAACTCGGATCTGACAAGAGTTTAATTTAAAATGTATCAATGGAAATTTACATTTCAATGGAACCACCTCCTGCTTGCTGGATGCATATGTTTTAAATATTAACATGGCATGGGATATTAACACTACAGCATTATTGTAACCAGAAGAGCTTTTCTAAGGAGTTTTCCAGTTCAATGAAACTTAGTTCCCTCTCATTTAACAGGAATTTTCATAAAATCCCTGTGCACATAATGTGAACATGCCTTGAGGTCAGTAGTTTGGTGTTAACATGTTGCTAAGCTAATGGACAATACTCTAATAAGAATTTAATGAAATAAGTTTATTTATAATCAACATTTTGACTCAACTGCCAAGATCTGAGCTCATCACAAATGCCTTAACCTTCTTTCTAGGGAATTTTTAAAACAGAGCGATACATTTTTTGATTTTTGGTAGTTGTTTCATTTTCTGTAAATATAAGAGTGCAATAGGCACAGCATGACAAAGATTCTTCTGGCAGCATCTTAAAGGACAATTCCGGCCAAAAATGAACCTAGGGCTAAATAACACATGGGTACCGAGTTGACCATTCTCTGGGATGCGTTCGACCAGTCGAACCACGAACGCTGTGCTACGTGAGCTGAACTGTGACTATCGACCAGGATGTAGCACGGCGTTCGTGGTTCGACTGGTCGAGACTGTTTTTCAAAGATGGCTCCTGCCTATATACACGAAGTGTACTGTCTTTATAAAGTATCTTCTTATTAAACTCTCTGTACACTTACAAGGTTCTCAATGCTTCGGTTTGCAGGTAGAGACCCTCCTTATGCTACCGTGTTAGTGTGGGGCTATTTTGAGCCTTGTTAGTGGTATTAACTAGCGATTTTTATTTTTACTTATTCGATGTCCCATACATTAGCATTATAAGCTAATCTGTGGTTAAATTAAAACTAACGTTAAAACTGGGTACATTCGATTATCATGAAAACGCATCCCAGAGAACGGTCGACTCGGTACACTTGTGTTATTTAGCCCTAGGTTCATTTTTGGCCGGAATTGTCCTTAAAGGCACGCTCACACTACACGACTTTTGGCTGGATTTTGCTGTCGCAGACAGATTTCCAAGGTCTTTGACAAAACCCCAGGATCGAGGCCGAATCGGTACTCGTTGCAGTCGCCAATGCTCATTAAATATGAGCAGGTCAGCGATGTGATCAGAGCCTGTCGAGCAGTCACAGACGCTGCGATATTAGATATTATCGCCATGTGATCTTTTACTGTGTGCAGTGAAATGACAAGGTGAAACTAATCCAACCAATCACAGTGCAGATGGTATAAACGGAAAAATCTCGTGATCACTTGCTCGAATTTATGTGAGAAAACATTTTTTCCACTGTTGGTCAGGACTGCCTCTTGACAAAATGTCTAGTTTGTCTACCTCATCAGCATTGTGTCAGGCAACAGATTAAAAGAAACCTTGTTGTGTAGTGTGAGCACCACAGCAAATCAGGTAGTCTTACAGGCCTTTGTATGTGGAGAGATCCGCTTCACAAATCCACTTTAATTTATCTTAACCCAGTCATTCGCTGTAGCTGTTCTCAAAATAGTTTGAAGGTTAGAAGTCAGAAACTCCCACTGTTGTTCCAGGGTATTTTAATTGTTCTCTGAGTCTAAAGTAAGTGGGCATTAAGTAGCTATTTCTCATTTGTGCTAGACGCCAATCAAGCCTTTTTCTATCTTGTGTGTGATGCTGTTGCTCCGCTGTTTTCTCATTGCTGTAACGGTTATAAGTCTGGCGTTTTTTGACTTTATTGGATCCTCATTTTCGCATTTGGGTAAGAGGTTTACAAAACTAGATTTAACTGCGAGTCAGTAGAAGGGATATTTAGAAGGTTTTGAACATCTACTTAGCTGTCCTCAACAGTGCTACTGTTTCATTGTCGTGCTATTCATTTTGAATATGTGCTTGTTGTATTTGATTTGTAGGCTCCCTTTTCACATATGGGCAGGTACAAGAGAATTCTACCTCAACAACGACCATTGCAACCACCACAACAACAACTACCACCTCTACCACAACAACCACCAGCAGCTCGACGACAACCACTACTACTACACGTGTCAGAAGTATGTTCTGTCTGTTCTTTCCTTTTTGCTCAGCTCTTTTTTGGCTTCAAAGGTCTGAAATATATATATGCCTGAATAAGGATTGTGAATAGCCTGAAATGAGTTGTCAGCAATTCCAGTCTTACATCCTGCTCAAATCTACATAGGTTTGTAACAAATTCCCACAATGCCAGCCTATGGTCTCCATTGGTCCTGTCCCAAATGGCACACTTCATATGCACTTAGGGTATGAAGGGTGCATATTAAGGTATGAAAGGTGCATATTAAGGTATGAAGGGTGCATATGAGGGACCATAGGGTGTCCCATTTGTCATTTTAGGTTTCAGAAAGGTGCTCGCGAGTGGTCGATATACACCCTCAATGCGCACTTTTGCCGAGCCCGCACTGTTCCGAGCTCCACAGCAGACTTCTCTTCGACAGTCAAATGTCATGAAAGTTATGTCATGAAAGTACGGACTCGCAGGAAGACCGCGAGTGCTTAGGGTGCCATTTGGGACAGGGCCATTTGCAGCCCATGAACGATATCTACTTTGCCCCGCCTCAAACACTAGTTGTAGCTGAAGCCTGGAAGAGTTTGGTTTGAGTTGTCAACATGTCGAGAAGACACGTTTTCTGCCCTGCGAACTTGTGCAAAGCCAAATCCACTTTGCACTCTCTTCAAAAGGATGACGACTCGGCTAGAATTGATAAGTTGATATGGAATTAAAACAGATGCAATCTTTATTGTTCGGAACACTGTGTAATAGAAATGCACGATTAATCATTGAAAAACCACAGTCTCGATTTAAAGACCCACACGATCTTATTCCTAAATGTCAAATTACCATTGGCACTGCTGCTGAGAGAGCAGATGTCATGTATAGGTGTGAAACAGCTTCACAAACAGTCTTTTCAACCACACAGTAGTATCATTATTTCTGTGTGACAGTAATTCATATTTACAGAAGTATTGGGATAAAAGTTTATTGTTCAAATATAAACTCTGATTTCTACGGTAGCGATCAAAATAGAAATCACTTTTGAAAGTAGCTTGACGCTTCATGTAAAGATTGTATCATTTACATCATTACACACCAGTAGGTGTTATTTTGTTTAGTTGTCTATTCAGAATCGTGGGAGAATCACGACCTCAATTTAAAAAAAAACATTCATGATTTATTCAGAACCATGCAACTCTACTGTGAAGCCTAAGTTCTGAGGAAGCCTCCAGAGCTGAAATTCAGATATGGTAATTGGCTTTTTGTTTCTGACACACGCTGTAAGCTGTAGCCCAATCACAACAGACGGGGCCATCTGACAAATCAGAGCAGAGTAGGCTCTTGGATTGGAGTGGTTTAAAAAGACCTGAATCCTTTATTGAACTGTTTCAGACACTGTGAGAAAAGAGGTGATGCTGCTGTGTATATTATGAAAGAATTTAATTGTTTTTTGGATGCATGTAAACCTATTGTAGGAGATCTATGAAACAAAATTAGTTACCTTTAAAATATCGTAATATTTTGACTTTGTAATGTTTAATTCATTTTGCTTAACTCGATCTTCCCGTGAAAATGACAGACTTCTCTCTGGTGACACATGCTGGATTTCTCCAATCATTTACTCTTAATGCTTAAACGGCCATTTCAGAATTAAAAGCTCGCATTAATTTTTGAGTGCAACTCTTAATCTTAAAATGCAATCAGCAGCCAACAGATAGAACCAAGCCCTAAATTGTTTTCTTTTTCAATAATCTGCTTCACTCGGATGTACATCACAATACAGAATATTTGTCGCTGCTTCCTTTTCATCTCAACTTTAACTACTTATTTTCTCTGACTATTTGTTTAAAAACAGTTTAGACCCAATTTTGTACCCAATTCATGGAGTTCCAGTAAGTGGATACTTTGTTTTATCATACTTTTTCTCACAATGAATGCACACATGGTAATTGTGTACTGCTAATATAAAGACGGCAGGTTTCATCCATTGTCAATTTCAGTTTGCTTTTTTACTCATTATACAGCAGACAGTTTTCATTCAATGTAAATACCTCCTGTAGACAAAGCTCACAAAGATTAGAGAAGGGAATTTGTCCATTTCAAGAAAGCACCTCAGATCTTGACCGGTAGTCCTAGCTAAGTCTTGCTCTTTCTTGTCTTACACCATGTCTCCTTTTGTACTCTCTTTAGATCAAATGTAAAGATCCCTTTCAGTCGCCTCAAGCACCAGACGGCGCAAAGAGGATTGATTGATTAGATCAAATGTGTGCCTTAGGGAGGATATTGTCTGAGAAACTGGCGCATCTTAAAATAATAGAAACTAAAGGGCTGTGATATTCCAGATAATATCAAATCCTCTCATTCTGATTTGTAACCTGGCTGAGAACTTGTCATTTCTTTTCTCCCTTCTACTTCTCTTTCCACCAGTGCATTCCACAAAATATCACTAATTTTGCTCTAACTTTGATGATAACAAAGGCTGGTATTTAATTGAAGTAGATCAATTTGTTTTTGTTAAAGTGGTAAAGTAATCTTGCAGGTTGTATACAAATTTATGAGAAACCGAGATACAAGGCAATGGTCATCAGGCAAAACATTTGCAAATACATCAAGAAACTCTTGTCTAGATCTTTATTGTCATTAATGTCAGCATTAAACCAAGTTTCTCTTTATTTTGTTCTTGAAGAATTTATAGCAGCCGCTGTCCACTCTCACTTCGATGACTGCCCCGACACCCACAGCCACTTCTGTTTTCACGGCACGTGCCGCTTTCTCATCCTGGAGGAAACACCTGCATGTGTGTAAGTCCTGAGATTTTTTTCAGACTGAATATTAAGAATTTGCTGTGTTTAATTTAGCTGCACTCTGACTTCCCCAAGTCTGTTAACAATCCTCATGATCACACTAGTTTTTTTTTTTTCATTTTTTCACAACAGTCTGTTTTCAAGCAATCAAATCAGATATGTGTGTTCAAGCAGTCTTATCATTTTCTGCCAGGTATTCATCAGTTGATATAGTGGTGGCTTTGTTCTACAACAGCTGTAAACAACTTGCTGTCAGAAGGTCATACAGAGTGCTCAGAGTGTAGAGAACGGATAAGGGTGGTGTGCTGTTTTATTTATTGCCATCACCACCAGCATCACTATGGCACTTTGTATATGAAATAAAATGTTATGCATCTTGATCATTGAAAAAAATGACAGTTTCAATAAATCCTAATACTGCGATTCTGGTTTGGGTCGGATTTATTTCCTTATTTCCTTACTTCCTATTTTTTTTTTTGCTCAGCCAACATATATTTTTATATAATAATAGGATTAGAATTGGAAATCCAAATAAATAAATAAATTGTATTTGTTATGCCAGTATGAAAAAGCCTAAGCGGTCTGACATGAATTTTGATTGCTGACTCACTTGGATACATTCTTGCTGACAGCATGTTCATTGAGCTTGTCCATGTGTAGACAAGCTCGTTTTGTCCTTTGCTAAATTGCTTTTCCTTGTATACATTTGGCACAATAGCAGAATTCAAATCTGTGTTGGTGCTTGTGTCTGAGTTGGGATGAGTCCTCCTGTTGTCAGGTAGTTTGTTTTCTCCATGTCCACATCCGTATGTAGTAGTTCACCACAAAATGTCAAATTACTTTTATGATTTTATGAACATTATACTGGCAGATTCCTTATTTTTCTAACATCTATTGAATATACTCATCTTTTGCTGAGCATGTTTTCATATTTTTTCAATGATAATAAAATGGACACTTGTGTATGTTTGTGTAGATGTCATCCTGGCTTTATGGGTATGCGATGTGAACATGCAGACCTCTTGGCAGTGGTGGCGTCTAACCACAGGCAGCAGACTGTGGCCACCATGCTGGTGTTATGTGTGGTGGGCAGTGTCCTACTCATGCTGCTCTGCACTTTACTAAAGTGAGTATTATTCATTTAGCACACATTTCATTTGATTCATTTTGTCAATTTGTTTTGTACCGGTCAAAAGTTTGGATTAATTATGATTTTTTTCATATGTTTTTGAGAGGCTGACAATTTATACAATTTAAAATAAATGTTTTCCATTGTAAGATATTTGTAAAAGTAATTTATTCTTGTGATGACAGCTGAATTTTCAGCAGCCTTCAACTTTTTTTGAAAGTCTTTAACTCCGTAATGCATTCAACAACATAGCCTGTTAACATACACCTAATTTACTTTTAAAAACAAATTTCGAATATTATTATATTCTGACTGATATTTCCTGACCCCTAGAGCTATGTAATGCTATACAAAAGATCTCTTAATTACAGGTTATATTACCTACTGTTACTGTATAACTTTTTTATTTTTGTTACTTTTGTACTATTTATCTGTACCCGTGCTCGAATAAGTGTGCATGTCTAAGTGACTGTTGTGGAGAAGAATTTTAATTCAGTAGTTTAAAAAATGTTTAAGCAAATTAACTTAACCGAAAAGTAATGTGCAATATAAAAAAAAAAAAAAAAGTAACTCAAATGTTAATGCATTTATAAAGCAAAGCTTTACTTTACTCGTTACATCAAAAAAGTAATCTGATTACGTAATGCACGTTACTTTTAATGTTACACGCAACACTGATCATTACCTAATACATATGTATATTTTCTTTTTCCCAGAGCAATTTATTTGTTAGTGTTTATTCTGTTGATCTATCTTTGCTGAATAAACTGTACTCTACAAACTTTGAAAGGTCATTTTGTGTGGAAGGTGAAAGAGGGCATTTGTAGACTTCACACATTGTCTTTCTAGTTGTTGGTGGAGACGGGGTGGTTGTGGGCGAGGTAACACCATTTCGTGTTGGTCAGAGAAGCCTAGGAGTATTCTGACGGGTGGGACATCCTGCTGCCGCTCAGAAACAGGTATTTTAGTGCTATATTTCCATTTTTACTAGATTTTTTTTTTTGCTGAGCTGTAGGGTGATGTGTTATATGTCATGTGGTGCCTAATTATGATCATCAATAGGGGGTGTTCGCATACTGAGACCAGCATATGTGCGAGGCCTTTAACTTTTAATGGCCTATGATTTGTCTTTGCTCAAGGGTTTAAGCTGTTAGTTTAGCAATCTGTTGTCACTCTGTCCTAAGACTGTCAATGAACATGAGACCAATGAGAGTGTAGGATGTGGTAACTTTAGTTGGTCAGGGTGAAACATTTTCTTTTTTTCTTTTTTTTTTAAAGAACAGCGTTTATTTGGAATAGAAATCTTTTGTAAAAATGTAAAACTCTTTTCTATCACTTTTGATAAACTTAATGCGACCTTGTGGAATACAAGTAGCCAGTTTTATCAAAAAATCATACTGACCCCGAACTTTTGAACGTTAAATAATTAAAACATAATAACACTATATATATATATATATAAAATCAAATATTCCCAGGCATAATTATACAATTAGAAATGGAATTGTTGGAATTTTGTCCATACAAATACCCTCAGTTATCACTGCCAGTCTGCTCACAGTGCAGCTTGTTGACAGAGTATTGCAAACCTTTAATTAGATTTGTCAACAGGACGTTGTCACATACTTTGTCAGCATCGTCAGGCATTTCTAATTGTTAGGTAGAACTGTGACTGTGTTTCCACAATAACATTTCAATACATTCGCATGCCATCAGGTTGAAGTAAAACATTGTGTCATATTTGTCTTACATGTGTATGTTTTGTCAATTTTCTCTGCCACTTCCATCTTCTTGTCTTCTCATCTAATCAGAAAATGTTCCTTATGCACAAGGTACTCTTTTCTGAAACGTCTGTTTAGTGTAGTTTGTGTAAACGTAGTGTAGTTTGATCAAACCCTTCTGTTTTTCATCTCCCAGAGTCTTATTATGTAAAAAAAGTGGTTTGCAATGATTTAATCCTTTTGTTTTTCATTTCTGTCTTTTTCCTTTCAGTGGTTTGACATGCAATATCTGGAGTTATCCTCCACCTTACTCCTGGACTTCACTATGACTGCATTTCTCAAGCTACAGACTCGCACAGTTGGTAAGCACAGCGCATATTGAGAGCATTTCGATGTGGTCAGTTGGAGAACCCAATCAAACGTGGAACTTTTACATTCGGACAGTCATTTCAAAAAGGATATTTTTGGAACAACAATTACAAGAGTTAAAGATGGAACTCAAAAACTGAGAAACTCTGAAAGAAGAACTCAGAACAAGCTACATGGAAATCAACTACAGGATCCAGTGATGTAGAGACAGGGCCCTTTTGAAAAACATACGGATCAGAAACAACTGATCTGGAAGTGAAAGACGATGAGAGAGGTTTTAGAGAAACCATTCTTACTAACAGAGCTTATCTTAAAGCTATACATATCCTTATAGATGTATAAGATGACATTCCACCGGTTTTGGTCTTTTAAAATTCCGTTATTATAAAAAGGCTTATAATATGCCTTTAATGGGATGTGCAACTCACTAAAAAGTAGTTTAAGATATAACAACCTTTTAACAATATATAATATCACATTTTCTGTATCACTTTATGGGTAAAGTACGGGAGATTTGTTTTGTTACAATTTAAGTCAGTCAATTAGCATGCAATAATAGAACTACGACTTTTGCCAATTTATTTTAACTTGATCTCCTTATAACAATGATAACAAATCAGCAAACGTGAGAGACTATTGCCGACTCTGAGGGACAAATATGATCTCTTACACATTATAACACTTTTACCCCAATGGAAATCAATATTTTATGTATTTTTGTTTTAATCCAAAAATTGGAAATGTATGGTGAAAATTTCACAATTATGACATGTAACTTCATCAGTTACGCATAGATTCACAAATCCCACTCAAGATTTCCTTCATGCACAGAAAGTGCTTGTTCGCATAATGTGCTATCAAAGATCTGTAAGGTAAATGGTTTGTAAATGGAGCCTCGGTATGTGCACTATTTTCAGCAGCGGTGTGGCGTCACATGACATCTGCATGTTCACATTGGAATGATTGGATGAATGCATGTCTGATCACATAATTGCACGTATTTCACTGTGCACTTTTGCAGTGTACATTTCAGACACCGTTTACACAATCATCTTTAAATCTGCACTTTACTTTTTCCATGATGGATGTTGGTGATGGCTATTCACGCACTGATAACTCACTTCATTGGGTCATTTCATGCAGAGGCTCAAAGCCATGGTAATAGCAATAATAATGGATGATATTCAGTTTGAAGCACATTATCCTTTTCAACTTATTATGCAAGATATATGGAAGCTTTTACACTGAAATTTTTTAAACCATGTGTTAATTTTGTTCTCGTTATCTTATCTGTCCCCAAGCTTTTGTCAATGATCTCATGTTATAAAAAAATGTTGATTGACTCCTTTAGAAGGAATTTCCAGTATAATGTCAGAAATATTTATATATCTTTATACTGCTGTTAAAATGAGGTGCTGTTACAAATAGAAAATATGCCATTGATCAAGCACGAAAAAAATAATAAAAAAAATAAATAAAAAAAAATAAGAGAACTTAAATAACCTGGTCGGCTTAGAGTTGGCTGTCTTCTGGTATCATATCATGGAAGCCATTGCTGAAGTCTGATCAATGTGTGGAGAATCATAGGAATTTGATATAATGATCCCAAAAGCCCTTGTAAGTTGGAGGGGATTCATCCAAGTGACAAATTTAACACTTAGACATTTTTGAGTTATGGTCTTTGTAAATGATCAGCCTGAAAGAACAGATTCAAGATGGTTTATCAATTGATCTATATTTGAATGATCCTGCGACTTAATTAAAAAACATTTGATTGATATGTAAGCAACTAAATGTGATTGAATGGATTGAGGATTAAATTTATGTATAAAAAAATGTTTTGAGTTCAATGAGTGAAAAGAAAAAGTGCATATTTGTGTTTAACTTCGGACTGATCAAATGTATTTTTCTTTTTGTATTTTTGAGAGGACTTAAAATGCTAAAGTAAGTATTGGGTATTTCGGACTGAACAGTTTTGTAACATGCAGTCATTGCATAACTTCCAGATGTGGAATTGCAGTCAGCCGTGATGACGATGTCATACTCATTGAATAACGGATGCTCTGAATTGGCCTTTGCACCAAAGATGATACTCAGTGTTGCATCTCTTGCTTTGTTCCAACTGAATCCCATTTAAACCTGGTTATCTGCTTATTGACTGACGTTTATGTATGATATATTGTAAACACCATACGTCTTTCTCTTTAAAATGCTGTCTTTTCATGTTAGGGGAAAAATACTTTGTAAATAGTGCGTGTGAATATTATTTTGGTTGTACTGTATATGGAGAATGAGGTGTTTTCTTGACTGTCACTGATCATTAGTTAAGCATTAAGGTTAGAGGTAGATGATTCCAATATGACTGTCACATGCTTGGCTGTATGAAATTTTGTTGAGTGTTTTTGACCTCTTTGTCTAAGTTTGCATATTTTTCCAAATAACACAAAGTGCTGCAAATTTTGGGCTCAACCTGATTCTTTCTTCCCTATAATTTCTCATTTCATCAAATGTTTTATAAAGCACGTTCTTTCCCCCTTGCCAAGCTATCCTCCTCTCTTTAAACCACTCTATCCATTTACATTCTCCATCATCTGAATATTTTAAAAGGGTCAAATGGAAATGCAAACAGAAAACCTCAGGCACAGCTCAACAAAAAGCCCGCTGCCAGAGTGCTCTTTTTTTACTGGGGGAAAAGCTCAGCTCTTTTATTTACTTACTCACCAATTTATTTATTTGTTTGTTTGGCTAAACCTTTTGTGAGATGAGGGGAAGGACTCTAGAGATCATGGCCGAGAGGAGTTAAGCTTACGCATGAGTGACCAAAGTGCTTGCGTGACATTGCGTGAGTATTTTTTTAAGTTCATTTCATTTGTTCGCCTTTTGTGCTCACCCTATTTTTTGCCTCAATTCTCTCCACTTATTTTATTTATCCATTTATAGAGAGACGTTTTTTTCTTCCTCGTGTGTCCCAGGGAAAGAATCCTTCCTTATTAAATAAAGCTTTTTTTTATTATTATAGCATCTATGATTCCTTGAATAACCTTTATATCCATATGACCATTCCACTGTATAAAAGGTTTATTACAGTGAAAAAGATTCTTTAGATTATTAATGCTCTTTACACTAAGAAAAAAGGGTTCTTTTAAGAACTGTTCACTGAAAAAGTTATTTGGGAAAACTCTTAAAAATAAGATTCCAAAATAGATTTTCCACTGTAATTCCATAGAACCGTTTTATTCTGTGGCATCACTGTGGAAACCCCTTTTTGGAACCTTTGTTTTTAACACTATTGCGTCTTTCTTCCCATCTTTATTTGCATATTTCATCTTAACTGCTCTTAACCTCGATCTCCTCTCCATTTCTTCTCCTGCCACGATCCTCTGTTGATGGGTTTGCCAATCCCATTAAGGTTTTCAATTGGATTGGAGCACAGCCCCTCATAGCCGACTGGCTGAGCCTCTAAAGCCAGCTTTGTTTTAAGCGCTCTGCCGAGGGAACTCCCGTAAAATACACGCTTACGGAGCAGGGAGATAGAAAAACAAAAGAAAGGATATATTCAAGTTGTAGTTTACGTGAACATCACCTGGGTAAATAAATACTACCGAGAACAGGGCTTCTGTACCTTACGTGGAAGGGGACAGTCGATGTCCTGCTGGTGTTTGCCCTCATAATCTTCTAAAAGTAATTCAAAATGCACTATTACTATAAGAGCAGTTTTGAATACGTCATTCTTATTTTATTTTTGCCATCTCGTTTTTCGTCCAATTTGATATTCTTTTAATGTCCATCCATAACTGGTACATGTGCCGGAGCAGATGGGGAGGAATAAGAGTATTTGGGTATTAGGGTTAATGATCTCCCTCCACCGTGTGCCCAGCAGCCTCAGCGGGGAAACAATCATATCAGCGCTCTACAGAAATGCTTCTATTGTCCTTAGACAATATTATCTGAACTATATCGCTCAAGAATTTCAGTTCTGAATCATTCGGACAATGACGTAAAAAAACTAATTATATAAACGCTTTTGTTTGTTTTGGATTATTTAGTTGATGTCCGTCAATGAAAATGCATATGGTTATATTTGGTTCCCATCAGTCGCCACACCAATAATAATAATGTAGGGCACTACAGCGCCCTCTGCTGTCCACCATAATGATTTTTTTTTAAACAAAATGTATTCTGCACCAGGACAAAAAGACCAAATTAACAAATGGACAAATGCCATATTTCAGAAATATTCATTTTGTTATGAGTGCTATGAAATAATAATAGGGGAAAGCAATGTAAGATTTCTCATTCTGAAATAGAACTAGTTAAGTGTCTGAGTATTGTTTTCTGAATAAAGCATTATATGAACTTATTCAATATGTCTTATTACTTTTGTATTTGAGAACTGATATCTGAGCAGTATTTAACCAGAAACCACAGTGGATAACAATCAGACAATTGTCACAAATAAAATGTAATTTATTGGCAGATCAACAATTAAATAACAATATAACAACAGTATAATTTAGTGGCAGTATAATTTTATTATAACTAAAGTGGAACTTTTTTCCCCCCAGTCCCCACATTCTGACATTCAGGCTTACATCTTCTGTTTCATCATATGAAATGGGCAACTGCAAAAAATATGGTTCATTTAAAAATTAGTTTAAACCTGCTGCAACATTACATCAACAGACACACTCTCAGTCTGTATCCTGCTGCAATCGAGCTGGTAATTCATCTAGGCTCTGTAGTCTATGTTGTGTGGGAACATCAAGGTGTCCTTGAGAATCTTGTCTGTCAAGCAGGTAACCTCGAATACCCAATGACCGTGAGGTCAGGTAGTCGTTCACATAATGGTCCCCAACGTGGACTACACTGGAGGCCTGCACACCACATCGCACCAGCGCCTGGGTAAAAATGGCAGGATTTGGTTTAGCAACCCCAGCTTCTTCTGAGGTCAGAAGAAATGAGAAGTGAGTGAGAAGGCCACATCCCCCCAGGATCCCTTCCAAACGCCTGTCAAAGTTGGAAACAACTCCTTGCTTCAGTCCCAAAGCGATGCAGAACTTCAAGGTGCTGTTAGAATCAGGAAACACCTAATGACGACACAATCTGAGATTATGAAAAACAATCTTCCTAGATTTAAAGATAATGTTAGAAACTTGAGCATAAGGGGCTGTGTACTTGTCTTGCATCACGCATGCATTCAAGCTTTTCAATTAGTCATTTTAGTGGGTAAGAAATAACTGGCAATTTGTATTGAACAGGCGCCCCTATTGGGGATTTCTGGAATTACTAATAAAAACTGCTGAAAAAACAATATGAAAACAAAATAGCTATTATATCTAAAAAGTCAAATACCCCTTACCTCCCAGTTTTCTGGTCCACAAAAGTTGTAATAGAGGTTGTTGGCTAGTTTATCTAGTAGAGCAGGGTCATCTACCCCACACTGGGCGAAAGTACTCCTCACTAGTCCAGTCCACCAGACCTGGCTGTCCATTCCCTGAGCTCTGCCATAGTTGGGAAATAGTGTGGATTGCTGCCGGTAAGCTTGTCTGAAAGCAGTTTCGACATGTGCCGCTGGCAGCTTCAGTCCTGCTCGTTCTGCTTCGCTGCAGTACTGCTCCCCAACCGAGCGCCGGACCTTTAACAGTGTGTCCTTCACATCCCATAATACCCAGCGCACTGGCACTCGCATCACCAAACTGACCTGTCTGACAACGCTTTGATCATACAAATTACACACACAACCTACAGAAGGTAACGCAGTGCTAGAAAGCAATGTAACAAAAGGTAAACAGATGGTTTTCTAGGAGGTAAGAGTTTCCCTCTAGGGGGCGCTTGGTGACTCGAAAAGCCAAATCCCCGAATGTAAATGCCATAGGTAAATGTCAGGGGGATTTTTGTGGTGCTGGGGACATTTGAACCATTATAACAATAACCTTTTGAAATATAATAATTGAAAGAATTTGATTGTCAATAAATATATAAACTCGCACCAGCAATTAAATTAATTATTGATTATTGAAATGCCGTTTTTAGTAAGCCATTACGGTTGGCCCATACAGAAAAGTGCTGAGTAAAGTAGCAAGTACCACGTGAGGATGCGCTACTGATACTTCCTCCGAGTTCGTCATTACAAACGTCCGTACAGGATTTGATCAAGCGATCAAAGGTTCCACTTTTAAAGCTGTTCATTTAAACTGTAGTACTAAAACGCGATCTCTTCCTGTACAGAAAACACTTAATTGTGCAATACTACTCTTGTTTTACTGTCCTTTTAATATGATTAAACGCAGAAAATACCTATCTTGGTATATGTGTGTGTGTTCTATCTATCTACATTTATAACACCAACATTTAGCACTGTAATATTGACAATAAGAACATAATATATATTTTTTATTGATGTACAATGACAGTATAACAAATCTATAAATTATAGTGAAAAGGTAAACTCAGAAATCATATCCTTTTAATTAACTTAATGTTTTGTTTTCCCCTCACCCAGTCCCAGGTGTCACTCTGTCCACAATCCTATCAGAAGTAGGGCTTGTGAGTTCATGCTCTTGATTTATTTGATCAGACTGTCCAATTTGACTTCTGATTTGATCTTGGATCTTTGTGCTCGAGTTCAACTGGTCAGCAGTCTGCCTGTACATTCCAGATTTCCTAATTTTGCGGGTAGTCTTGCGAAAGTGAGCAATAGCTTGTATAATGCAGTCAGCAGTCCAGTGTTGTCGGGTGAGAGCATTCTCTGCTTTGAAGGGACCGTCTCGTGTACGGCGCACTCCAGAACAGACAGCAGAAGTCCGCAGCTCTAGTCCTACCTCATGAATCAATTTACGCAGATACTTCTGAGTCTCATTCACACACTGGACCTCTTTTTGTGTAGAAAAGAACAAATTTGTGGTTACTGGCCTTACAAGTAAAGCAAACCTATACTAATGTATATGTACAGAATATATTATTCAATGTACTAACCCAATGTGAAATGTGGCGGATTGAAATGTATGCATCGCAGACCAGTCAGAATAGGTGGACTTTTACCATGAGGATACAACAAACCCTTCACTGCAAGCTCGTAAGCCTCTTGAGTGCGCAGATCCATCTGAGAATACCTGCAGAGAGACATAATAACATGCAGAGAGACATAATAACATACTCAGAAACACACTATGCATTAACCAAATGTATACACATAGTCTTGACAGTATGAAATGTAATATGTAAAATAATGACTCACATGATTAAGGCTTTCTGATTGGCTCCCTGTATCATGGCAAGGACTCTCTCTAGCTTATCCTGGGTAACATGGTCTAAAAGACATAACAACAAAGACAAAGTTTACTACAAATTGTTAGTCTGTATTCCATAGATAACAAATATGTTTGTAATTTATTATAGCAGTTTCTTGATATTAACGTCACCATGAAATAAAAATGTACAATTATTGTTATTTTTTATGGAATATTGAAGTATCTATTGTAAATGATTTATCGGTGCACAATACAAAACAAAGCTTAATAAGTGGTCAAAATCATGTCTGACCCATTCCAAATGTTTTCCGATATATTGGGCATCTTGATCCTATCTTACTCATCTCATGCAGTTCCCTTTTCATATAATCAACATAGATGAAATAAAAAAAAATAACATTATATTATTTAAACACAAATATGAAACGTACGTTTAAGTTTTTTAACTTATATTTAAGCGTCACACCGCTCTGCTTTGCTCACATGCTCGGATGTGTAGCCTATACATGCATGTGTACGTGCATGTGGTGGAGGGGTGCGATTTTCGAATAATAATCGAATAATACCCAACGATCTTCGAATTTTATTTTTGCTTGAAATTTTCGTTTTGTATAAATTGTATCTTCAATTTAATCAATGTTTCATCAACAAATTGCCTGGATTAATAAATAAGAAGCAAATATAGTAGACAATATAATCAGGACACGGAGGCGCCAGCGCGTGAACTGGAGTGCGTCTCATAAATGAACCGAAACTCTGCGTATAGGCTACTTGTCTCACAGACCTGAGAAGTATATCTATAGAAAGCTTGAAATGTCTACTTTTAAACAAAACAATTAAAAACTAAAAGAAATTGGCTACTCTCTGCTTCTGTAGGCTAATTTGTATGAAGTGTGCATTTTTCTCTATAGGCGTGTTCACTACTGTGTCAACTTTATCTTTGCAGCCAACACTGACATAAAAAACACTAGTTTATTAATAAACTTCAAATGTTTCATGCATAATCATTACTTTTGCCGGCTCTTTGTGGCAAGCTTTATTTCAGGTGTTGTGTGATATCTCTGCGCCCAAGTAGCAGTGCTTCGCCTGTGCCTCCCCCCTATATAGTCCCAAGTCAATATCTGCTTAGGAAATCACCTAATCTGCATTGCTATTTGTACTCGTTGTGAATAAGCAGGCCACAAGAAGTAATTATTTTTTTTGGATCACTTTTACTCACAATATGCTATCCGACAACAAAGGATTCCATTCATTATGCTAAGCTAAGCTAGCGGCGGCGCTGCCAGACTAAAGGGCCGTACACACCGGGACGAATATCGGCGCGCGTTATTCGCCTGCGTTTTTCAACGCGTTTTTTGTGTTCACACCCAAGCGATTTTCGCTGACGATGAGCCAAGTGAACATGCAAATTCATTCCCAGACATTAGATGGCGCTTAATGTAAAACAGAAATACCCCAGAAATAACAGAAAATGTTGGAAAAAGTTACAAGCCTATGTACATGAAAGACAATTAAACTCACCATCAAGGCCCATTTGCTCTGCAATACCACTCCATAACAGTTCTCTTTTATCAATATTTTTGTAGTCGCTGTCGCGTTTGTCATACAGTTCCTTATGTTCCGACACCAACGAGACCAGCAGCTCTACATTTATCTTGGCTTGCATCTTCCTCGTCTTCTTCCTGGCAGTGTGTAGACGCTACATGGCGTATATCTTCTTCGCCGTTACGTATGTGTGCTCGGCAAGACCGTTTTGTGTTTGAGCGCCCCCAAGTTGTGTTTTACTGTAACTTCAGAAGCTCCAGACACGTGAGCAAAAGCGCCAATCTCATTGGTCGGATAGTTTTTGACGCGGCGCGTCAAACCAAAAAAACGAACCCGAGGCGTTTTTTAAAAAATGACGCTTTTACGCGTGGCGTTTTTCGCATCGGTTTGCACGCTCACGTTTCCCCTCACCCAGTCCCAGGTGTCACTCTGTCCACAATCCTATCAGAAGTAGGGCTTGTGAGTTCATGCTCTTGATTTATTTGATCAGACTGTCCAATTTGACTTCTGATTTGATCTTGGATCTTTGTGCTCGAGTTCAACTGGTCAGCAGTCTGCCTGTACATTCCAGATTTCCTGATTTTGCGGGTAGTCTTGCGAAAGTGAGCAATAGCTTGTATAATGCAGTCAGCAGTCCAGTGTTGTCGGGTGAGAGCATTCTCTGCTTTGAAGGGACCGTCTCGTGTACGGCGCACTCCAGAACAGACAGCAGAAGTCCGCAGCTCTAGTCCTACCTCATGAATCAATATTTTTGTAGTCGCTGTCGCGTTTGTCATACAGTTCCTTATGTTCCGACACCAACGAGACCAGTAGCTCTACATTTATCTTGGCTTGCATCTTCCTCGTCTTCTTCCCGGCAGTGTGTAGAAGCTACTTGGCGTATATCTTCTTCGCCGTTACGTATGTGTGCTCGGCAAGACCGTTTTGTGTTTCAAAAAAACGAACCCGAGGCGTTTTTTAAAAAATGACGCTTTAACGCGTGGCGTTTTTCGCATCGGTGTGCACGCTCACATTGGCGCCCATTGTTTAATCACGAGGCATTAAACGTCGGCGAATATCGCGCGCGAAATTCGTCCCGGTGTGAACAGGCCTTAAGACAATGCATGCACTGAGACAAAAATGCATTTGCCCACCTATCTAAATGTAGGGGCGATAGTGAATAACCCCTATTTCAAAAAGCGGTGGAGTGTTCCTTTAAGGTTATGATAATTATTGTAATGTACAAATTACCGTATGTGGTTTTCTCTATGACTCGGGTTGTGTGAGAGAAATCATCGGTGGCCCTTCCAAACTCCCCCTCAAGCGTGTAGTCCTTCAGATATAAAACAAACACAAAAGTCTGCATAAAATTGTCATTATTACAATTAATGCACGTCTGCTAACGGTTCTGATTTGATCATCACTTATTATAAATTCAGAATCAATTAGGCAGGCAGATATAAAATAAAGAAGAACAGTAAAGCATTTAAATGTGGGATAAACTATTACATAAAATAAATATAGGCAGAGCCTAATCCATTACCCTGGTTACATGTGATCTGCACAGATGCTCCAGCACTCCATTTGCTTTCCCAACACCTAAAACTGAGATAGAAACATGAGAGAATTGAGCACAGAACACACCACACTTTAAATCACTTTAGCCTCCTGAGACCCTGCGACCTCATATGAGGACATCACATTTTAGGTTGTGTGCAGCATAATACTTAATTCTGTGTAACTGAAACATGTTTTTCACAAACGAGGACACTTACACTGCCATCTGGTGGGGTCAGAAGAGAAAAAAATGTAACATAAATAATTTAAAGATGGCGGAGAACACAGGTCACATGTCACGCAGCCACTCCAGACCAAAACGTCCACAAGATAAAAAATCTAAAAACATTTCATTGTTGATTCTTGTTATGCATAGAAGAGTTGTATGATTAAAATGGCATGCACATTTGACAAACTTTTGTAACAATAAAGATTTACTATGCTGCTAAAGTTGATGTCCACATATGAGGACAATGGGACTTAGCTTTGTTGAAATTGTATAAGATGTTAGCAAAAAAAAAAAAAAATGTGTTTGCATTGAGCTTCGTTACGCACACTGGCTCACTCACTCGAGCGCGCACACACACACACACACACACACACTCAACGGGGCTTCAGTTCACTCACGATCGCGCGCGCGCACACACACACACACAGACACACACACACACACACACACACTCTCTCTCTCTCTCTCTCTTGTTCGTCGCTCGCTCGCGACACACACACACACACACTCACTCACTTTGCTCACTAACTCGCACACACACACACACTCTCTCTCTCTCTTGCTCACTCACTCGCGATCGCGCGCGCACACACACACACTCTCTCTTGCTCGATCGCGATCACACAATAGAATTCTTGAAATCAACAATTGAATTATTGATATCAACAATAGAATTCTTGATATCAACAATTGAATTGTTGATATCAAGAATTTATTTCTTACTAGTAGAAATATAATTTTTGATATCAATAATTACATTGTTACTAGTAAAAATGCGAATTCCTGATTTCAATAATTCAATTGTCACTAGTTGAAATGTCTATTCTTGATATCAACAATGCTACTAGTAAAAATGTTAATTTTTGATATCTGAAAATGTATTTCTGATATCAATATAATTTTAGATATCTGAAATGGCTTTCTTACTAGTAACAATTACATTCATGATATCAGAAATTAACATTGTCACTAGTGAAAATGGAATTATTGATATCATAAATGAACATTGTTACTAGTAGCAATTCAATTGTTGATATCAAGAATAAACATTTCAACTAGTGACAATTGAATTCTTGATATCAAAAATAAAGGTTTTTACTATAAGAATTGTATTTCTGATATGTGAAATTGGAATTTCAACTAGTAAAAAATCCTCTTGATATCAACAATTGATTTTGAATGGCAGCCTATGGAGACTTTTCACTAGTGAAAATACAATTACAGAGATCAAGAATTATAGTTTTTACTAGTTGAAATTCAGTTGCTGATATCAAGAATTATAATTTTAACTAGTGAAAATTTAATTGTGGATATCAAGAATTAGCATTGTTACTAGTGGAAATGTAATTTCTGATATCAAAAATTGCCATTGTTACTAGTAGAAATCTAATTCCTGATATCAATAACTATTATTTTAAGTAGTGAAAATTGAATTGTTGATATCAAGAATTCATATCCTGAAAATGAATAAAAGTTAAAACGGCTTGCCATAAACCCCAAAAAGCTAGAATAAATCTAAAATGCACGCCAAACCAAAACTCAGGTCTCAGGAGGATAAAGTTACGATAGACCCACTGTCCTTGCATGAGGACATCATTTTATGCAAAAACTACTTCCTGTACAAAAACAAATTTTAGTTATTATACTTATTAGGTCCTACTTATACCAAATAGCAAGAAAAATTATAAAATGCACGCCAGGCAAACTCTCGGGTCTTAGCAGGTTAGAATTTAGGGTTTCATTTGTCAGTCACCTAATACTCCAGAGGAAAAAGCATCCAAGCGATGCCCAACTCCGACATGAACCTTGTGAAACTGCGGCCCTGTCACTGTAACAGAGGAAAAGTAAATAGCAAAATATATGTACATTATGGTAGTATTTGTTGCACTGCCTAAAGTAAATTCTTAATAGTTATGAAAATAATTCAATGCAAAAATATGAATTGTCCTAACATGCCGTTTTTTTCGTTCTTTTGATTTCGGGTTTACCCAGACATGTTTTTCTAAAGTCTACCCACTAACCTAGAGGATGGTCTGCCAGAGAGGGAAGCATAGAGGGGGACAATATGAGATCTTTGGAGCCGTTGTTCTCTCCACTGGACAGAAGCTGGAACTTCACTGCAAGCTGAGGAGCAGGAGGAGGACAGGAGTTCAGCTCTGAAGAGAGTAAGATGCAGATTTCAGTTGTATTGATAATCATGTATCACAGTAATAAAAAAAAAATCATAATTTATCAGAAGGAAACTCGTTATCGTTATATAGACTCGTTATCTACTATACGCATTTAACGTTACACAAGTGACATAGACCCTACCTTTCAGTAAATTGGACTCTATGGTGTCACGAATAAGTTTCCAGTGAACTCCTTGCGGTTTGTACACAGCAAACAGACCATCCATTCTACGGAAAAGACGTACAGCCTGCGTGGTCATTTTCGTCCAGAAATAAATGTTACAAGCATCAGTCAAATATAAACAAGAAGTAAATGACCGGAATGACTGACAGGCATGGAAGCAGCAAATGCACACGCTGCTGTGTTGAAATTCTGGCGTCACGTGACCATCTTCTTCTACTGGTGTTACAGTATCACAGTGACAGTAGCGCCCTTTACTGGATGAAATACTTCAGTTCAACAGCCATGCTGCTAACCCATGGTATTGTCCGGTTAAAAGTATGCATAACATTGTCGTCTTCCCATCATACATTTCTTAATATACGGGATTCCGGGGCTAGTTTTCAAACGTGGGGGAAAAAGGTGTCACAAGGTCTATACCTCACAAGGTCTATTTTTTACTAGCATTTTTGAAAGGTGGAAATATGTCAACAAAACCAAAGGACAATAATATATTTCATAAATGTCAGATTTTATACAATATTTTTAGGACGAAAACAACGGTTTGATATTTGTACTATGCAAAAAATATTTGTTTGAATTTTGTGTGCTAATCAATTTAGCCTATAGGCTATAGGTTTTCCCCCATAATCTCAATATCATTTTTCATCAATTTTAACAAACATAAAGAAACTAGCATCCCTTTTGGTGGGAAAATAGCTCAAACATCAGTAAGTTTTTGCAATAGATTTTATGATATTAATAAATGTGACATTTTGTGTAGGCCTAGTTGATTTATCTAATAATAGATTTATCTAATAATAGTTATAAAATTATTATATCAGCATTTCAAAAGATGGTTAAACAATATCTTAACTTATTTAACTTGTACTAACATTATTATGTTTGTTGCTTTAACTAAGAGATTTTGTTAAAAGATTAATTACACTAATGTTTTTTTTCCCCTGACAGTGTTGGATTCAACCGCCTAAATAATTAAAATTCAAAATACTCTTAAATTATAGAACAATTTTGAGCACTATATACAAACTTAAATGCTAGTGTAAACTAAAAGTCTTATTATATTTTTGTTATAGTGGTTTGGGATAATGGTGAATATAATAAAACCACATATAAACACAAATCATCTGATGTGTGTAAAAGTGTAAAACTCAGCAGTTTTCATGTGTTGCTTAAAGGTATTGTAAAAGATATGTCATTAGTTACACCACTGTCACCACCTATTGATAGAGCAGGTTTGGTTCACATGACAAAAATAGGCTACACAAAATTGCAAAATTAAATATTATATGGTTCACACAATACTGTATGCACAGTGTTCCCAAACCATATATTGCAGTTGTAATAAACTCGTTTGAGCAGGTAAACAAAGTAAATGTTTAAACAAATAACATTCAGTGCATTCACTGACATTTGCCATTAAGGTCTATTTTAAAGAGTCTTCTCCATTGTTAAAAATGAAAGCTATAAAATGAAGCTTTGACGTTTACAATTGTTACAATTATTAATGGGATAGTTTTCCAGTCAGTTAGTCACAATTGATCCTTTAAAGACAACAAAAGGCTGATATCTCAGTCTATCAAACATCAGCTTATTATAAAAACATATTTCAATGGTTTACATGGTTTAATGTTAAAGATGCACAATGAATAATCTTACAGAGTTCTGATAAAGATGTGTAATGTGGCAACAAGCAGTAATATTGGTGTGGCTCAAAAGTTTACATGTCCCCAATAAAAGAGCACAGTTTATTATATGCACACGGGTATCAGTTTTTATGCAGAATTGCTATAAGATGTCTTCACTGTTGATTTATGTTCAATAATGGAATCAAAGCAAACCTACACAGATAGACCACACTCGCCCTTAGAATTACAGGATATTACTAATAAAATATTACTGATTAGACTAATGAACTGATGAGTTGAATCAGGTCTGTTAGTTCAGGATGGACTGAAAAAGCAATTAATTCATCTAATCGTATTTGCAAAACTATCAGAAAACAGAAATATATATATATATAGTATATATATATATATATATATATATATATATATATATATATATATATATATATATATATATATATATATATATATATATATATATATATATACTGTATATATAAATAATTTTATTTTTTTACATATACTTCGTCAGACTAAAAGGGTCATAGCACTTACATATTGTTGTCCTATTGTTAGTTTAACTGCTTCTATTGTTCTCCTCATTTGTAAGTCGCTTTGGATAAAAACGTCTGCTAAATGATCAAATGTAAATGTATTTTTGAAAAGCACTATACAAATAAAACTGCATTGAATTCATTGAATTGAAAATAAATATACTGTATGTCATATGATGTAATACTTTGTACACATATACACTTTGTACACATATACACCCTTGTTTAACCTTTTTTTCTTAATGTCTCACCAAACAGAGAACACATGAGCATATCACAAGAAACTGTTTCAAAATTCCTTTTTACAGTTGATTGTGCATTGACACGAATTCTATAGAGCACAAAAAAGAGGTACGTCATTGTTTTCTCCCCATTTTTGGGCATCTATAAGTTACATAACTAAGCTTGTCACCAACCAAAATCACAAGGATATGATAGAGTACAATTACCTTTATGCCTCATTATTTGCAAATAATCACTTCACTACATATAATGTCATGTTAGGGTGGAGAAGTATTTTTCAGGCCAAATCAGTAACATTGCTGAATGCAACCAATTAAGAAATTGGTTATAGCAAATAACAAGTATAAATGAAAAATATATATATATATTTCTACTTGTCACAGAAGATTTCACTTCTCAAAGTATAGTGAGTTTTAAACCTGTTTTAAGACAATGTCACTGTCCCCACAGGATTATCAAACAGACATTTATGCACCTGCCATTTACTGCTATTACTTGTCTCTATTGTATAAGCTCAAATGTTCAAAACATGAATATCAGAACATAAGGCAGTGAGCAACAGGTGTGATCGCGTGATTAAGAACAACAGCTTAGGACAGCAGAAGGTATTCATACAAGATTTAAGCGGTGATTTACGATATGTCCTGACCGAACCGTGTCTTTTTTCTCGCTAATTTAAAATTGAGCGTGACCGTGAACAATTGGTTTTCTTTGTGTTGAAGTACATGCTTAGCTGCAAATCCCTATATCAGGATGCTGAGGTGATTAAACCAAAAGGTGTTTGTCACACATGTTCCAAATCTAATCGCCCATTTCCATAGCACAGAAATGCACAGAAAGAGTCTGTTTACGCTAGTAATGTGTTATCCATATAAAAGAATATCAGTTTTTCTTGCCATTTATAGTATCTAAGAGGTAACTTTTACAGTAAAAGTTGCTCATATCAGACTAATGAATTCCAGACTGCTCATGAGTCTGTGAAGGAAATATCCATTCATCAACCAACTACTGTTGAGTTTTGAATCATTTATTTATTATTTATGTATTGCTAATTAAGGAACAGAGAATAATCATAAAATCAATCCTATAGAAAAAAGAAAGATTGACAAGTACATTTTAACATTTAATCTATAGAATTTACTGCTGTTGCAGGTTGCAACTTTTTGGTGGACAAAAAGTCCATAGAGTTTAAATGTATTTTAGAAGTAATATTTAAGTAATATTTAATTAATTATAATATATTTTTTAATTAAACAGCTTGTAAACATAATTTTTCACAACATTGAATTTAGAAATAACTATTAAATACGAAAGTACACTGCTGTTCAAAACTTTGGGGTCGGTAAGATTTTTAATGTTGTTAAAAGAAGTCTCTTCTGCTCACCAAGGCTGCATTTATTTGATTAAAAATACAAAACAAACCCAGTAATATTGTGAAATATTATTTTAATGTAAAACAGCTGTTTTCTATGTGAATATATAGTAAATTGTAATTTATTCCTGTGATCAAAGCTGAATTTTCAGCATCATTACTCCAGTCTTCAGTGTCACATGATCCTTCAGAAATCATTCTAATATGATTATTTGATGCCCAAGAAACATTTATGATTATTATCACAGTTGAAAACAGTTGTACTGCTTCATATTTTTGTGCAAACCGTGATTTGTTTTTTTCAGGATTTTTTGAAAGTTCAAGAGAAAAGCATTTAATAAAAAAATTATATTTTGCATTATTATAAATGTCTTTACTGTCACTTTTGGTCAATTTAATGAGTCCATTCTGAAGAAAAAGTATTAATTTCTTAAAAAAAAACAAAAAAACGTGTTGACCCCAAACTTTTGAACGGTAGTGTATATATCATGCAATTTAAGACATTTGTCCAAGACCTTTTTTGCACATTATTTAAAATTGAGTCAAGCACCTATAGAACATATAAGCCTATAGAACCCCATTGAACCTTTTTTTCTAAGAGTGTATGCTTTTCTGTTTTCAGACAATTTTTTTAAGACTAAGTACTTTTTAGTGGGTTAATCAGATTTCATAACATTTTGAAGGATGTTTAATTCTAACGTTAACACTACTTTTGCTACAAATGGCAAAAGAGTCCATCTGTGTAAATTTGTGTTGCAGAATGTTATGTTGTGCTACAGTGTTAAACCAAGGACGTTAACACAGCAGAGTCACAGAGAGATTAGTTATTAAGTAGTTGTTATGGATGAGATTAGCGTATAGTATCGGTTTTATTCAGATAAAGTTGTTTATCAGTTCAGACATATCAAAGGACGTCCTGGCAAATTCTTTAATAAAACTTAAATTTAACTTTTGACATTAATACATAAAAAATAAGAGAAGATATGTGGTCCAATGAGGCATTGAGCTTGTAATCCAGGGAGTGTGTGTGTAGCACCTAACTGTGTGTGTGAAAGAGGAAAAGTTAGTGAGTGTGTTATGTGTGTGTGTAATGAGCTGAAGATATACCGGGGAAGTGGGAGTATAACGTCAGTTCCCAGAGGCCCCTGCTGGAGTAAAGGTCTGGAGGTATCAACATACCTGTTTTCGTTATTTGGCCACGTCTCATACGTGTGTTCATAAAGAAAGTTCAACAGGTAAAGGAGAGGAAAAAGGGTAAGACACTTGCTTTTTCTCTGATCTGTTATGTTATGTGTCTCGACCTGCCAATCAGCTTTAAAATAATAAAGATCTGGTTAATCATTCACTCTCTTAAACTTGTACGCTTGTAGACCCTGAATGGGCATGTGAAGTATAAACAAAGCTATTATCAATTGTTGTGTCTTAACCAGGATTTGACTATTTCACTGTGGCATGTCATGAAATGAACTTTCCATATTTGTGGATGAACTTGTCGTACTTGTAGTGCTTATTTGTTTTGTTTCTGGACAGATTGCAGATATGGGCATTCAGATGAAAGCTATATTATTGGGTGCTGCAATGGCAGCCGTAGCTTGTACAACTATCATCGCTTTGGTTCTCTCTCTTGCTAATCATCAGACTTTGGATCAGCCATACTCAACACAGGTGCAAAGCACACACGCTCAACTGTCAGTTACGATGTGGTTTTATATATTTTGAATAGATTAGGAGTAAGTCAACCCAAGTAGGAGGCATTCACCAGATAATTTCTTACCAAGTTTGCTGACAATGCCTGTGGTTTATTTAATGTAGATCACCTGAAACAGATGTCAGTATTTGCTTTATCGGATACTATTATTGTATTGGTGGCGACTGAGGATATTTGTAAGCATGATTACTCTGGTCATTCATACAATTCAATGCCTTCGAAATTTTTTAAAAGTCCCTTTGAATGATCAACTTTTCACTGCTTTAAAAAAATATTCATGACCCTTTTTGTAGAGGACAAACAAGAGACAGGAAAGTGGAGGGAGAAAGAAGGGAAATGGGACCGGGACATGACATCCCTGTGAACACATGCACTATAGTCATATTTAAATGAACACATTATATTTGTATTTTTAACATACTGTTTAGTGTTAAGATATTCATTAGTAGAATTTAGATTTTTTAAGGACACACATTGAACCCCTATTTTGAATCATTTAAAATAAACAAATGATTACAAATATTTGAACATATATGAATTAACATTAATTAACATTATCGTAAAACTAGGACCAACAAAAGACGTACAAAACCTTCTAAAAACAAACATCAAAATAACACTTTTCAGCTATAACATAGCCCAAGTTGAAATGTTAATATACAAGTTGAAATTAACATTAAACTAAATTGATAAATTCTGTTGAAGAATTGTTCATTATTTGTTCATGATACCTGCATTAACTAATGTTAACAAATGGAACCTTATTGTAAAGTGTTACCAAAATAACTATGATGTGCTATTATTAGAAAAATCAGTTATGTAAATTTCACACATGAATAGTCTGTTTCTTAAAACAATCCAAGGTAACAACATGAAAAATGGATAGCATGTCTTTTAAGACCACAAGCATAATGAACAAGCAATCAAATTCTAATTTCTCACCACAAACTAATAGTGTAGCACTGTTTTATTAATCTTGTGGAATAACATGAATATGATATAGCTATTTTCAAAAGTTTTCTCTCAGGATGTGTTTGCTTCTCTCAGGAAAGTTTTGCCCAAATTGATTGAACTCTTTGTCTGACTTCCTCAGTATGGGATTGTGTTTGATGCCGGTTCCTCTCACACGGCCCTCTTCCTGTACCAGTGGCTGGGGAACAAAGAGAACAACACTGGAATAGTCTCTCAGAAACAGAGCTGTGATGTGGATGGTGAGGACAGCACTGGAAACTTAGACAGCTTTTTGTTCTATTATTTCTGCAAGTTCAAGTACATATGTATTTATTTTCTACTTTTAATAGGTGATGGCATTTCAAGCTATGTCGAGAACCCTCCGGCAGCCGGAGAAAGTCTTAAGAAATGCTTGGATATTGCCAAAGCAGTAATACCAGAAGGACAGCGGAAGACTACACCTGTATACCTTGGTGCCACTGCTGGCATGCGGCTTCTTAGGTGAATCAACTGATTAACATCTGGTTGATTTATCATAAAAATGAAAATGAAATGAAAATGAAATGAAAAAGAAAATATTAATTTATATTTGCATAAATGATCAGTGTTATCGGTTTCACAGATTACAGAACCAAAGTCAAGCTGACAGCATCCTCGTAGAAGTCACCAAAACAATCCAAAGTTATCAATTTGATTTCCGAGGGTCCAGAATACTCTCTGGCATGGAGGAGGGGGCTTATGGCTGGATCACCATCAACTACCTCATGGAGAGCTTTATCAAGGTGACTAATGGCTTTCCAGTACTGATGGAAAACTTTCAGCATTTTTACATTTTCAAAAAACATCACTTAGTACGATTTATAAGCTGTTTTCTTCATGGGGACCAAAAAATGTCCCCACAAGGACAAGGATTTCGGATGTTGCCATCTTTTAGGGGACATTTTGTACCCATAATGTAGGGTTTACCAGGACCACACACACACACATACACAGCGCACAAATACATGCACACATGCATACACGCACGCACGCACACACAGGATTTAATATCTGTCATTTAAAATTTATGAAAAAGATTAAAATTTACTTATTTGTGTTTAGAACAATAGTTCATTCATTAAACCAACAACCAACAACAATGCAATATCAATAACTTTAAACTAGATATTTCCTTATCATCTCATATATTTTTATTTGCCATTGGTTCTACAGACCTTTGAACTTTGGTACAATGGAAGTTGCCATACTATATTCATTCTTGCTTACCAAGTTGTTTTGCCAACACTGAATCAAACCAATCAATAAACAGTAAATTATTTGAATGACTCTTAATTACTTCTCTTTTGTTAGAACATCCAGTACCTCTTAATGGTTTTCCTTGCAGCACACTTTTGAGGGCCTTTGGATCCACCCTAAAGCAGGAAAGATCCTTGGAGCTCTAGATCTCGGTGGTGCATCAACACAGATCTCATTCACTCCAAAAGACCCAGTGAGATTCCCAGATTCAGCTTTTAATCTCCAGCTCTATGGGTACAAGTATGAGTTGTACACATACAGCTACTTGTGCTACGGCAAGGACCAGGCTTTGAAGAAACTTCAGGCATACCTTCACAAGGTTGGTTTTTAAAGGCTTCACGTATCTGTACCATACCAGTTTTAGCGCTGTTATGAAGGTTTAGAAAGAAAGTGTCTTAAATTATGGATACATTAAATGTCTCATATGGTGTTTTTGCTTCATCCAGACTGCTGGACCAACATCTGTTATCAGTCACCCATGCTACCACAAAGGATATAAAGTCAATGTTACTCTTGCTGAACTTTACAACTCCCCTTGTGTGGTCAAACCAAACAATTTTAACCCCACGGCTATAGTCACTTTCTCGGGAACGGGAAATTCATCCCTCTGTCTTTCTCTAATGGAGAATATTGTTAACCTCACCGACTGTGCCTTATCACCAGACTGTGGTTTCGATGGTGCCTATCAACCTCCTGTCAATGGCGATTTCTTGGTGAGTGTTGCGTTCCTTATCAAATCAACTTCATTAATAGCATTATATTTAAGTTAGGAGTTTTAATGTAAGGAAGAAAATGAAAATACAATTACTGTGGGAAGATATAATAACACAAAACACAACTTATTTTATATTGAATGTATTTTACATGACCTTATGGACATGCAAAAACACAAAAAGTTATACAATATTTGATTAAGTCTATTTTGCAGTGATTCCTGCTACAGCAAAGGAAATAATATTTGACCTAGTTATAAATCTGCCGTCTTAAATATGTGTATCTCTAAATACACGAGTTGCCCTAGCGGACTGCACACGAAAACAACATTGGCTTCAATGCAGTTTATCAGATTAAATTACAAATGACTTTTTGGTTAATTAAAAACATGCAGGGTGACGAATGCTGTCTAAATCCGGAACGATTGAGCCGGTTCTTTTAATGAACAGTCGCTAGTAATTTTAGTAATTACATAGTCAGATTCTTGAGTACTTGTAATTAGATTATATTAAAGTTTAAAATATAGCCTACTCATAATCAGACTAATACTTTTTTATTGATTACATGATTACATGTTATTCTCATGTAAGTAAATTATTTATGAGTCATTGATACTCCCTGCTATTTAAAATTTTCCTTTCTAAAAGAGTCTACTGCTTATACGTTCAGAGGGTCTTCCAAGTTTGTGGAATTGCATGTGCTTATATCACTGAAATCTGAGACCCATACAGCATCACTGGATTTACAATAATAATTTCACTTTTAAGAAGTGTTTTCTGCAAAATGCAGAACATTGCAGCATTGCATATCTAATCTGCTGCATGTGAACACTTTAATTATTATTTTAATTATCACTCAGTGAGTCATTTAAACACGTATACCTGTCTTTGGAAGGCAAACCACAGTCAAACACATTCCAATGTACAAATAATCGTCATTTCATAAATAAAAGCAATCCAGGGATTCCCCAACTTTTTTTCAGCTGATCCTTTTTTACTTAATATATTTACTTGAAGTAAGGTCAATAATAAAATAAAAATGTTAATAAAGACAATATTACAATTAAGCTCACGGTTCTCTGATGTTGGTTAATGGTCACATGACATGCTGGTAAACAAATAAAATATTTCGGTAACACTTTATTTTACAGTGTACTTGTTACTATAGGAATTGCTATAAATTGTGCATAATTACATGCAACAAACCCCAAACGACACCCTAATCCTAACCCTATAGTAAGTACATGTTAATTAATATTACTCAGTACTTAAATATATACACTGTAACACGAACACCTTAAAATAAAGTGTAACCAAAATTTTTATTTGGATTGTTTTTATTTTTAGTTAATTTAAATTTTATGACATAATTAATAGCTTTTCATTAAACTTACAAACCCCTTGCAGTTCTATCACAAACCCCAGTCTGGGAAACCCTGATGTAATGTTAGGTCAAACGCAATGTAAGTTGTAATGTAAGTTAGGTCAAAAGTAATCTAAAAGTAATCCAAAGTAGTCCAATTATATTACCTTAAATGTGTAATGTAATTGATTATGTTACTAACTAGTAACCGACTACAATTTGTAAGTAATCTTCCCAGCACTGTTCACTCTGATGAATCCTTCACTGAACTTAGTCCATTAGAGTGGTAACTAAATGAACAAATAAAGAAGTAGCTTATAAATGACTCTTTTCAGTGAATTGAATTATCCTCTTTTTTTTTTGCTTTAATTTGTGTTTTCCATGTCTTAAAATAACTGTTTCATGTCCATCGTAGGCTTTTTCAGCATACTTCTACACCTTTGACTTCCTTGGTCTCGCCCCAAAAGCTCCACTGACACGGGTTCTTTCCACTATTGAGACTCACTGCAACAAAAACTGGACCACTGTGAGTCCACAGATACTATCACAATACATTGTAATCCTACATTTTATAGTAAAAAGCCTGGTCAGACGCGAAGTGATCACATATGATTAAATGTTTAGTATATTTGATAATGCTGATCCTAAAATTCATGGACCGTTATTCCTTTCTGCAGCTTACTGCTGAAAATCCAGCCATTAAGGCGAAATATCTGAGAGATTATTGTGCTTCAGCTCATTATATTATGACTATTCTACTGAAAGGATACAAGTTCAGTAACACCTGGGATCAAATCTCTTTTGAGAAACAGGTAAGGAATACAGTTTCATCAATGTAAATGATTACTCTTCCTGTATTGCAATGCAGCTGTTCAGTGATTCATAAATCATATGGGAGTGTAATGTAATCTGCATTGCTCAAAAGCACAATGACAGTAGCTCATAAACTGATGTCATACCATGTGCCTCAATCAATATACCTGATGACCTCTGCTCCAGCAATATAAGAAAAGCTCTTCGAGGAATCGCCCTTTATATAAACTGGCACCCCTGACATAAAGCCTGTCTTATCAGTGTGATGTGGGGATTTGTACTCATATGACCTTATGATGGTTACAGGTAGCAGACACAGATGTTGGTTGGACTTTGGGCTACATGCTGAACCTGACCAACATGATTCCCTCTGAACGTTCCAGAGCGGTGACAGGCGTGGTGCACAGTCAATGGGCAGCTCAGATATTCTTCATCGTTTTTGCCCTCTTCCTCAGTCTACTTATTATAGGCATCCTGTTTGTCTGTGATCCAAAGCACTAAGTTGTTTGTGTCATGAGTGAATGTGTATGTTTACAATAATATTTATCGCTTATATTTCAGATATGAAGATCGACAAGCAACTCTTTTGACTACTGTTTGAGATGTTTCCTTTACAAAGAAAGAATCTATACATTTTGACATTATGATAGCAAAAATGAAATGACTTGCCAAAAATATTGCTTTTTGTGAGTTTAAGTTATTTAAAGTAGTGTCTTGTTTTGAAGGCTGACTAGTTATACCTCAATGATTTAGTCTGTGCTAGCTAATAATTTAATCAATTGAGTTACAGAGATTTTTCATCATTTATAAACTCTGAATCTTAGTAGTTTTTTTTATTTGTTTGTATTCATTTTCACCTCCACACAGCACTTACAGTTGGACTTAAAGCATTTAACAGACATTAAATACATTTATAGTTACATTATTATATGTGACATTATAAAAATGAAACCATTATTGTGGTTTGTACATATTTATAAAACACTGAAATTATATTTCCATTAAACATCAATATATAAGCAGCTTATATTTTGCGAAGTGTTTGTACACTACCTTCAAAAGTTTGGGGTCAATAAGATTTTAATAGAAATTTTTAGAGTGTAAATAATTCTTGTGATAGCAAAGCTGAATTTTCAGCATCATTTCTCCAGTCTTCAGTGTCACATGATCCTTCAGAAATCATTCTAATAGACTGATTTGGTGCGCAATAAACATTTCTCAATTATCAAGGTTGAAAATGTTTGTTTCTTATTAAAATGCCTGTGGAAGTTGTGATACATTTTTTTCAGGATCCTTGTTGAATAAAAGTATTCATTTTTTTTTTTTTTTACGTACTGACTAAAACTTTTGAATCGTAGTGCATCTCTGAGTGTGGGAGAGTGTTTTTAACAGCAACCAGATTTCTTCGGTGGGGGTTCTCTTCTTAATGTTATGTGTTCTTCTTTTCGTTTCTTGCGCTGCACTAACAACCTAGTAACAATAAGAAATTAGTCATTATGCATGGGTAGAAAACACACATATTAAACGAGTAATAATTAGTGTAATGGGTTTTAATTGTTTTGAGTCTTACTCTGCAAGAGTCCTCATGGATTCTGACACATTATCCCCAGTTGCAGCACTGCACTCCATGAAATGTATATTATACTCCTAATGAAGGGAAAAATACCTTTTATAAAAGTTTATAGATGTAGTAGAAATAGATTTATGCAAAACAACTAGACAGTGTTGAAGTCACAGTGAACTCTTACTCTGGCCAGATCCGCCCCTTCCTGAATCTGGACTTTACGCTCAACGGAATCGTTTTTGTTTCCGAGCAATATCATGATGGCATCATCAGGAGCCCTTTCCTGTGTGACATTGTCATAATACAATTAAGGGAAGGAAACAGAGATATAGCATAGTTTCCCAGCAAAATCTCAATTTAAATTTACTTGAAAATATAAGGTCTTATGTTTTGACTAAAATATAAGAAAATTTAAGGAATGAAAATAATGTCTACCCGAGCTTGAGAGATCCAATCTCGTACAGAAATAAAACTCTTTGAACATGTGATTTCATACATGAGCAGAAGCCCATCGGCCTTGTGGAACACGTGTGTGGTGATGCTGTGAAACCTTACAAAGATTTTTGGGGGTTAAATCACACACCACCAAACCTCTTTTTTCATCATGTTTTGTTTGTTCTGATGTCTTACCTCTCTTGACCTGCTGTGTCCCATATCTGCAGTTTAACAGTTCTGTCAGGCAGGTCAACAGTCTGTATACAGGTATCAACACCTGGGTGCAACACATTATTAATGTGATATATGCAAGTTTTTTTTTTTTAACAAAATAGCTTTAAGTTATTCCCTTTATGAATTTATGAATTTATACATATCATTTAAGGTTTCTATGTGGATTTTTTTCCTTTTAGAAATAGTATGTTTTATTTAGTAACTAAATAATATTAATTTAACAATAACAATTTATTTAGTAAAAATAATTAGGCTATATGATCAATAAGTTATGACAACAAATGTTTTTACATTGCTTTAACTCATCAAAATAAGTTAAGCGATTTTCAACTAATTTTTAAGTCAGTTTATTATAATTTAAGTGACACTCACCAATAGTGGAACGGTAATCCTGAGTGAACTGCCCTTCATGGAAGCGTTTTATGAAGGAAGTCTTCCCCACACAGCTGTTTCCCACCATTACCACGTTAAACTGTAATTCACTATCTGAAATTGTATGACAGAGTTAGTTGACATGAGTATTAGATATTAAACTATAAGTATTAATTTACAGGACAATGTTTTATGACTTTGCTCACTCCTGTTCTTTAAATTAATTGTCTGCTTAGTTCCAGTGCTTCTATCATGTTTTATGATTTGGTCCGAAGAAACAAGACCAGCACCAGTGCCTTTTGGAGCAGCTTCTTCAATTCTAGAACAAAAGAAAGTGGAAAAAAAGATTTATTATTTATTTTTTTATATATAAAAGAGATTTGGAATGAACTCTTATACAGCTCTCTGTCATACCTGGCTTCCATGTTGCTCTGCTCAGAGATCGGTTGGAAAATTGGCTGATTCTCAGGTTGTAAGCTGAGATGCGGATCACAAACCTTAACAAAACAGACATTTATTTATTTCCATAAAAGATCGAAGTACAAAATCTATGGTCATTAAACGAAGTTTAACATACCATTAAGTCATCATTGCGCAGATTGTCCTCGACCTCATCTCCTAATTCGCTCTTACTATCAGAAGCGTCCAGCCTACCAAGGCCTTGTTTGCCCTTATTAGTGCGTCTGGACCCAAACTTCCTTTTAGTTGAAGGCGACGTCCTTTCTTGGACAATAGGGTTACTGCTTTCTTCTAGCTGACTGCTACTTGTGTGTGCACTGGGGACATCAAGATACTCTTTATTCAGTTTATTTTCAGGGATATCATGCACTACAGATGTCTCAACTCTTTCAAGGTTTTTCATTTCTTGCTTGTTTGCCTTTAAGTTCTCTTCTATCTCCCCATCCTTTTTGTCTTCATCCTCCCTTTCTGCTTTGATCTGCTGTCTGGGATTCCTGCGAGTTGAACCCATTTTTCTTCTTCGTCTTTCTGGTGAGTTGGGTTCACTGTGAGTTTTGGAGCTCTGTGATGGTTTCGGCTGAAGAGATTTGATTTCTGAGTTTTCTGGCTTTTCTAAGTCATCTGAGTTTGGCTCATTGACGATCAATTCATAATTCGATGAACTTTGAGAAGTCTTATTTAAAGCTCTCTCTATCTCACTAAGCAATGAATCCTCTGACTGATTAGAGTAATCGTGAATTGTTTGTTCTCCTACAGCTTTTCCTACTAGGCTAATTTCAGAGTCCTGAGACATCTGCAGATGTGTTTCTGCAGTCTCCGTATCCTCATATACATCTCTCTTCCCCCGTATTCTTCCTTCTCTGACATTTTTCCGAGTTGAGCCCATCTTTCTTCTTTTCTCAACTGGAACAGTCTCTGGCTGTAGATGTTTGGTAACATCAACACTTACTAACTGATTTTCAGTATTTTCAGGTGTTTCAGGTCCAGTTGTTCTACTGGGGTCAGAAAACATGGTTTCAGTTTGTTCAGGCTCTGATCCTCCATGAACATGCTGATCAAGGTAATCTGCAGACATGGTCTGATGAATATCTTCGCAACTGACTGTCAAGACACATTTGTCCGTTGTCCCCCCATAGAGATTGATTGCCTCATTCAGACTATTACTGTCATTTACAGTATTCTCTATTCCCTTTTCCTTACTCACATCAGATGAGTCATGGATATTGAGAGAAACTTCCTTCTCTCCATCATCTGATTCAGAAAACATGTTTGAAATAGCTGCTTGATGAGAAAATTCAACAGGGAAGTTTTGTTCATCCAGTTCACATTTATTTTCTTCTTCACTGATTGCTAAATGTGGGTCTGTATCCTGCTCTTTTGCCATTCCTTTACTCTCTGCATCCATTTTTTTGGATTCTACTTCTATTCTTTGCCCTTTGTTCCCTCTGAGTGTTTTACGTGTTGACCCCATTTTTCGTTTTTGAACAGCTGGAATCGAGTTTGATTGTACATCTTTTTTGTGAGACTCTTCGGGAATGATGCTTATGATTTCACTTTGTTCAGGAACTGAGTATGTCTCGACATCTCCCAAAGGAAGGTCTGAAACTATCTCAGCAGCTTGATTTTGATCATTTCGTTCTGAGTTTTCTGTCTGCATGTCTGATTTACTAGCAACATCCTGAATGTCATGGCTTTCTTTACCAGCAGATGAACCGAATGCTTGCTGATGTACAAGAGATCCTGTAATGGATTCTTCATGAGTTAATTTCTCCTCAGACTTTATGGTACCATCATCAGTTGTTGTATTTCCAGCTTCTCCCTCTTTCTCTTCTTCAACCTCCTCTTCATTTACCATCCGCTTCCCTCTCTTCCGAGTTGATCCCATTTTTCTCTTCTGCAAAGATCTGTTGGAGACTGAATGCATTTCAACTACCTCTGTTGGAGGTACACAAGTGGCACCCTTGACAACATCCTCAGATGACACATGAATTTGAGTTTCCTCCATAAGCAGGGCATCAGACAAGACAAGATCAGAATGACTTGTAATGCTGTCTCTAACAAAATCTGCAGTTCTCTCTGGGAAATCTAATAAATGTGAACCAATATCACCCTGTGCTGGACCAGTTTGTGTTTGAAATACATCTGATCTTTGATCTTGCTTTAAATCATCACATAGCTGCAGTGACATATCCTCTAGCTTTGTGGTCATTCTCTCCTCATCTTCAAATTCTCTTATATTCATAATATCTTGTGTCACATTGTGATCAACCACATTATCCTGGTCTTGAATTTCCGAGAGTGTTTCTGTGTCTTCTTCTCCTGACACTTCTACTGTCACTTTCTTTTGTCCTTTGTTCGCTTTGATAGGTCTTCGAGTTGAGCCCATTTTTCGCTTGTGAACAACTGGACTAAATTTTGCGTGTACCTCCTCTCTGTGAGAGTCTTCAGGAATGAGGTTGATGTCACTTGGCTCAGTAATTGTTTTTGTTTCTCCTGAAACTTTATTCTCAAAACTTTCATATTTAACTCTTTCAGCATCTCCAGTTTTTTCCTGCGACACTTCATTCATTTTTGAAAGGGTTTGTGATTCTGTGATGTGAGAGCTAGTTACTGCAGTGGATTCCTCAGACACTGAATCTAAACTAAATGATGACTGTATGAAAGCAGATTCAGATCCTTCAAAAGAACCAACATCATTTTTCTCACATATTTCCATCTCCTGTTCTTTAGCTCCATCTTTTGAGCTTTGTGATGTAGATTTATCTGGACTGGGTTCATCCTCCAAACTGAATGTTTCTTTCTCTACATTGACCATACTTTCACTGTTAATTGTCTCACTTTCATTATGATATTCTCTTTTTTTTCTTTGCCCTGTATCTCCTCTGAGAGGTCTTCGAGTTGAGCCCATTTTTCGCTTGTGAACAATTGGACTCAGTTTTGAGTGTGCCTCCTCTCTGTGAGTATCTTCAGGAATGATGTTGGTGTCACTTTTATAAGGAATTGTGTCTGTTTTTTCTGAAACTTTATTCTCAACATTTTCATATACTTTCAAGTCTTCTACATGTGCATCAGGGGAAGAGACATTTTGATGAAAATCAGACTCAGTAGTCATATCACTATCCACTGTAACTGTATCTCCAATAACTTCAACATCTTTAATTAAAACATTAGCTTCGCAGATGTTTTCTTCTGTTCTTTCTGCTTCAGATGTTAAGTCAATCGTTTTGTTTTCTATTTGAATTTGTGAGTGTGATTCCGCTTCTCCTTCTGCTGGCACTCTTTCAGCGTCTCCAGTATTTTCCTGGGACTCTTCATTAATTTTTGTGAGGGTTTGTAATTCTGTGATGTGAGAGATAGTGACTGCAGTGGATTCCTCAGACACTGAATCTAAACTAAATGATGACTGTATGAAAGCAGATTCAGATCCTTCAACAGGACCAACATCTTTCTTCTCACATATTTCCATCTCCTGTTCTTTAGCTCCATCTTTTGAGCTTTGTGATGAAGATTCATCTAGACTGGGTTCATCCTCCAAACTGAATGTTTCTCTCTCTACATTCATCGTAGTTTCAAAGTCAAGTGTCTCATTTTCATCATGATATTTCATTCCCTTTCTTTGTCCTTTATTCCCTTTGAGAGGTCTTCGAGTTGAGCCCATTTTTCGCTTGTGAACAATTGGACTCGATTTTGAGTGTGTCTCCTCTCTGTGAGTATCTTCAGGAATGATGTTGGTGTCACTTTCATCAGGAATTGTGTTTATCTCTCCTGATCCTTCAGTGGGATGATCTTGCACAAGAAGACCAGTATCAGTCACAGAAGAAACATTCTCAATATTTTCAGATACTTTCAATGTTTCCAGATTTGCAACAGTGACAGTATCATTTTGAAGCAGATCAGACTTATTAGTATCCACTGTAACTGTATCTACAATAAACTCAACTTCTTCAACTAAAACAGTATCTTCACAGATGTTTTCTTCTGTTCTTTCTGCTTCAGATGTTGTTAAGTCTGTCGGTTTGATTTCTGTTTGAATTTGTGAGTGTGATTCTGCGTCTCCCTCTGCTGGCACTCTTTCAGCGTCTCCAGTATTTTCCTGGGACTGTTCATTAATTTTTGTAAGGGTTTGTGATTCTGTGATGTGAGAGATAGTGACTGAAGTGGATTCCTCAGACACTGAATTTAAACTAAATGATGACTGTATGAAAGCAGATTCAGATCCTTCAAAAGGACCAACATCTTTCTTCTCACATATTTCCATCTCCTGTTCTTTAGCTCCATCTTTTGAGCTTTGTGATGTAGATTCATCTGGACTGGGTTCATCCTCCAAACTGAATGTTTCTCTCTCTACATTCATCGTGGCTTCACTGTCAAGTGTCTCATTTTCATCATGATATTTCATTCCCTTTCTTTGTCCTTTATTCCCTTTGAGAGGTCTTCGAGTTGAGGCCATTTTTCGCTTGTGAACAATTGGATTAGATTTTGAGTGTGTCTCCTCTCTGTGAGTATCTTCAGGAATGATGTTGGTGTCACTTTTAACCTGAATTGTGTTTATCTCTCCTGATCCTTCAGTGGCATCATCCTGCACAAGAAGACCAGTATCAGTCACAGAAGAAACATCCTCAATATTTTCAGATACTTTAAATGTTTCCAGATTTGCAACAGTGACAGTATCATTTTGAAGCAGATCAGACTTATTAGTCTCCACTGTAACGGTATCTACAATAAACTCAACTTCTTCAACTAAAACAGTAGCTTCACAGATGTTTTCTTCTGTTCTTTCTGCTTCAGATGTTGTTAAATCTGTCGGTTTGACTTCTGTTTGATTTTCTGAGTGTGATTCTGCGTCTACCTCTGCTGGCACTCTTTCAGCGTCTCCAGTATTTTCCTGGGACTCTTCATTAATTTTTGTATGGGTTTGTGATTCAAACCCTTCAACAGAACCAACATCTTTCTTCTCACATATTTCCATCTCCTGTTCTTTAGCTCCATCTTTTGAGATTTGTGATGAAGATTCATCTAGACTGGGTTCATCCTCCAAACTGAATGTTTCTTTCTCTACATTCATCGTAGTTTCAAAGTCAAGTGTCTCATTTTCATCATGATATTTCATTCCCTTTCTTTGTCCTTTATTCCCTTTGAGAGGTCTTCGAGTTGAGCCCATTTTTCGCTTGTGAACAATTGGACTCGATTTTGAGTGTGTCTCCTCTCTGTGAGTATCTTCAGGAATGATGTTGGTGTCACTTTCATCAGGAATTGTGTTTATCTCTCCTGATCCTTCAGTGGGATCATCTTGCACAAGAAGACCAGTATCAGTCACAGAAGAAACATTCTCAATATGTTCAGATACTTTCAATGTTTCCAGATTTGCAACAGTGACAGTATCATTTTGAAGCAGATCAGACTTATTAGTCTCCACTGTAACTGTATCTACAATAAACTCAACTTCTTCAACTAAAACAGTAGCTTCACAGATGTTTTCTTCTGTTCTTTCTGCTTCAGATGTTGTTAAGTCTGTCGGTTTGATTTCTGTTTGAATTTGTGAGTGTGATTCTGCGTCTCCCTCTGCTGGCACTCTTTCAGCGTCTCCAGTATTTTCCTGGGACTCTTCATTCATTTTTGAAAGGGTTTGTGATTCTGTGATGTGAGAGATAGTTACTGCAGTGGATTCCTCAGACACTGAATCTAAACTATATGAGCACTGCATGAAAGCAGATTCAGATCCTTCAACAGGACCAACATCTTTCTTCTCACATATTTCCATCTCCTGTTCTTTAGCTCCATCTTTTGAGCTTTGTGATGAAGATTCATCTAGACTGGGTTCATCCTCCAAACTGAATGTTTCTCTCTCTACATTCATCGTAGCTTCGCTGTCAAGTGTCTCATTTTCATCATGATATTTAATTCCCTTTCTTTGTCCTTTATTCCCTTTGAGAGGTCTTCGAGTTGAGCCCATTTTTCGCTTGTGAACAATTGGACTCGATTTTGAGTGTCCCTCCTCTCTGTGAGTATCTTCAGGAATGATGTTGGTGTCACTTTCATCAGGAATTGTGTTTATCTCTCCTGATCCTTCAGTGGGCTGATCTTGCACAAGAAGACCAGTATCAGTCACAGAAGAAACATCCTCAATATTTTCAGATACTTTAAATGTTTCCAGATTTGCAACAGTGACAGTATCATTTTGAAGCAGATCAGACTTATTAGTCTCCACTGTAATGGTATCTACAATAAACTCAACTTCTTCAACTAAAACAGTAGCTTCACAGATGTTTTCTTCTGTTCTTTCTGCTTCAGATGTTGTTAAATCTGTCGGTTTGATTTCTGTTTGAATTTCTGAGTGTGATTCTGCGTCTCCCTCTGCTGGCACTCTTTCAGCATCTCCAGTATTTTCCTGGGACTCTTCATTAATTTTTGTATGGGTTTGTGATTCAAACCCTTCAACAGAACCAACATCTTTCTTCTCACATATTTCCATCTCCTGTTCTTTAGCTCCATCTTTTGAGATTTGTGATGAAGATTCATCTAGACTGGGTTCATCCTCCAAACTGAATGTTTCTTTCTCTACATTCATCGTAGCTTCGCTGTCAAGTGTCTCATTTTCATCATGATATTTCATTCCCTTTCTTTGTCCTTTATTCCCTTTGAGAGGTCTTCGAGTTGAGCCCATTTTTCGCTTGTGAACAATTGGACTCGATTTTGAGTGTGTCTCCTCTCTGTGAGTATCTTCAGGAATGATGTTGGTGTCACTTTCATCAGGAATTGTGTTTATCTCTCCTGATCCTTCAGTGGGATGATCTTGCACAAGAAGACCAGTATCAGTCACAGAAGAAACATTCTCAATATTTTCAGATACTTTCAATGTTTCCAGATTTGCAACAGTGACAGTATCATTTTGAAGCAGATCAGACTTATTAGTATCCACTGTAACTGTATCTACAATAAACTCAACTTCTTCAACTAAAACAGTATCTTCACAGATGCTTTCTTCTGTTCTTTTTGCTTCAGATGTTGTTAAGTCTGTCGGTTTGATTTCTGTTTGAATTTGTGAGTGTGATTCTGCGTCTCCCTCTGCTGGCACTCTTTCAGCGTCTCCAGTATTTTCCTGGGACTCTTCATTAATTTTTGTAAGGGTTTGTGATTCTGTGAAGTGAGAGATAGTTACTGCAGTGGATTCCCCAGACACTGAATTTAAACTAAATGATGACTGTATGAAAGCAGATTCAGATCCTTCAACAGGACCAACATCTTTCTTCTCACATATTTCCATCTCCTGTTCTTTAGCTCCATCTTTTGAGCTTTGTGATGAAGATTCATCTAGATTGGGTTCATTCTCCAAACTTAATGTTTCTCTCTCTACATTCATCGTAGTTTCAAAGTCAAGTGTCTCATTTTCATCATGATATTTCATTCCCTTTCTTTGTCCTTTATTCCCTTTGAGAGGTCTTCGAGTTGAGCCCATTTTTCGCTTGTGAACAATTGGACTCGATTTTGAGTGTCCCTCCTCTCTGTGAGTATCTTCAGGAATGATGTTGGTGTCACTTTCATCAGGAATTGTGTTTATCTCTCCTGATCCTTCAGTGGGATGATCTTGCACAAGAAGACCAGTATCAGTCACAGAAGAAACATTCTCAATATTTTCAGATACTTTAAATGTTTCCAGATTTGCAACCGTGACAGTATCATTTTGAAGCAGATCAGACTTATTAGTATCCACTGTAACTGTATCTACAATAAACTCAACTTCTTCAACTAAAACAGTATCTTCACAGATGTTTTCTTCTGTTCTTTCTGCTTCAGATGTTGTTAAGTCTGTCGGTTTGATTTCTGTTTGAATTTGTGAGTGTGATTCTGCGTCTCCCTCTACTGGCACTCTTTCAGCGTCTCCAGTATTTTCCTGGGACTCTTCATTAATTTTTGTAAGGGTTTGTGATTCTGTGATGTGAGAGATAGTTACTGCAGTGGATTCCTCAGACACTGAATCTAAACTAAATGATGACTGTATGAAAGCAGATTCAGATCCTTCACCAGGACCAACATCTTTATTCTCACATATTTCCATCTCCTGTTCTTTAGCTCCATCTTTTGAGCTTTGTGATGAAGATTCATCTAGATTGGGTTCATCCTCCAAACTGAATGTTTCTCTCTCTACATTCATCGTAGTTTCAAAGTCAAGTGTCTCATTTTCATCATGATATTTCATTCCCTTTCTTTGTCCTTTATTCCCTTTGAGAGGTCTTCGAGTTGAGCCCATTTTTCGCTTGTGAACAATTGGACTCGATTTTGAGTGTCCCTCCTCTCTGTGAGTATCTTCAGGAATGATGTTGGTGTCACTTTCATCAGGAATTGTGTTTATCTCTACTGATCCTTCAGTGGGATCATCTTGCACAAGAAGACCAGTATCAGTCACAGAAGAAACATTCTCAATATTTTCAGATACTTTCAATGTTTCCAGATTTGCAACAGTGACAGTATCATTTTGAAGCAGATCAGACTTATTAGTCTCCACTGTAACTGTATCTACAATAAACTCAACTTCTTCAACTAAAACAGTAGCTTCACAGATGTTTTCTTCTGTTCTTTCTGCTTCAGATGTTGTTAAGTCTGTCGGTTTGATTTCTGTTTGAATTTCTGAGTGTGATTCTGCGTCTCCCTCTGCTGGCACTCTTTCAGCATCTCCAGTATTTTCCTGGGACTCTTCATTCATTTTTGTAAGGGTTTGTGATTCTGTGATGTGAGAGATAGTGACTGAAGTGGATTCCTCAGACACTGAATCTAAACTAAATGATGACTGTATGAAAGCAGATTCAGATCCTTCAACAGAACCAACATCATTCTTCTCACATATTTCCATCTCCTGTTCTTTAGCTCCATCTTTTGAGCTTTGTGATGAAGATTCATCTAGACTGGATTCATCCTCCAAACTGAATGTTTCTTTTTCTACATTCATCGTAGCTTCGCTGTCAAGTGTCTCATTTTCATCATGATATTTCATTCCCTTTCTTTGTCCTTTATTCCCTTTGAGAGGTCTTCGAGTTGAGCCCATTTTTCTCTTATAAACAACTGGACTCGATTTTGAGTGTCCCTCCTCTCTGTGAGTATCTTCAGGAATGATGTTGGTGTCACTTTCAACAGGAATTGAGTTAGTCTCTCCTGATCCTTCAGTGGGATCATCTTGCACAAGAAGACCAGTATCAGTCACAGAAGAAACATTCTCAATATTTTCGGATACTTTCAATGTTTCCAGATTTGCAACAGTGACAGTATCATTTTGAAGCAGATCAGACTTATTAGTCTCCACTGTAACTGTATCTACAATAAACTCAACTTCTTCAACTAAAACAGTATCTTCACAGATGTTTTCTTCTGTTCTTTCTGCTTCAGATGTTGTTAAGTCTGTCGGTTTGATTTCTGTTTGAATTTGTGAGTGTGATTCTGCGTCTTCCTCTGCTGGCACTCTTTCAGCGTCTCCAGTATTTTCCTGGGACTCTTCATTAATTTTTGTAAGGGTTTGTGATTCTGTGATGTGAGAGATAGTGACTGAAGTGGATTCCTCAGACACTGAATCTAAACTAAATGATGACTGTATGAAAGCAGATTCAGATCCTTCAACAGAACCAACATCATTCTTCTCACATATTTCCTTCTCCTGTTCTTTAGCTCCATCTTTTGAGCTTTGTGATGAAGATTCATCTGGACTGGGTTCATCCTCCAAACTGAATGTTTCTTTCTCTACATTCATCGTAGCTTCACTGTCAAGTGTCTCATTTTCATCATGATATTTCATTCCCTTTCTTTGTCCTTTATTCCCTTTGAGAGGTCTTCGAGTTGAGCCCATTTTTCTCTTATAAACAACTGGACTTGATTTTGTGTGTACCTCCTCTCTGTGAGTATCTTCAGGGATTATGTTGATGTCACTTGAACCCTCATTCTCAGGATTTTCAGATACTTTCAGTGCTTCAGAAGAGGTTTGAAGAAAATCTGATTCGGTTGTCCTGTTACTCTTCACTCTTACTGTCTCTCCATTAACCTCAAATTCTCCAACTTTCTCTTCTGTTCCTACAGCTTCACTGGTTGATGAGTAAAAAGTTTTGTTCTGTGTTTGAATTTCTAAGTCTGTGTCTCCCCCTACTGGCACTATGTCAGTATCTCCTTCATTTTCCTGTGTCTCTGAATGAAATGTTGTAAGCTTGTAAGAATCTTGAGAATCTGCAGGAATGACAGGGCTGATATCACTTTCTTCATTAACAGTGTCTGTCTCTTCTGAACCCACAGCTACTTGCAAAATTACACTAGAATCAATCACAGTAGAAATGTTATCTGATATTTGAAATGCTTCCAGGTTTATATCAGGGGAAGCATAATTTTGCTCTTCTGCTAATACTTTGTTTTGCTCTGGATTTTCTGTTTGTAAATCTGATTCGCTATCATTAAACACTGTGTTAACATAGGTTCGACGTTTTTCCACATCTAATTTCAGGACTGCTGAATCCATCCCCTCAATTCCTTCTGTCTCTTCACTACTTCCTACACTTTTATCAAAAGCTGCATTCTCTGATTCTGCACTGAAAGATATTACTTGTTTTTCAATTTCCTCATACCCACTTTCACTTAAATCATAGCCTTCTTTATCACAAGATTGCATAAACAGTTGTTGGTTTTCATGAGATCCTGTCTCTGTTGCTGAGTCTTCAAAACTAAGCATTTCCTCTGACTTTGAGGTCACATCATTAATTACAGTAGTCTCAGTCTCTTCTTTGTCTTCTCTAACCTCCTTATTTTCTAGCATCTTCCCAGCATTATCTTGTGGTGGACCACTTTGTGTTCGAGATACAGTTGATGAATATTCTTGTTCTCTATGTAACTCCTCTTTTTCAGTTGAAACTTCACACGGTTCCTGATTTGAAATCAAAATTGTCTTAGCGCTCTTTCCTCCATCTTCTTTATTATTTCTTACTTCCATTATTATTTGTGTTACATTGTGATCTCTTGCATCACCTTGGACTGTGATTTCAAATCCATTGTCCGTTTCAGATCCTCTTTCATCTTCATCACACTTTAAATCAGTCAGAGTATCACATGAAGCAACATCACAAAAATTATTTTTATGTTTCATTTCCACATAAATCTCTTGGCTTTCTTCAACAGCATCACTCATCTCATGTGGTGAGTTGGTTGTTGTGGGTTTAGCATGGCTAATATTAGATGCAGGCCCATCAAAACTGCTATTTCCTCCCTCTATAAGTTGAGCAGTGGAATGATCAAAGTTATTATTTTGGCTTAGTGAAGGAGATTTCTCACAATTTAACACAAGTTCCTCTAATTGTGCATCCTGTCTTGGTGATAAACTACTCGTTTTATTGTTTCTAGATGGTTCCTCTTTCTGCTTTAGAACCTCCTCCTTGCTTTCTACTGTGTTTACATCTTTACAGTTGTGAGATGTGTTTGTATCATTTCTTGTATCAGACACATGTTGATTGTCATCACTTAAATTACTTCCTGCTTCTTCCAAACCTTTGTTTGGAACATCAAAATCAGTGTTTGAACCAAATTTAAAATCCAATCCCTTGTTGAGTAATGGAGTACCATGGTGGCTTGATGTTTCAAGTAGGGGCTTTTCTGGATCAACAAGGGGAAAAGCAACTGATTGGTTCATAGTTTCAGTTCCAGCCGAAACATCAGGCTTGTTCAGCTCAGCTCTCTCAGCCAGTAGAGACTGATTTGAAACCAAAGATGATTCTGTGTGGGACGATGGATCATCTCTTGCCACATCATCCCACGTTTGCACCATCTCTTCTGACATGCTGAACTTTGCTTCGTCTATGACTTCTGCTTTCCTTTCATTCTCTGTCATGCTTCTCGAATGTTCCTGCAAAACTACATTTTCAGTGTTTTTCCCTCCGAGAGGCCTACGGGTTGATCCCATCTTTCTTTTTTGACCAGAGATGCTGGCTAATGGGGTTTCTTGGCGACTCAATGTCTTTAGTTCATTAAACATGACAGAATCCTCCCGCAACAAATCACTTTCAGCTACTGTAGCAGCACCAGAATAGACAGATCCCCCCATTGCCTTGTCTATAGGCGTATCACTAACTACCTCATATGAATAAGAGGTTATTTCTTGATGGTGCATTGCATCTTTTTCTTCATTTTCTGAAACCACAACCATAAGAGTTGCTGGAGGCTCCCCTTCCAACCCAGAACTTTCAGTTTGAAGGGATAAATTAGAAGAAAAACTTGACCTTGATTGCTCATCTTCTGTGAGAGATGGATGTTGTTCTTCAGAGGCTGATGTGTTTGATTGAGTTACATATTCATCTAAATCTTCAGTGGTCCTCATCTCAAGTTTCCTCTCAACTTTAAACCCACCAGCACTCTTGCGAGTTGATCCCATTTTTCTTTTCCGTTCTGGCAGTTCAGTCTCCATGAGCGAATCCTTTAGACTCCTTGCATGTGGAGGGCATTCTAACACAGATGTTTGTTGATCAATACTTGAGCTTGGTGGAAGATCAAACTGGGTTGAATGGTAATCGGTGACAGTGTGAAATTTATTTTGTCCATCCCCACTCTCTGCAATCTGCTGAAACCCATCATCTTCATCATCATCAATATTTCTGTTAAGACCTTTAGGACCTCGCCGAGATGAACCAAGTCTCTGGTTCTTCTTGGATCTTCTACCTGACATGGCTTTTCATATGTTCATATAATGAGACAAACAATGGGGATAAGTCATTTCTAAACATCTTTTACACTTTTATAACAACAACCTTAAAAAGGAAACCAGAGAGCATTAGTGATGCGTCATATGTATGACTCATATAACAAATGTCACGCATGTGCTCTCAACACGCTAGATATAAGTAGATAGTAGATGAATATAAGGTCAAGAGTTATATTTTCAATTTAACAATTGTGACAAAAACAACACATTTAATCATCATTCTTTTCATTCGCCATTACGCCACTATACAACTACAGTGATCATTAATGGCATTCTCCTTCCATTCAGCATGTGCATCATTTTACCGTTTTAGTAACAATATAACAACTTATGATGCATCTCACAACCTAAATGGAAAACAGATGAGTAATGATGAAACACCTTTCCAACTATTGTAATCTAAATCCAACAGTGAAAAAAAACCTTTATATGTAAATGCACATATTGTTGGACAGATGGATAAAGATTCTGTCATGACATTATCACAAAAATACCAAAATGCATGCGAGACCAACAGCCTACTCAGATGACAAGTAATCAATGTGAAAACACATTCCACTAATAACTAAAACTAAATAACATGACTTAGTATAAAACTACATAATTTACATGTAAAACTTTGCATTTCCAAATGCAAAGGACAGAGCCCCCTAAAACTAGGAAAGTACCATGATAAACTGATGTTACCTTCTGGTAATCCTTCAAGAATCGATCTGCTTTGCAGTCTTGGGGGTTTTAGCAGAGCACACAGCTGAACACCTTAAGTTGCCTATGTTTCTCTTTTGAAGGAAGCTGGGCTGTAGCTTCCTTTTCGCTGCTACCCTCAACTTCCTGTATTGTTGACACAAATTGCATCGCATGTTAAGTGTGAACGGTAAGCACACATTTCATGAAGAGAGTTGCTGATCGTTCTTCATGTGCAACTCAGACGCAAGTTTTTGTCCTTCAAAATTTGATTGCACATTGAACCATTAATATTGTTATATATATATATATATTTTTTTTTTAAATCTTTTTGTGTTAACAGTACCATATATTGTCATTTCTCAAACATTTTGCAAGCATGTCCAAAAACAAACAGCACAACACTCTGCTGGCTCTCCAGCACATATTTTAAAGCTCACTTAAGCAACCCATTAACCTTACCATTTAAAACTCTAAATACTATGACACATTAAAAGGAAAATGTTCGTATTAAGTGGCATTTTATTTTTTACCTTGAAATACCCTTCTGGGTTGTTCTTCAAAAAAAGTATTTACAATAAGGTTAAATTGCTTAACATTAATGCATTGCATATTAACTATTATTGCAGCATTATAGGTTAGTGTTCATTCATAAATCTATTATTCATTGTTGATCAAATTAATTCGAACATGCGGAAATTGTAATAAACTAGATTAATGCATGCTGTAAAAATGTAATAGCTAGTTCATGATGCCTAATGCAATAACTAACGTCATTGCTAATTAGAGAGAATTGTGAGCAAAGAGAAGTCATACAGTGAATTCATAAGGAACTTTTTTTAATGGAAGTACAAACAAAAAAAGCATACAAAATTGGTTTCAAATGATCAACAGACATGAGTTACTCCATTCAGAACCTTTCACTGCCCAAACAGCATAAAATTACATTCACGGCATTTAGGCAGGATGAAACCATTGCTACCCATTAAGCACAGATATCTTAAGTAAAAAAGGATCCTCAGAATGCTATAGGGAAAACACATTTTAAAAAGACTTTGGGGTCAAAAAAAAAAAAAAAAAAAAAAAAAAACAATCCATTGTTTCCCATCATCCTAGTCTGTTGAGGAGGAACGCACAGACATGCTTTCTCTGACAAGGCTGGACTTGTAAAATTCTCACTTCCGACCATTGGATCGTGAACGACTGAAAAGAAAAGAAACAAGACAAATTAAATGAGCATAATACTCCAGCTATGTTACTACACAACTACTTATAAGTATAAACCTACCTGCGTGATCTTGAGAAAGACCTTGAGGGTTTATAGTTTCTATCATTAGATAAAGACCTCTCTCTTCTCCTCTCTCTGGAAAGGGACCTATAAACAAGTAAATACACTTCAATGAGTGTTCGGCATAATTACACATTGCTAAAGAATTGCAGAAATCAGACAAGATGGAGGGCAAAGTTACAGAGCTATATCCATAACAATAGCCATAAATATAAGTGATGTCACGAAAATGGTTATGGTGATGTCAATACTTCTGTATGATTTTGAAAACATTTAAGTAGCTCACCTGCTCCGACTACGGCTAAAGCTCTGCCTCCTGGGAGACCTAGACATAGATGCAAGAAATACTGACAAGTCATGGGTCAATATGGTCAAAAATATTCATGACATATGAAGCGCCACGCAATGACAATTGTAGTTTTTTTCCAGAACAGATAATCTGCTTTCAGTGAAGGTTTTAGGAAACCCATTATGGGTGAATCAATTTTTAAATCAACTAACTATCAGAAGCGGCAGTTCCAGATCAGCCTTTTATTTGCCAAACCTTTGTGCACTGATCAAAAAGGTTTCAGTATGAAAACTACTGAAACAGAGGGATATAAATGTACTGTTTCGAAGGGGAGAAACTCACTCTTTGGATATTGTAAAATACAAGTTACCATAAAAAAAAAGGTCATACCTCAAAACCACCAAATAAACAATTCAATGTCATTAAGCGGGAGGAAAAGGCATTAACTTACTATTCTGTTTTCAACAAGCTAGTTATGATGCAGTGAAGCGGAGTGCTGATCAGGAGGGCGTAATTTGCGGGGAGATTTTGCCAGATGGTTGCTAGATGTTAACAGCTATACAGTAGTGGCTGAAGAAGTCAGTTAGATGAGGACTGCTGAGGATATGTTGTCATGTAGACATTTGGGGAGGGGCATAAGACCCGTTGATAGTAATTGTGGCGTGGTTGGTTTTGCTGATCAGGTTAACGTTGGAGGAGGTGAAGGAGCCTGAGAGAGGCATGCTCAGGAACCAATGGGCTGGTGGCCATGCTTGGATCATGTGAGCTGATTGGTGTACGCTGGTCACATGATGTTGAAAGAGGGCTAGTTGACTGACTCAGAGGTAGATGAGTAGAGGCTTGGTGATGTCTCTGAAAGGGGGGGGTGGGGTGATCAGCTTCATTAATATAAATAGAAAAATTACATAAAACCCAAACAATGAGAAGATTCTTTGGAAATAAGTCATGTGATTAACTAAAGACAAAAACGAAGGAACACCTGGGCCCGGTTGCATGAAACCTCTTAAGTGGTTTGACTTAAAGGGGGAAAAAATCCCTGAGGCAAGGGATTTCTTTAAGTGCGTTGCAACAAATGTCTTAAGACCCGGGTATACTTCCTTTTCCACGTTCTACTCCGAGTCGCGCACAACTGAGTGTGTGAGCTTTTTAAAGTATAGTCTTTTGGCCGTGAGTGCGGAAAGAGTGCGAGTGCCAAACTTTGTTAGTGGACTCAAGTCCCTCACACCCGCGCTGTCGTAGACGCACTGTCAATGCGGACACAAAAATTGGGCAGCACGTTGACAGTGTGCGTGGATGTCCCTCCTGATGACAAAAAATATGTCACATGGACAGTGTGGAATGTGGACGGCCAGTGTATACTTTGGGCTTTAACCATTACCCTTCCCTAAGCACACAGGCGGTGTCCAGCTACGTCACCGGTGGATGCTCTAAATCCTGCCGTGCCAATCACATAGTTTTCCATTTAATTATATTATATTTGTCCACCTCCTTGTTACTTTACCCATGCATCGACACCACTTTGTCTGTGTAGTTATTCAATTGACTGATTTTGCCGCCTTGAACTGAATCACGAAAGTACAGAATGATGCGTCCAGTGTCTTAGCCGTGACATGGCGCCTAGTCCTGTGTCTTAACCGCTTTAAAGTACTAGTAATCTAAACCAAACTGGACCAAAGACAAAAAAGCTATCCTGTTTTGGTCCCTTCATTTTTTTTTAAGGTGAAATGATCACTAAGGAGAAATGATTACTAAAGGTGATGAGACACAGGGCAAATTTTTGAGCAATGTTGCTGGGCAATCTTGCAGAGCGATTGTTGCTTGGGCACTTTCCCATTGAAAATGGGCAATAAATTTCTCTCTGGATAGTTTAGATCGGTCGTGGGCCCTGTGTCTCATCTGGTTGCCCGTTGACGGCAACATTGCCCAGCAACATTGCCCAAAAAGTTGCCCTGTGTATCATCACCTTAAGGACTTTGTTGCAATGCATAATAGAACTTAAGGGAACACTTAAGTAATTAAGGGAAATCATTTATGACAGCCTTAATGTTTCTTAAGTGGACCCTTATTTTTTCCTCCAACCCATGTTTCACTAAGGGTACCCTCAACCTTATAATTTTGGTATAAAGTTTTCTTAACTTAAGGGATTTCATGCAACCGGGCCCAGACCCCCACAGCAATTATTATTATTATTTTTTTTTCTATCAAATGAATAAAGAAATATATTACTATTGCAATAATACATACTATTGCACTGTAAAATAAAAATGAACTATTTATTAATAATATTATTATATTTTAGTACAATGTTACAATAAAAATATTAATAAAATTGTAATTATTATTTTTTTTTTTTACAGCACAACAGAAAAATACTACTAACATTTATGGTGGTCCTAATTGTTTGGCTTTCAAACGTTAAACCATTGAGCTTTTATTTTGAAGGAAAACCGCAGGAAAACTTAACGCTTCTCTTTGTAGACAACAGATTTATAAACGATTCTCATTACAAATTTGAGAAGATGGTTGGCGTAGGTTGCCTTAAATTGCAAAATAGCATTTAATGTGAATCGAAAATGAACACAGTGTCGTGCTTTGGCTTTACTCTGAAACATGCAGCACAACCGCTGTGGTTTGATGATCGCATTAAGCCATATCACATTCTCACAGCCATGCATTGTCAAAATTCTTTAAAAAAAAAGGTTACCAGGCAACTGCCATCATTTTTACTTGCATTTGACGCTTTGAACCCCCAGCTAACATGCTACGGGTGTCTCGCAGATGGTGCCGCGAGCTCATGCAGCGCTGTCAGAATCAGTCCGTGCATTTTTTGAACGGGGTTAGAAAACGTAACTTTTGCGGTTTATTTAGTATTTGTTTAAGGCTATTTCGCGATTTCAATCACCATAATGTAACCAGCCACAAAAAAAAAAAAAAAAAAAATCCCTCAGATTTAAGCAATTCATGTGGGTCCTACTTTTCAGGATGGAAAAATCGTATAAATAGGGAAAAATAATATTCCAGGAAATCTGTGACTACAATTTAAGTAAATGAATATCCCTGATCAAAAACTCAATGCAGTCATTTAGAACAATGGACATCAGTTAGGGGGAATGAAGCATTGGTTAACCAAAACAACCGTTGAAAACTTATCAGGGCAAGCATAGCAAGGGGAAGGTTTTGAACAACTCTCCCAAATTTATGAAAAGATGCTGGTTGGTCAGTCTCCACACCTAGGCTCATCATCCTGCCCATAACTAAGCTTGAGGTGAATGGGTTTAGTCAAAGTTCAGCTCAAGGTGATCAAGACAAGATCAAAACTGTACCGGCGTCTAGCGGGCGGGCTGCGCCGTCTAGAATCATCACGTGGACGGCGATTCCAAGAAGGGGGTGGTCCTCGATACCTTGATCGTTTTTCACCACTGGACATTTCAACTCGCACCCGACAACCACATATTGTTCTGAAGACGACAAACATAGGGTTATAAAAATACTTTGCCACATATTTCAAGATCATGCAGTCCAACCACTGAGAAAAAGCAATAAATAGAAATTTGCTGTTATATTGGTGAAATTTTTAAAATAACATTTACTACTCAGTGTTATTTTAGTATCAGTGATATAAAAATAAAATCTGATTAAAAATATTAAAACTATAATTGTTTATGTAGAGTATATATTTTATATACTGTTTTCATTTTAGTTTAAGTCATTTCGTTGTGTGTTTGTAATTTTTAATTATTTCTTTAATATGTGTAGTTTTAGGTTTGGTTATTGTAGTACTTGAAAATAAATGAAAAACGGACTTAAGCTAAACAAAAATGAGAAATGTTCCCTTGGAAACTAGCTGAAATATTTTTATTTTATTTTAATTAGTTTATTTTTATTTCAACAAGTACAAAAAATTGTTTTAGCGTTAGTTAATGATAACCGTTACATTTATATACATTTGTGTCTGTTTTCAAACACATGATACAATTTTTTAATCCTTTCCTTAAAGGGATAGTTCATCCAAAAATGAAAAGTGTCATTTACTCACCATCATGTTGTTCCAAACCTGTATGAGTTTCTTTCTTCTGTAAAACACAAAAGATGGTATTTTAAAGAATGTTGGTAAACAGAGTTGACAGTAGCCATTGACTTCCATATTTTTTTTCTACTATGAAAGTCAACGGCTACCGGCAACTGTCTGGTTACCAACATTCTTTAAAATATCTTCTTTTGTGTTCAACAGAAGAAAGAAACTCATACATGTTTGGAACAACTTGAGGTGATACAATTATAATTTTTGGGTGAACTATCCCTTTGATCAGTATAATCTAATCAGCTGGAATCTAATCTTTTGTCTGTTCCAGAGGACTTTGTTCCTGAGTTTAAACAGATATTCTTACCTTCCGTCAAGTTCCCTCACAGCATCAGCCGCATCTCTGGCGTCCTCAAACTCCACAAAAGCAAAGCCGGGAGGATTTCTGGCCACCCATACGCTCCTCAGTGGACCATAATAGCCAAATGCTCTCTCCAGCTCAGTCTTGTTACCAGTGTTGCCCAAATTACCAACGTAGACCTTACAATCCAGTGGACAATCACGGCTAAGGGAAGGGTCTGTGGAGGGAAAAAGGTTTAGTTAAGTAATTTCTATGTTCTGTATTATTAGTTGTCATACGTCTATCCCACCTTTTTTAAAGAACATTAAAATGGCTCAAAGCTAGGTTGGATGTTAGAAAAATGTAATCAAGACGTAAGTTACCTCCCATGTCTTCACCAATTCCGAACTCAACTCCACACCTAAAAAAACTGCAAGAAATAAGACCATAGCACCGATACTATGAATACGCAATAAAAACTGGATGATACAAGTTAATATGTAGCACAATCAAAATTGTAACTAAAGAGGCTGTAGATTTGGAAACAATGAAAACACTAGCATACGTTACAACACTGGATCACTCACAGGAGTTATGAAGCTAATTAAAAGCGGCTTTTTAGGAAAAATACAAACGATAGTCAAACTGTTTGAAGGGAGCCAGTGTTTTAACATTCAAAGTCTAGTTCAATTTAAAGCAAGCAGATTTGTTACACATTACATTCATGTACCAAGCTAAAAGGCTAACATAAGCGTTTAAGTTACAGGCCTAACGTTACACACGACATTAAAGCAATAACAGCATATCATACTGACGTAAATGAGCAAACCCGACAACATTATAAGTTATACGCACATTATACATTTATTCGAGGTAAGTTAATAATTGAGGTTTCGTTTTCTTACCGGTAAATCTGCTTTGTTTGCGTTAGCGAAATCGAAAACGCGCCACTGCTACTAAACACCTCGTTGCTAACGCGCGCTAATAGCAACCACAGGCCCTCGCGAGCAAATGTACATGTGAAGCACTTCCGGTTCTCTTCATCAACACGGACGTCAAGTGAAAAGCTCTCATGCCTAAAGAAATATGGGAAGTGCGCTACATTTCTTCTCTTTAAACAGCCATCACACACCAGAGATAACAATATTTGAATGCTACATGGAAGTGTCTAAGGATGAATGTTGACGAATAGGTCCAGCACAGTTATAAATAGCCTACCACAACGTACGTTTTCTTCCCTTGGATAATGAATGAACCCTTCCTTCTATTTCAGGTCTACTCAGCAGAATACTCAACATTGTTTTTATTAGTTGATAACATTTACTAATTATTTACATATTTTATTTTCATTTAATTGTCATAAATTAATAAAATGTGTATGTATGCCTATATATATATATATATATATATATATATATATATATATATATATATATATAGTTCTATATTTTTTATATAATACATTTGATCTAAATCATTAGGTTACATATTTTGATAAAAATAAATAAAATGATATATATATATATATAATATATAAATAATTAATATAGATAGACTAGTGCTGTCCAATCGATTAATTATGATATATATATATATATATATATATATATATATATATATATATATATATATATATATATATATATATATAAATATGATATATATAATAAGAACACTCTACCGCACACTATTGACGCGAACAACGCGTTTCGCATATAGCCTCCTCAGGTTCGCTGCATGGACCTTGGGTAGAATTGGAATATATATATATATATATATATGTATATATGTATATATATATATATATATACACATATTATTAATTTGTATGTTATTTTGGTGGTATGAGCTGTAATATTATGACCCTTTAATTAGCAAAATATGGGGTCATATGTGTGTCAGATCCTCAACAACTAATTTAGGCGAAATCTTGGGGGCAATAGTTCAGCCTTTGTTTTGAATTAAGTAAACACCAGGGGAGTTATGCAACACGGCTGCCTCTTATTCAAATAAAGAGCATTACGCTGCCTACCTTTATTTTTGTCTCACTAGGCACATGCAGGTCAGTAAGTATGAATATATGTTTACTTCTACCTCACCCTTTTCATACTCCAACTCTTCTGGGGTTTTGTCATTTATATTTATTGTTGTATACTTACATCATTTCGAAATGAAAAGAGCATCCCATTGAGAAACTAACATATATTTTCCTCATTTATGTTCCATGTATATTTGTCTGCAAGACAATGTGAATTGGTCTGTTACCACACACGGCACAGAATGTTTTTTTCCGCCCAGATTAGTACTGCACATTCTGTTCTGTTTTTCTTCCTGATGACTGGTTAGCCTCTCATGAACCCTCCCTTTCGCTCTCCATAAAAGCAAGATATACATACAGACTAAAGCACACACACACACACACACACACACACACACACACACACACACACACACACACACACACACACACACACACACACACAGACACAACCACACAACACAACACACACACACACACACAACACAACACAACTCAACACAAAACAACACAACACACACACACACACACACACACACACACACACACACACACACACACACACACACACACACAACACACACACACACACACACACACACACACACACACACCACACCTTTGGTTTGGCTTTGCTTAAATGTTAATAAATTACTTTACTCGCATACAATGAAATGACACTGGTACTAAATTTCATGGATTTAATGGAAAGCTTCTTTTTAATAGGCTAAATTTAATCCAAAGTTTATACATCTTACAGATAGAAAATATGCATTTCAGTGGAAGCATTTGTTTGAAAAAATAACTAAACATGCATGAGATAAGACATAAGAGGTACAAATTAGGTGTTTTTGGAAAACTTTTTAACAGATTTAAGATTCAATTTAAAAATCTAACATTGAATTACACTGATAGACTGTTCACAATTTTGTCTGCCTTACATATAGCCTTATATAGTGCAAAACAGCAAGTGCCAACTTTTTCACTCGTCTTAGTTCCTGCAAGTATTTTTCCCTTTATTAGTGCAGTAAAATATTGTTTAGATTGCCGCAAACTGAAAAAGGGGTCCAGAATGAAAACATTTGTCTGTTATCACTTAGCCAGACAACTTTGAGGTGCTTTCTGCCCGACATTTATTTGATTTTCTGACATAATATTGGAGGGCAGGTTTTTATGTGGATGAAGGTTATGGCTTATGTTCTGAAGAGCATACTTTGCACGGTATGCAGCACTTTTAGATTCATGGAATACCCAGATGACCTACTACATTTATCAAAATGTGCAATACAAAGAGCACACTGCAGTGTACTGTATCCCACAATGGTCACCGTGATTTTGCCAAGTAAGACATGGTCCTGGATCAACATTCCTGTCCCAAAATGTAGTCCTTACCCAATCCCTACCCCTAAACCTAACCCTACCCATAACTTTTCTCTAAAATCAGAGGGTAATGATAGGTGAATGACACTGATGTTTAAGTACTTCACCTTGGTTCTAAGCCTAAACTTGACATAAACTGTAAACTTGTCCCTCAAATCTGATTGGTTAATTGGAAAGTTGATCCAGGATCAACAACGATGTTGATCCAGGAACATGTGGTACTTGGTGAAATCACGTTCACCATCCCACAATGCAACACACTGGCTTGACTTTACATTTCCAGTGAGACAAATGAACAAGTAATATCAGCTGTGACAAATCTGTATTTGGACTAATTTCTAGAAATTTAACAAGCTATTTCTAGACATTTAACAAATTAAACAATGTCTGTGTAACCTTACTATTTTTTTAAACCAGAAGGCAGTATGTACTGCAGTATACAAGTTTGAGAGCGCCATTCAGATTTGCAATGCTTTATGGGAGTGGGTGGTCGCTGTTGAGCTCTTTTTCCAATAATTACATTTGTATATCCATACTAACAACAACTTATCCGATTGGTGGATCGTAGTGATGTAGTACTCGAGTCCGGTCTCGAGACCGATTTCTGCTTTCTCGGACTCGTCTCGGACTTGTTCCTTCAAAGACTCGGTCTTGACTCGGTCTCGACCCTTCAAAGACTCGGTCTTGACTCGGTCTCGGACCACAGTGGGAGGAGAAGGACTCCTAGGTAGTTTCAGACCGAGTCCTCGAGGTAAAGGTAAATTTCAATTTTAAAAAAGGTAATTTCAGACCGAGTCCTCGAGATTTTTTTTTCCAACACATTTTTTTTTTAATGTTCATGTTTTGTTTTTTTTTTGGGGGGGGGGGGACTACAACCATACATAGAACATAGTTGTTAACAGCAGTGTGACGTAGTGTGATATACACTATTTGTGTGTGTATTTTGGTGTGTGTGTTTGTGGGAGGGGAGGGGGGTGTAAAATAGTCAGTATCTTCATTGACTGCATTACACAGTGCAATTGTGTTTATGTAATGTTTGTGTGTGTTATGGGGGAATCAAATTGTCAAAATATTTAAAATGGGGAAATATTGGAAAATGTTATAAAGTAGCTAAGCCTACTAATTTAGACATGCCACTAAAAAATGTTAATTTGCTCTGCATGTCCTAACTATGATTAAAAAAGTCAGGGTGGGCTTAACATGTTGATGACAGAGCAGCACTGTTGAAGCATTTTAGAAAAATAGGCAGAAGATGATGCATGTGGTAGGGATTTTTTTAATGATAGTAAAAGCATAGTCCATATTAAGACGTTAAGACTGCTCCTCTAAACAATTCTCAATCTAGCTTAGTCTGTAGGCCTAGTCTGTAGGCCTAACTGTTGATTATTAACTGGGGTGATATTAAATCATGAATATCAAAACTGACATGTCGAGACAAAATCTTGACTCAGACTTGCTTCCTCAAAGACTCGGTCTTGACTCGGACTCGACTGTATTTGAAAACCAACGGACTTGGTCTCGACTTGGACTCGACCCTTCAAAGACTCGGTCTTGAGTCGGACTCGGCATAGGCGGTCTCGTCCCCATCACTAGTGGATTGCTCTACAGGATTATGTATGTAAAGTAAAGTTCTTCACCGGATATTTGGCAATTAAACATCTTTTTTTTTTAAATAAAGTTGAAATCACATTTGTGGCTTAATCTCTGAGTTTATGCTATATGTCTGTCTCAAAAGGTTTATAAGGTTTGATTAAAAGGTTTTTATTTAATGTAGAAAATGAATGGGATTTTTACTTTCTGGACCCTACTGTTGGGCTCTTTAGTCACCTATATTATAATCCATCATGGCAAATTTACACTGCAAAGGTGGCACAGAAGCGCCTCTGAAGTGTCAATTAGGTGTCTTTACAGACTGTTTAATGCTGCCTAGAAGTGGCATAAATGCATTTACACAACAATTTTAACTGCATAACACGAGGGGCTGAGATGTGTCAGAGCAGGCATAATTTAGTCTGGCTTTTATCTTGCATTGCGTCTTTACACAGAATTTTGAGCAGGCACAGAGCAGCCTTAACTCAGCTGTGTAAAGATAACGTATTTGTTTCATAATTTCCAAGTGAGGTCAATCTCTCAGATGGAATTGGAGGAATATCTGTAATATATAATAAGTTATCACAGTTGGAATGTGATGTTTCATTAGAGCATGAAAGAGCACCATGGCAAGAAGACCTTGGAATATTGCAGACTGGCAATGGGAAGAACCACAAGAAAGGGTTCACTCTTCTTCTTTGTATATTAGACATGGTTTAATACAATACAAGATCTTACACAGACTTCACCTATCTAACTAAAGCTCTCTAAGATGTTTTCTTCTGTGAACTAGTGATAGATGCAGTCAAACTCCAGCATCAGGACATATGTTTTGAAAGTGTCCTAATATTCTTAATTATTGGATTTCAGTTTTTCAGTTATTGTCAAGAGTTGTTGGGAAAACCATTGGACCCATACCCAATTTTGGCTATTTTTGGTGTCAGTGTTGACTGTGTGGAGCTACAAATCAGTGTATTGTGCTTGGAGTTGTTGATTGATTTTGCTAAATTGGAAAAAACAAAACACTTTTTATTAATTATTTTAGTAAGACAGCAATAATTGAACCCTAACCCCACTACCCCCCCACCCCCTTTAAAAAAAATGTTTTACCCCCCTAAATGTATCATTAATATAAATGTGTCAAAATATAATTTGTTTACATATTGAAGGATATTATTGCACATTGTACCTGCAAAGTGAATTTTGTTGGAATTTTTTATTTGTGCCAATGTAGAAAACTTATAAAGAGAATGTTCTAAAAGAAAAGATAAGACTCACTCTGCAGAAGACAAGACACGTTGTCACGACAACAGCAAAAGCTGCATCATTTAATTAAGTACCAAAGTGAAAGAAAACACACAAGCTTGCATAAAACTATGATTCTTACAGCTCGCAAGGATAAGCAAATGCATAGGCTATTTTTTTTTTTATTTATTTTTTTTTTTTGTGGTTTTTATTACCCAACGTCTTAATGAAATAAATCGTATTTCTAAGTTATACAAAAATTTCCTTTTTTTTTTTGTCAAAGTTCCTTTATAATTCCGGTACATAGAAGGTTATAGACTATTACCTCTCGCCTTTTCCTATGAGCAGGTCTATGCATTCGGGCGAATAAAGACAGTGACACATGCAATGTTAATTCCACTTCCCAGACGTTTGTATTAAATGTAGTTGTAGGCTGAAAACAGACGACCCGTTTGTCAACTAGGTTTGTCAAGCTCAGTACCATTTCTTACCTCCGTTGCGCAGATGAGTCAGTCAGAGTCTCCACCAGGGTCTCCACCGCACGTGCCACTGTGAACTAGAACATTTAGTTCTTGACGCGCGGACCTATTGATCTGAGAATCCAGTGGATAAACGGACAGGATTATTCTCTTGACTGTTACCAAAAAAAAAAAAGAAAAGAAAAAAAAGAATCGACATTATTTGACGACAAGGTGAAGCTCCTATAATCACTCCTTATTGCATGCAGTTCTTTCAATCGCTTTCAATGCACAATCCCCAATATCCTAGCCTTTATGAAATATATGTTGTTTAATGTTAACATCTGCAGCCTATCATTGCTTAGGCTGTGGAGCCATATGCCTCATGTTTGCAACTGCTAAAAGTGTAGTCTATAGCTTAATTTTGTTAAATTTGGTCATATTTTACGTGATTTGTAGATTATATATATAAAATAGGAATTATTTGAACAAACTTTCATTTGTGCAATTATAATGTCTTTTATTTATAGCCTACATTTGCCAAATAATCATGGGACCTCTTGAGTGTTTTACATCACAGTGCAGATTATTGATATTCTGTCTATTCACATCCAAATCAGCATGGTGTAATAATAGGTTACATTCAGCAAGGGGTGGAAAAAGAACAGAGAAGTTGTACTTATGAAAGTATAGGGTTTGTGAAAGTGTGATGCTCAATTTAAAGTCAGAGTATCTAACCAAAAAATGATCCAAGTTTAATTGCAGGCCTACTTAAATATTTAAAAGTAAAAAAATATTTTTTAGTTTTGTTAGTTTAATGTACCCTACACACCCGATGTTTATTTAATTGAACTGAAACTAATACCCTAAAATCTGTCACTTTACATGTTTGGAATATTAGTACTAAAATGTGCACTCCAGATAATGGACAAGTGTATACAGGTCCTTCTAAAAAAATTAGCATATTGTGATAAAGTTCATTATTTTCCATAATGTAATGATAAAAATTAAACTTTCATATATTTTAGATTCATTGCACACCAACTGAAATATTTCAGGTCTTTTATTGTTTTAATACTGATGATTTTGGCATACAGCTCATGAAAACCCAAAATTCTCAAAAAATTAGCATATCATGAAAAGGTTCTCTAAACGAGCTATTAACCTAATCATCTGAATCAACTAATTAACTCTAAACACCTGCAAAAGATTCCTGAGGCTTTTAAAAACTCCCAGCCGGTTTCATTACTCAAAACCGCAATCATGGGTAAGACTGCCGACCTGACTGCTGTCCAGAAGGCCATCATTGACACCCTCAAGCAAGAGGGTAAGACACAGAAAGAAATTTCTGAACAAATAGGCTGTTCCCAGAGTGCTGTATCAAGGCACCTCAGTGGGAAGTCTGTGGGAAGGAAAAAGTGTGGCAAAAAACGCTGCACAACGAGAAGAGGTGACCGGACCCTGAGGAAGATTGTGGAGAAGGACCGATTCCAGACCTTGGGGGACCTGCGGAAGCAGTGGACTGAGTCTGGAGTAGAAACATCCAGAGCCACTGTGCACAGGCGTGTGGAGGAAATGGGCTACAGGTGCCGCATTCCCCAGGTCAAGCCACTTTTGAACCAGAAACAACGGCAGAAGCGCCTGACCTGGGCTACAGAGAAGCAGCACTGGAGTACCCACAGTCAGTGATGGTCTGGGGTGCCATGTCAGCTGCTGGTGTTGGTCCACTGTGTTTTATCAAGGGCAGGGTCAATGCAGCTAGCTATCAGGAGATTTTGGAGCACTTCATGCTTCCATCGGCTGAAAAGCTTAATGGAGATGAAGATTTCATTTTTCAGCACGACCTGGCACCTGCTCACAGTGCCAAAACCACTGGTAAATGGTTTACTGACACTGTTATTACTGTGCTCAATTGGCCTGCCAACTCTCCTGACCTGAACCCCATAGAGAATCTGTGGGATATTGTGAAGAGAAAGTTGAGAGACGCAAGACCCAACACTCTGGATGAGCTTAAGGCCGCTATCGAAGCATCCTGGGCCTCCATAACACCTCAGCAGTGCCACAGGCTGATTGCCTCCATTCCACGGCGCAATTTCTTTCTGTGTCTTACCCTCTTGCTTGAGGGTGTCAATGATGGCCTTCTGGACAGCAGTCAGGTCGGCAGTCTTACCCATGATTGCGGTTTTGAGTAATGAAACAGGCTGGGAGTTTTTAAAAGCCTCAGGAATCTTTTGCAGGTGTTTAGAGTTAATTAGTTGATTCAGATGATTAGGTTAATAGCTCGTTTAGAGAACCTTTTCATGATATGCAAATTTTTTGAGATAGGAATTTTGGGTTTTCATGAGCTGTATGCCAAAATCATCAGTATTAAAACAATAAAAGACCTGAAATATTTCAGTTGGTGTGCAATGAATCTAAAATATATGAAAGTTTAATTTTTATCATTACATTATGGAAAATAATGAACTTTATCACAATATGCAAATTTTTTGAGAAGGACCTGTACATATAGAACAGTATACATTTTTTTGGACATACTACCACTTAAAGTAAATTGTGGATGTCTCTGATATTATAACATTTTGTACTTTGATTTATTTGACGCACTAATTATTTAGTAGCTAATTTAAATCTCACATTTTCACAATTCCCCTGTCCTTGTTCATGAACTTTTATTTTGATATATTCTTTTGTCTTGTATTGTCTGTGTTCAGTTCCTGTGTGTTTAGCTCCTGTTTCCTTGGTTACCTTAGTTATTCATTGATTAGTGTCTTACCTGTTCCTCATCATCCTGTGTATTTACTCAGTTATCTCCTGTTCTTTGTTTTGTGTTGACATTTACTTGTGCTACTTGTATGGTTCCTGAATCTGGATTATGAAGTCAAACCAGCTTGTAACACACATACAAAATAGGATATGATAGTATAATTCGATTTTTTTGATCATCTCCAATCTTTCAACTATGCTAATAAATTAAATATGGTTAATGCAAACATACCAGGAATTAAGTGACTGGTTGTGATGGGCCAGCTCTATTCAATAATTCCTTAATTGCTCTGTAAATGCATTTTTTGTTCTTTTTTACGGAGTGGGGAATGAGTCAAAATTCTATTCAGTGGTTAATAAACCACAAGCTACAGAAGTTTTAATAGATCTAAATCTCTAGCTAAAAATATTGCTTAAATGAGCTACATTTATTAAAGTATTTACAAATTCACATACTATTTTCATTTCATCTTTTCATTTAATATTTCTATGCAAATGAAACCACAACAGGCTGTTTACCTCTGACAGAAGAAAACCTTAATCATATTCTGAATCACCACAAATTCTTTAGTCAAGAATGTTATTTTTTCAATCATCAAATGCCAGTAGGCTATTGAAAACATGAACACAAGTGGTTTTTTTTAACATTTAATTTTCATGTCAGAATCTTGAGGGAAAAAATGCAGATGATGAATATAATTATAACAGAGTGATTTTGATCTGCTAGATATGATTTCTGTAAACGAACAGGAAAAAAGGTCAAACAAGTTTACATGGAGTGTCCCCACTTAGACCTTGTTGGCAGCGTGACATATTGGTCTGAATCCTTATCCTTGAAAACCCTTCACTTGTTTTCTTGTGCCATCCGTACTGAGCAGTTTCACATTATAAGCTCTGTTGCAGATCCCTGCTGCTAAGATACCAAACGGAGGCAGCATTTTGTTCTACTCTTTTCCATGCTTAAATACTTTAATAATCCTAGAAAAGCTAAAGGTCTGCTGACATAATATTAGAGATCTGTGATTTTAATTCATTACATTTTTGACACATTCAACAATGTATGTATTATAAATATTACAAATCAATCAAATAAATGAGCTAAATAGCATTTCTCTGAAATGGATTAACATATCTGGAGAGAATCTTTAATAATCAGAGCCCATCTGTTTTGACACTCACATCATGTTTCTGGATTAACTATCCATCTGAAATAATTGTTTAAAAAAAATCAGGCTTGAAAAGGGAAATCAATCCCTTTAAATGCAGACAATCACATATGTCATTGTGTTCCTGCTGACACCTCTTGTTGCGCTGGTGAATGAATCGGGAACATTTTGTTACAGTTCCAGTCTGAGAGGTTTTTGAGGCAGGTAACATGTTGCCCAGTGCTGCTGTTATTCAACATTTGGCATACTAACTTTAAAAGGCTGGATTTGATTTCAACTCTTTACTCTTTACATTAATTATAATTTACATTTAATCATTCTGTGTAGAAATGAAATCCAAATATCATTTATTGAAGATACTGCATAGCTTTAAATGTCCAATGTTACAACTGTCTGGCCTACAATAGCTAATGTATCATCTTAAACAGAAAAACATTTCTTTACACACTTTAAGAATTTGTTTTGACTTTAAACAAAAATGAATACAAATATTCTTCAGTAAAACCTGTTAATGTTACCTTACAATACAAAGTGAAATTTATTTATTTAGTGGACAATAAATGTAATTTTACTGTAAAATATAATGTATAGAAGTCAAAAGTAGGCATATTACTTAATGATTTGAAAATGACATTAAAAATGTGAAAATATGATGTGAAAATCTATATTACATTCAACAAAACAATGCATGGTTAACATTTACAGTATTGTTAAAATTATGTTTAAAAACAAACAAACAAACAAGTTTCCTTAAAAATTAAAGTAAAAGGACATTCCCAGAGATCCCTGCTCAAGGCATAACATTTGATTATATTTTATTTAAATAATAAAGTTTGAATTTGGTAACCAGTTATGTAAAAAAAACAAAAAACAAACAAACAAACAAAAAAAAAACAGTGAATTAAAGCTATTAATGTTTAGGCTTATAGTGTTATTTTAGCGTTATGTGTTACCCTGATGGTGTTTAGGCAAGATTAATGGAAACCATTTAGATGAATATTAATTTATCATGTGTTTTTTCATCATCACCTATCTTATTATGGTAATTGTAAAATATATGGAGAGCAAAATGCCATCCAGTAAACGTCTTCATTGTATTTTCCCAGTAAATTTCTTTCAGCTGTCAATTTTACCGTAATCTTTTTTTTTCTTTTTCTTTCTTTTTTTTTTTTTTTTTTTTTTGCAATGCATCGTATCACTTTAAACCTCCACGTTTTTAAAAATAATATAGTCGTGTTGTTCTTTCCGCGTATCGCTGTGCTCTGACTGTGTGGTTGTACATGCTGTTCCCAACTTGAGCTGTTCAGTCAGCACACAACGGGTTACGGGTCAGGGTGTCTACTAGGACACTGTGTTCTCATCAGCGCGAGCTACAGTACAGCCGGAACATTGTGTTACTTTGTGGACAGTTTCCAAGGCCTGCCCTTAATTTTTACACTACATTGCCCTCCCCCCGCGTTTACTCCTCCTCCTCCTGTAGTCTCATTTCATTTCCCCTGTCCAAATGTCGCGTATAGGCGTATCGTGTTGATTATTGGTGTGGAGAAGTGTAAAGCACTGTCGGTAGAACATCTAGTACTTTTGCGCTGAGAGGGCGGTCTTATTCCTCTTTAAGCCGCTAGGCACAGGTTGTATTCGCCGGTAAGACTGAAGTTGCATACGGACGGATATATGGTCAAACACATGAGAGGAACGGGCAACAAAAGGGAAATATTGTAAGTCTAGATTTCATGCTTGTTTTGTTTCTTTATCCATCACATTGACTACCTTTTTTATACTTAAGACAGCTTTCTATGGTGACTAGCCAACTATAGAAAAAGCCTGTTTTCTCATTGTGGTATGCTTTTACTTCTAAAATCAAGTAAAATATCGCCTTGTGGCCTTATATTATAAAAATAAAATGAACGGATAAATACTAATACTGGAAAGAAAACTGTAGCTATCATTTAATTTGCATATTGCAATATGTTTAGCAGCCTGTAGTTACGTCTGAGATGTATGAAGCTAACTGAGAGGAAACGAAGCACCACTTTTCAATTCTGGTGCGAGAGAACTCATTGAATTCATATTTCTTTATTTTGTATACACACTTTTGCTAACTATTTCACAGAGTCTCTTTCTCATAAATCCATCAAAGCCACAATGACAGAAAATGAGAAATAGACTTATGCTTATGGATTGAAAATGTTTTCTACCTTTCCCTTTTTTTACTTTGAGATGTGACTCCTCAGTTTTTCATAAATTTGTAAATTATGTAATTTCATGTCCCCTACTATTATACCTACTATCACTGACCATATACAGCTCAGAACTTGGTTACGCTGCATTTATTACAACCTTATTTTCATAGAATCTGTTTAGATTATAACTCGTTTTTTAATTGTAAATGGCAAGTTGATTCTTGTGGCTTTAACAAGCACAGAAAATCCCTTTTTGTTGTGGCATAACCACGTATTTAGGTGTAGGAGGACCAAATTTAATGATTTTAGAATTTACCATTCTCCAGAATGAACCAGTTAACCATCATCTGAATATTTGGGTTAGATTAATTTCCTTCATTGTCTACGCGGGTCACACCCTTGATTTCTGTGTCAGAGATGTTTTCAAGAGTTGAAAACCCACCACTCTCTACAGATAATTAAATTTTGATGTTTACGACAATGTGTATGTCATCAGTACAGAAAGAGTCTGGGTGTCTGACAAGGTGATTAACTAGGAATCTGTGAGTGCATGGTGTGCTTGAATGTGGACGGTATGTTCAAGGATGGAATGAGTCAACTGTCTCTGAAAGCTCATCTTTGTAACAGGAATGCCTGTTGCAATCTCCCCACACTGCGTACATCTGAGACGGAGCTCCAATAAGAGCTTAGAAAAGTCACACCACCTTTAATGAGTCGATCACTGGAGAGAAAGACTTTTGAGAGAAGGACAGTTGGCTGGAAAAGCTTGAAGAGATAGCCAGGCATAGAGACAAACACCGTTAGACAAACAGACAATGACAGACCAGTATGAATTGAGATAGACAGATGAGTTATCAAATGAGTGATAATGCAAGTGCACATGCAAGTGCACACTTTTTATGCAAGTGCACATCATCTTTATGTTTTATGGCTGATTTTTAAGAAAGATCTATTAGAGGAACTTCATAACATTTGATTCCAAAAAAAGATTTTTAGAAGTACTCAGTTGTTAGATTTTAGGATCAGAATTTAGTTAAATTTGTTAACATGTAAAGCAGAAAAAAACACACCAACAAAACCAGAGACATTTTTACTTTGCATTTTTTTGTAGTTAGATGTTTAACAACATCAAATTTGTATGTTAATTCTGTTTCAATTACAGTGAAAAGGCTTCCAGCGCTGTTTAATCAAATTGCAATTGTATTTGTGACTCTTCTTGACTTGCATGATCACGGCCTTCATCTTGGGTTTTTAGACTAACTCGTGCTCAAAGAATGATACATTTCCACAGCAATGCTGTTAGCCACGATGGTAGCAGACTATTTTTGTAGATGCGTCACATAGCCTGGACTCTTAATTTTTACTCTGCCATATTCCCTTTCCAAGACATAAACCCTAAACTCACATGCAGTGAAGTGAATATTTGTGATGAATATATTATACTTTCAATGCAAAACATATGTTAGTTACTGCTTTCAAGTTAAGTCCCTGAAACAATAGACATGGATATTTCTGTTGTTGTCTTTAGTTAGGTATATGCTGCTATATCTGCTCTTCTGCATTAATAGAACTTTTCTTGAAATGTATACATTTCCTGTAACCTTCAGTGTTTTGTGTATAGAAACAAAAGGAAGGTCTTAGATTAAAAGCCTTGAGTCATTGTAGTATCTCATCGCCTCAAGTAACATGGACCGGACTGAAAGTTCCCTTCTCCGTTCTGTTTTTTCCCCGTGCCTTTTTACTAGGTTTACTGACATACATCTCACAAGACATCCTTCTCTGGAATCTGAACTTGTTCCAGGAACATAGAATAAAAGGAACATAGTTTTTCTTCACACACGTTCACAAGATTTAGTGTACACTCTAAAAAAATACCTGTATAAAATACATGTATGCTTGCACACACACACACACACACACACACACACACACACACACACACACACACACACACACACACACACACACACACACACACACACACACACACACACACACACACACACACACACACACACACACACACACACACACACACAGGAAGAAAAAAAAAACAGTTAAGGCAATCTTGTGAAAAATGTCACAAACACAACGATACAAGCATATGTGCACACACACATTTGATTTGCATGTACAGTATACAGTATTTGAGCTCGTGCTATATTAACCTTTGAGAGGTTATAATGTCTAAATAGATTTTTTAGGTTTGGTATAAAAGAAAAAAACATGCTAGCATCACATAAGAAGGATTACAACGTATTTTTGTATGAAAATACCCCATATGAGGAAATTTAACTGCAAAAATTTGAATTTGTCTGAAGATAGCAGTGCCTTTATAAAATTTGTTTAAGATAAAAAAGTCAAATATTGTATGTTTGTTGTTTTTAGGGGAACACGGGTATGTATGAGTGGCGAGATGTCAACTTTAGAGGATATCTTTTCCACTAACCAGTGCCCAACTGCTGTCTTTACCTCCCAAGGCACAGATATCACTCCAAACGGTGACCATGGAGTATGTAAGGTAATCCAGTCATTACTAACTCTGTATCACAGCTGTTAGTTTACAATTTCTGTATTTTTACTGTAGTCATGAACGATACAGTGGGGTCAAAATGTCTGCAACCACTAGTAAAAAAAAAAATAACTTTTATTTTTCACTTTTTTGTAATGTAATATTGCATTTTCCATTAAACAATATTTTATAGGTTATTATATTGGTTAAATCCAGGATGTATTCAGAAAGTTCATAAGAACATTGTGCTTTTTAAATATAAATTATTTTCTTTAACATTCTCTTTATTTACAGGTTTAAAGAAAAGTTTCTATGTGGACTTTTAGACCTCACTGTATGTTGAATGTAACATATTTCAAACAACAGAGTCTGCTAAAGTAATATTGCGATCATTTTGTGTGCTTGTGCTGTTGATTCAAGGAGCATGTTTTATTGAGATAAATCTGTTGAGAGTTAGTTAAAACCTGATTGGAATCTGCTATTTTTATCAGATTCAGAATGATCTGGTGTTACAGGGATAATTTACCCAAAAAAGATAATTCTGTCGTCATTTACTCACCCTCATGTTGTTCTTCGGAACACAAATGAAAATATTTGAAATGAAATCTGAGCGATTCTTTGTCCCTCCATTGCTACTCAACTACAAGTTTGATGCTTCAAAAAGTTCAAAAATCGAAAAACTAATCCGTATGAAGTGAGCGGTTTAGTTAAAATTTTCTGAGGAGACACGATCACTTTATATGATGAACAGATTTAATTAAGACTTTTATTTACATATAAACATTGATCAGCCAACATAAACAGAAGCTCAACCAACCAGGCTTGACACGCAAAAACAAACCTCTTGCTGAAGCTCAAACATGCTTGCTGAAGCGTAAAAGATGAGAATGAACCTCATTGGTTTCCGCACGTCAAGCGAACATGCTTGAGCTTCCGTTTTCCACAACTGATGTGTGCCTTGATGAAAATTTGGACTAAACCGCTTAATTCATATGAATTCGTTTCACGATCTTTTTATGAACTTTTAGAAGCATCAAATTGGTAGTTTGCTTTGCTGTCAATGGAGGGACAGAAATCTCTCAGATTTTATTAAACATATCTTCCGAAGATGAACAGAATACTTATGGGTTTGGAACTACATGAGGGTGAGTAAACAGTGACAGAATTTAAATTTTTGGGTCAACTAACCCTTTAATTTAAAATAAATATGAGGTAGTGTAAGGATGGATTGATCACTTTTTTCTCCCATACGTCTCTCTACAGATTGTGAAACAGCATGGTGTGGAGGGGGAAATGCCGATGATTGGGGACAAGGTGTTTGTCCACTACACAGGCAGACTCCTCAATGGAAAGAAGTTTGACTCCAGTCTAGACCGCAAGGAGCCTTTTGTTTTCAATGTGGGAAAAGGTAATAGATTTCATAGATTTATTTTACATATATTTTTTTTTTTTTCAAAATGAACATGTTTTTATTGAAACAAATACTGTGTTGAAAGAGAGAAATGTATTCTTTAATGAAAGAAATCCATTGTGACAAATGGATAAGATAAATCATTATATGTGCTTTGCTATTATATGTATATTAGCATATACATTATTTTTAATATTGGCCACTGTTTAGCGTGCAATTATTTGGCTCAACTTAATGCAGTTGTGGACAATTCCACGCATTTGAGTTTGATAGATTTGCTAACCTTAAATTAAACTGCCAACTCTACTTAAATACCTGCAGTAGAAACCCAAACTTAACTGAGTACGCCTTAATAAAATTAGACATTAGTCACATTAACTCACTTGTGGTGAACTGCTAGCAATAGTGTAATTGCAAACATAGCAACATATTCATCATATACCCATCTGCTAAACAGAACTCCACTCTTCCCTACATAAGAGGAACTCTTTTTAAATATCAACATAAAATAATATAAAAAAATTGTTTAATCTCACCCCGCCACACACACACACACACAAAATATACTTAATTTAAACATTATCCAGTCCCATGCAAAGCATCTAGAATCATCTGCCAGTTACAGCAACAAAACATACCGTATATAAATTATTAATGTAGTCCCACATAAATAAGTAAGCTTTTATTTTGCACTTTAAATCAACTACAACCCCAAATTAAGTTCAAGAATCTTTTTGAAGTAAATTAAGAAAGCGGCAAATCAAATATAATTTGTACGTTTTGTAAATGTTTATTAAAAAAGAAAATCTAATCTAAATGTCCCATTTGTGTTTTTATATGTATGAGTTACACATGCAAATAGTTTGTATTACACTGACATGTCAATGATTTGTTAGTACTCTGTCATAAGTGTCTGTTAAATGGAACAGTCATGGAATCTGCCAATTTCATTAAACATTTCTCACTTAAGAGCAGGGCTGAAATTCCTGTTTAATGACATTTGTGGTTTAAGGGGTGTAATTACTGGGGTTGTTTAGACGTGTGGTGCCTCCCTTATTATCTGTTGTTTCATTCCCAAAGAGACAATTTCACATATAGATATTAAGATAAATTATTTGCCATGAACCACAAACTAATTTTTTGTTCAGTTTTTGAAATTAAAATACTGCACTACTCAGTGTTTTTCAGTATTTGTGGATTATGAAGTTATTAAATATTTATTTACAATAAGTAATATGAATAAAACAAAGATATATATATATATATAAATAAGAAGTATTTACACTTTATTTTAAGGTGTCTGTGTTACAGTGTAAGTATACATTTAAGTACTGAGTAATAATAATAAACTACATGTACTTACTATAGGGTTAGGGTTAGGATTGGGGTTTGATTTAGGGTTAGTTGCATTATGCATAATTTATAGTTATTACTACTGTAACTACATGTAACGTGTAACAAGGACACTGTAAAATAAAGTGTTACTGCATTTTACTTATAAAACATTTACAGTAGTATTGAATTCATAAGTAGTGTCTGGTTAATTCACACAGGTCAGGTCATCAAGGCATGGGATATTGGTGTGTGTTCCATGCAGAAAGGAGAGGTGTGCTTGATGCTCTGTAAACCTGAATATGCGTACGGTTCAGCTGGCAGCCCACCAAAGGTTCCTCCCAATGCCACACTTGTGTTTGAGGTAGGAACATCAAGCACTTAAAGTGTAATTTCGACGATTTTTTAACCCGCTTTGTTTTGTCGAGGTCGGGGTCGGCAGAGGGTTATTAACAGAACAGTTATTAAGGGTAGGTTTATCACTGAAAATTTTTTAAACAGCATTATGGTAAAAATGAAACACTATGGCAACAGCTTACTTACCTGTACTTTATGGCATTTTGCTTCGGGCAGAACTGACAGAGAGGCAGTTTATTTCAGTTTTTTCCCTCTGTTTGGCATAAAACACTGTTGGTAGTCATCCAGATTGAAATGTTAACTACAAACACTTTAGACTACAAACACTTCTGATTTTTCGTCGTGGCGTTCTCTCCATATTTAAGATTATTTGCAGCCTTTAGCCACTGCCTACAGCGCACTGGATCCTTAACTGGAAACAGAAAGTAACTCAGTTCCGCTAAACCTTTACTCTTTGTATTCTTGCATCCGGGAAAAATACAAGTTGACACCATTATGACCAAAAGTTTATTAAGAAGTATTTCCTACTAAAGCAAGGCAGTATTTGACTCTGGTAAGCTTATCCAACAGCAGACTGGTGGGAGTGGCCTTGTGCATTAGGGGTGTTGAAAACTGAAAAAAATGTTGTTTTTTTCTCTATTTTCTCTAGTCAGGTAGCACTGATTTCACACAGCCATGTTTTATTGAAAGCCAGCTGTGAAGTACAGCGGTGAAGTACCCCTTTAAAGGTGCTCTAAGCGATGTCACGCATTTTTTAGGCCAAAACATTTTTTGTCACATACAGCAAACATCTCCTCACTATCCGCTAGCTGCCTGTCCCCTGAACACACTGTAAAAAAAAGCGCACCCCAGGCTCCACAAACGACAACAAAAATAAACTGGGCTAACCCGCACCACGAAACATAACAAACTGTTCCAGCCAATAACCGACAAGAAGGATTTGGGGGGTTAGTGCGCGGATGAGGAGGAGGGAAAGTCGACCTAGCCTCCGTTTTGTTTGACAATACTTCGAACGTCAACAAGAAGTGACGTCACCCAACATCGCTTAGAGCACCTTTAAATAAACTTTGGAGTCATGAATTAATTTTGAAAATATCTTGGAGAGTTTGTAGAGAATACATTATTGGTGTTTCTTCTTCAGCCCTGGATACTTCTGGCGCTGTGGACATTTAGAAAGTGTTTTTTTTTTTTATGTGACTTTCATATAACAAAAAGTTGAAATGTGGTATTTTTTATTAAAAATCATCCCCTGGGACATAAAAGTGCCTGAAGTTGAAGAAGCACACGGTTATATTTGTCTCAAAGTGGTGTATACAATGATCCAGAACACAAAAAGCCTCTTTTGGTTTGTTACATTTAAAAGTACAAATGGTTCTACTTCCCACACTTAGATTGAGCTGCTGAGCTTCAGAGGGGAGAAGATCACAGAAGATGGTGGGATCATGAAGAGAATAAAGGTCAAAGGTGAAGGCTATAACAGTCCTAATGAAGGGGCCACTGTCCATGGTAAGTCTGAGAATTGTGAATATTCGTAATATGTGTTTGGATACAATATTAATTTGGATTACAATTCTGTTTGGTTTCTGTGGCTTAGTACACTTGGAAGGGTGGTGTGGAGGTCGGTTATTTGAGTCTCGGGATGTCACCTTTGTTGTGGGTGAATCAGAGGACGTGGGTGTTCCTTTAGGAGTGGACAGGGCCATGGAGAAAATCCAAAAGGGCGAATGCTGTTTATTATACTTAAAGCCCAAGTAAGAATTACCATTCTGTTCAGATTTTTAAATATTTACTAAATATTTTTTTTTTTAAGAGCTGGATTATTTGTTTTGTATATACTGTTTGTCAAATACAGTTTATATAATAAAATATAATATAATATAACTATCACCATCTTAACTCAGTTTGTGTTATGCTTTCAGGTACGGTTATGGCAAAGAGGGTAAAAAAGAATATGACATTGGATCAAATGCAGAACTACTATATGAAGTGACACTGAAGGACTTTGAAAAGGTGAGATATTTCATTTTAGACCCATAGTATTTAGTAAAAGCTTTCTGAATGATCCCAAAGCTCAATGAATGATAGAATGATCATACACAGTAGAGCCACAAAAAAAAACAAAAAAAAACAGAAGCTGCGTTAATTGCATATATTAACATATATTTATATATGTTAATATATATTGCATAAATATTAATATATATATTTTTATGCATTAAACTGTAAAAAAAATTATGTATAAAGTATATAAAATATATAAAAAATAAAGTATTTAATCAGTTTTATTGCATTAATACGGAACATAAAAAACAGGATTAGCCAGGTTAAAAATTAAGTTTTCAAGAATGCGTATCTTCAAAAAAATAATACCAGAATACAGTTAAAGTGTGCCCTCTAATGGTCATAGACAGAACTGACAGAAAACCGAAAAATACTACATTGACAATTCCTCATGTTTCAGGCCAAAGAATCCTGGGAAATGGACCTCAATGAGAAATTGGAACGGGCTGTTTTAGTCAAACAAAAAGGGACACACTATTTCAAGGTTCGTCTACACTTTTGTCTTTATTATATAGTTACATGCCTATTCTTGCCTACTGAGTTGTTTTTTATATTATTATAGACATGCATCCTGCATTTAGTAATTACTTTTATAATACTAAATATATAAAACTAATAATAATTGTTATTAGTATACAAAATGTATTTAGTAAAAGGGGGCAAATAATTGTTCCCAATGTGTTTTGGAGAAAAACATTGTGATTTCCCCCCTACTTTCAATTATTTTACTTCAATAAAAGGTTAGATTTTTGCATTTTTTTAAATAAAATTTCAGAAGGATAAACAATGCAGATTTATTTTTTACAGCCATCTTTGATCATACTTACTAAGGGGGCAAATAATTCTGACCAGCACTGTATATGTATATATATTATTCAAAATAACAAATATTATTCTAAATAAACTCCAAGAATTCAAGATGTTGTAAAAAAATTTTTATTTGAGCTCTAATGCTTTCTATGATCATCTTATGTTCATGTTTTGATGGCTGCAGTCAGGTAATTGACATCCTTCTTTATACTGTGCATTCAGGCTGGACTGTACAACCATGCTGTAATTCAGTACCAGCAGATTGTAAACTGGTTAGAGATGGAGTGTGGTACAGAAAAGGAGCAGCAAGAAACCATCCAGTCTTTCCTCTTAGTGGCCCATCTGAATCTGGCTTTGTGCTATCTGCGTTTGCGAGAGTATTCTCAAACAGTGGAGAACTGCAACAAGGTAGAGTAAGATAACAGTGAACAAAAAGTCATCTACAGTGTGTCTCAGTTTCTTTTTTTCCCTTACCGTGTCATACTGGTTTTCATTCCTAGGTAATTGAGCTGGACCCAGAAAATGAGAAAGCTCTATATCGGAGAGGTGAAGCACGTCTGTTGCGCAACGAGTTCAGCCTGGCCCTGGTGGACTTCAGGAAAGTTTTGCAAGTTAACTCCTTCAACCGCGCTGCCTGCAGCCAGATTGCCATCTGTCAGCGCAAGATTCGTGAGCACCATGAGCATGACAAGAAGATCTATGCAAACATGTTCCAGAGGTTTGCTGAACACGATGCTAAGGTATTACACTAGCCAGAAGGAAAAGTTTATTCTTGACAAATTCTCTCATGTTGCCGTTTTATGAATGCAGCATTTGGAAATGATTGATTCTTTACTTGAATAAACAATGCCCTTGGTTGTAATCAACAAAGCTAATCTCATTAAAAAAAAAACTAATACTGCAGAGAGGCTCAGACATAATCTTGGGGTAAAGCTTATTGACATTTGGCAAAGTATTAGACAAGTTAACGAATAAAATCAATGCGTTTCATGATGACTTTAAAGCTAAATAAATGCAGTATGACTTTTGTGCTACATACCAAGTCTTCCAAAGCCCTGCTATATTTTTGTGTGAGGTAAAGACTAAAATTGAATTAGTTAATGACTGAGAATCTTCCCCTTTTCTGTAGGTCTATAAATCAGTGGTTCTCAAACGTTTTGACTCGAAAACGTCCCATTGAACTGTGTTCTTCAATAAAATTATATTTATTGAGGTAAAAATAAAAATAAATAGTTTTAATTTAAATTAGAGTTAGATTATTTTAGTGAATTAATAATAATCTATTAATTTAAACACTTAAATCATCCTGTGTCCCCCTTGGAAATTTGCTGAGCCCCCCTGATTGAGAACCACTGCTTTAAATGTAATTTGTGTATTTATATTACAGCTTCATATTTCAATTAACAGAAATGTTTTTAATAGTTTTAGTTTTAGATACTAACAACCCTGTTAAGCACATCTCAATTATTAATGAGAAAAACAAGAACCCGTAATGTTCGCATTAAACCTTTTTTAATGGAGTTTTTTTGTGTGCCATTTTTGGAACAGTCCTTGATCACCATTCTGCACAGGAAAAAAAATCATACCTGTTTGTAACAACATGATAGCAAGTAAATCATTTTTGGGCAAACTATCCTTTTAATAATTGCCATCTTTATTGTTTGAAGAAAATACTATTAATTTAGCATCTAAAAATGTTGTCTCTGTTTGTAGGTGGGCCGATTAAAAAGGAAAAAAGAAGATAGTGGAATTTCAGATCAGAATAAACAGGGACTAAAGAGACCACATCTCAGTCAGGACGGCTCCTAAAACTCCAGACGCTATTCAGGAGGCCCAAGTACGGAGGTCAGGCTGTGAGGATTGGCTGGCTTGTCCTCGACTGCGTCATAAGAGAGGCAATGGGCTGGGGGCTTAGACGAGCCCTCTATACGCTTTGACCTCTGATTTCATCATCTCCCAGACTGAAAACAAATGCTGGGAAATATTCTAATAATTAGGTTTAAGGATATTGAGGAGCTGCAAACCTTAATGCCATTCCTACAAGAACAGAAAACAAACAACAACAAAAAACCAAAGCGCATAATTCTGTGACCACCTCTACACCTCTACGGTGCACGCCTCAGCTCTCAGAAAGGCATTCATCTGCTGCATTAATGCGAAAGCATATGGTTTAATATTATATTGCATTATAGACTTGAATACAACCTAGTACCTTACCATGTACTGTAACTGTGCAGTATTCAGTGTAATTGCATCGACTTATGATGCAACTGTGCATAATCAGATTAGGAGTTTAAGTTTGCAGTGGTGGGGTGTGTACTGGAGGCTTGATGTTTTTTGTATTATATTTGTATAAGTGTGTATGATATGTAGATGCAAGTGACCATAGTGGATAGCTGGACCTAAAAGTGCAATCCTCCCTTTGGAGAAAACATATTTTGTGACTCTCCCAGCTGTATTCTTTGAGGAGTCACAGTAGGCCCACATTCACAAACACACTTTTGATACTTCTGAGAGACTTGTGCATGCTTTACTGCATCCTGGGAACGTCCTAGATTTGGGACGATATTTGAAAATATTTACAGGTTAGTTTCAACCTGAAACCCGGTAGATATACTTGTCTGAAGTTCAATAGCTATATTTTTGAGCTGAGTTTTCATTAAAGTTTGAAGCTCAAATGGTTTTTAGGCAAATCTTTTGACAAGACAGGAATATTTCAAATAACTGTTATCTTAAAACCCACTTGTTCATTTGATCAAATACTAACTAGTGTGGTTTGCATGTTTTTCAGTATGTTCCCCCATGTTTCAGACAGTTTTAATAATATTAATAATGAACAGTTTGTTAACTTTTTTCTGTTTACCGTTTGATGCAGTACAGCAGGCCTGTCAATAAATATTCAAAGAAAACTGCTCAACTGTCTTGTGTCTTTGTTGTCGTTTACACTCAACACATTTACACACTCAGATATAGAAGAGGCAAGTCTTAAATGAACACGCTATTCAGAAATACTGTGTTCACTACCGTTCAAAAGTTAAGGGTCAGTAATATTTTATTTTTTTAACAAATTAATACTTTTATTTAGCAAATTGATCAAAAACAGAGTGAAGACTGATATAAACAGATATATGCAGATTTCTATTTCAAATAAATGCTGTTCTTTTGAATTTTCTATTTATCAAAGAATCCTGGAGAAACGTATCAGTTTCCACAAAATTCCACAAATGTTTCTTGAGGCCCAAATTAGGATTTTAAAATCATTTGATGAAGGATCATGTGACACTGAAGACTGGAGTAACAGCTTTGAATGACGGGGAAAATTTAATTTTAAACTGCGTTCAAATAAAAAAAAAAGTACTTTTTAATATTATTACTGTTTTTACTGTATTTTTTATCAGCCTTGTTGAGGATAAGAAACTTTTTTCAAGAACATTAAAAACTCTTAAGACTCCAAAATCTTTATTTAAGCAGGCCTATTTGTAGACGTTTAAGAGGCTGTTGTGTCGACCTTGATTTATTGCAATATTGAGGTGTTCAGTTTTATTTTGATTTTAGAAAATAAACGTGATAAACTCCTCACATATCAACTGTTTCTTGTTTTTCATTGGCATGCCTTTTAAGCGTTGAAGAACAGTGCAGTGCGATACTCTGGAACTGTTGACTTGTAATTGAGTCATGTAAGGTATCATTTCATTTATTTAAGTATGGCTTTCTTAAGTATGATAAGATTGGGGGAACTTTTACCCCACATTTTGTGCAAAAGTTCCCTCTAGCAGCCTTTTACTATATATATTTTTTAATCAAAACAAAACTCTTGTACCATTTCCTTTTAGACAAATTGTTGCTCCAGTAATATTCAATAAAAGGTGAATAGTTCATAATTCATTTTGAAATGTAATTTTTTCTTACTCTTGTAGCCTGTGTAAACATTTTCCGTTCTAAGACACAAATAGCTTGTGTTGAATAAAATTAAACAGTCAAAGCCTATTTGCACTGGATATACTGGTTTCGGCCTAATCACCGGCTGCAGTCATGTCCTCATGTCATATGAAACACCAGCAACTACCTGCTAATGCACTCACAATCTCGTAAAGCAGCCCTGTTGACAAGTTTTGGTGAGTAAGGGTAAAAAGCACAGTACCTTCAATGCCCTGTAGATGGCGATATCGCCTCTTTTCTAGCAGAAATAAACTGCTGCAGAAAAATGTAATTAACCGAATTCGGAACTTCACTCTAACATACTACTGTTTATGCCATAGAAAGATATGGGGGAAATAATTAATAATAATAATTCGTTACATTTATATAGCGCTTTTCTGGGTAGGCTACTCAATGCGCTTTACATGGAATGGGGAATCTCCTCAACCACCACCAATATACTAGAGAAATAGTCAAGTAGACTAAAAGTTGCTAATACACAATACTCAAAGTACAATGTAGACAAAAAAGAGGTTAAGATACTTAAGTAGGCAACATTTACTCAAACACTTTACACCACTGCTGGAGACTATAGTGATATAGAGTAAAATATGCAGGGTCAATAATTCAATGGCAAAAATGTTGCTTATACTTTAAAATAAAATATTTAAAGTAGCCTACAATAGAAGTAAATACTACTTATTTCAAAACAACCACCAGCAAATAGTATAGAAATGTTGTTTATTTAATTATTTGGTCATTTCATTACTCCTATATTTTTAGAACCCAAAATGTGCAAGAGTAACAAAATGAGTACAGGCAAAATTCACAAATTAATGTACATTGTAACTGGTCCACTTTACAAATCCATAGGAAAAGCATTCCACTATATTCCCTGGAACACTTTTTTTTTTTTTTTTTTTGTAGTGCAAATATTCTGCTTTTTCATCCTCAGCAGTGCGGGTGGCCTTTTTGGTGTATTTGCAAATAGAGGCCTTTAGCCTTTAACCCAGTTGTACACTAAAGGGCACCATCAACGACTCATTCCTGAGAATGATAAACAGTTTTAAACTAACTTTACAAATGCAACTTGTTACCACTCTCATTATATAAACTTAGATTTTATTTTTCCCCCCCTTAAGCTTCAAATTACTTTAATCTCAAATGGTCACTGTGCAAATTAAATTGCAGTTCAAAATGTAGGATTGTCATAATATAAACAACACACTAATGTAATCTAATCAATGACATGAATAAAAATCACATTGACACAGTAAAACAGCAGTACAGTATATAACTAACAGTCTGTCATGCCTGACTGCAATGCACGTCTAACGTTATTCTCGAAACCATTTAATCCTAGAATTCCTGCTTTCCCCTTTCACCTAGTTGTTTAATATTTGCTTGAGTGATTCAAAACAATACTTTAAGCAAAAACAAGCTTAGGTCACCAACCCATTTCAACCAGCAAACATTTTCAGTCATTTGACTTCTGATTTGAGCAAAGCATTTATTAAAACATTATTAACCACTGGCCTTTCTAGTGCAACAGTTATAAAAATGACCTATAGATATTCCCTTAAATTATGCATTTCACTAACAATATAGACAGACTGAACTTCTAAGCAGATTTAAGTAGCAAAATATTCTATTTTCTTGAGAAAATGCTGAGTGAATGTTGCAACATTTGTATTCTAGTAACTCATAATTTACTTTCTTAAACACAAGCGCTTGCCTATAGGCACAAAATAGCAAAGGGCTGCATGATTGACCCACAAGAAATTTTACTATTCTAAAATACTATTACATTGTGACATTTCATTAAATATGACTCCTTTTACATCGCACAAAGTCTGTCATAGTGAGCTGCACTGGTTAAACCATTACAAACTGTTTCTCTAACTCAAAATAACACATTGTCCAATAATTTATCATCATATACCAACTGTACTGAACATTGGTCTATCCACAATGGGGCTGGCCCCTTATGACAATCAATTATTTTTTCTTCCACTATCTTCTTCAGAAGAACTGATATCTTCTGACTGTTTATGATACAGCAAAGCTGGTGGCACTATCACACTTAAACATGACGTCAAACTGAGTTTCCCTCAGATACAGCTGTACGTGGAAGTTATGCGTATATTTTCCATTTCCAGTTTAAAGTGATCAACTTTTAGATGCTTGCAACTGAGAAACGTAGATGGTAATGTTCAATAACTTAATAAACACAGACATGTACAGTGTGTTGCCTTCTTGAAATCTCATGAGATCTTTAAAGGCATTATTGGTATCGAAAGTTGTCCAAAATACAGCCCAAGGATGTTCCCCCCCTCCCAATGTTTCTCTATCAGTCATGGGACATGTTGTACTTTGTGTTGCGGTCACAGGGTTTCTTTTTGTCTTTCTGATGTCAAAGGTAGATCACTTGCTGGAGTGCAAAGGACACGCAGTCTCTAAAAAATGGCAAAGCATATAGTTGCAAAAGATAAAAAAAGTGCTTTAAACATTGCTTATTTGTACATTTAAATGTAATTTGGTGTTAAATCATGCATGGAATTACCTGTTTCAGTGTACCAGGAGTGATAAGGATAACATAGATCATCCATAAAGGAACCAACAATGTTGAAGAGAGCGTGAACCACCAACCAACAGCATAGCCCCACCAGGGGTATTCGAATGTGTTATTAAACTTTAAAGGAGTGAATTTGATCAAAGAGAAGATAAATGTACCCTAAAGAAGCAAAGACATTAATTGAATTAATGCTGAAGACATAATAAAGACCTTTGATATTCTTCAATAACATAATACTGATTTTAACACTGAAACTGTATTTTCAGTGAAGCTGCAATAAAAATGTAAAGTGCTATACAAATAAACTTGAATTGAATTAATAATGGTGAAGAACTAGAATAACACTGCAATTTATTACCTAATATGACCATACCACCTTGAATCAGAGTAAAACGTGCACTTACTATACACACAACAGGAGTGACATACTTCCAACAGTATTTCATTAGCGTTAAAGGACGATAACCGATCATGTCTACAATGTTTTCATATAGACGATCAGCACCTGAAAAACCAGAGACAAACCACAAGTCTTAGAGGAGATTATACACAAAACAATAAGTAAGAAATGACCACGGCTGCATCCAAAATCTTGAGTAGGTACTTGTTTTGAATAAGTAATTACTTTGCGGCCGCTAAAAAGTATTTTCTATAGTATGAATGTGTGTAGTATGAATCTAATCCGGATTTACTACATTCACCTTGTTGCCATTGCCTTGTGACCTACCAGCAATAGTCACAAGTCTTTTCCTGTGGCCTCATGGGATAGTAGAGTGTCCATCATATGCACACTTCAGAATTTCATCGGAAGTAATAGGTCATACGGGTACTTTTTGTCTACTCTTTTATGAGTACTGTGAATACAGAATATTTTGTCACATCCTGTTTTTGCCAAATATAGTAGGAGAGTATGCGATTTCGGATGCAGCTAAGGTAAATTACCTATACATATTAAAAGACTGCCTACCAGTTTTGTGCTCAGTTCTTATTGTTAATGATTCATGACATGATAAACCTTTACTACAAACAGTGCAGCAGTATGGTGGTGGCTTTGCTTGAAAATCTGGGCTAACAACAAAAAAGCTGCTGGTTACTCTAGCTCCACTATTGTCCTTGGTGAAGGCATTTAACGCACCAGTCGCTCTGATAGAGTTGTCCCTGAATAGTATAATTGTATAGGAAGATAGTAGTTCAGCATATCACAAGGGTTGTTCTAACTTTGACAAAGTGTTATAGCAACACAACCTTCAATTCGGTTTAATCAAGCACCATACACATTTAAATTAAGCTATTCTCGAATATTCTTCCTTTATATGTAAATCAAGTTTATTTTGGACCTTATGATTCCGCGATGCAAAAAACACGGATTGAATCACGTAATCCAGTCATAAAAATGGAATTTACTGTATAACATATAAAAGTAGGGCTGTAAACATTTAAATCATGATATGGACTGGTGTTTGTGAAAATGAAAGTGCAAAAAGTCCTGATGTTGTGCGTGTCTCTGTGTAAATAAATGGTGTGGTTTTGTCAATCAACTAAACATACATTTTAAAAGAGTAATTAAACTGTTAATGTTTTATGCCTTTACCATCATATTTAGACAATTTTGTTTTAAATCAAATTCAGAAAAATTTTAATAAACAGATTTTCTAAAATAAACATTTGAAGAAACATAGAAAACATAGAAAAAATACATTTGTGCAAATTTTCTATTGATCGTGGCTGCAGTAATTCATCAAATGATGATCAAAAAGTGGAGAAGAGAATTATAATTAGGCATACTGTATATTCAGTTGTGCAGGGTAGACAGACACATGTACTTACTGCATTTTAAAGAGGCGATTTAGCATTATTACTCACCATAAAACCAGCCAATACATATTGATTGTGCAATGGCAAATAGAAGGAGGGTCATTCCACTGCAGGAATAGTAATCAAATAACTGGAAGATATACAGACCACCCTATTGAGCCAATGCAAAAAACATAACAAAACATAATTAGCACTCAAATCTCAGATTTTCTCACTGATTATTACGTCGTCTGATTTAGACAGCATGAATCAGGAAAGAACAAATATCAAGAAACAAATTAATCCCAGTGTAATGACTAAATTATAAACATATTCACCTCTGTTACCATCAGGAGGCCAATGAGGAAGCAGCTCACACAGATGGTGAGGAGGAAGAGTTTACGACGGTGTCCTTGGAGGAAGAAAGTGGGGTTCATGTCTGTTATGGCTGTCATGAGAGCCTCCAAACCCACAAACTGAAAAAGAGAATGAGGTGTAATGACAATGTTTGGTTTTTAATGCAGTCCTGTCCTGAAGAACTTGCATAACACATTTACAAGTATATCACATGCACAAAACTCTTGATGAGAATATTAAGAATATGTATCATAATTTACACATTTACACACAATGTATGAAACATCTGCTACTTTGTCAAATAGTTTTATAAAAAGTCACGTCAAGTCACTTTTATTTTTATAGAGCTTTATACAATAGAAATTGTTTCAAAGCAGCTTCACAGTAATAAACAGGAAAGTAACAGTTCATTCATTATGAAAAATGTCCAATTCTTCTGTAAAGCAGCTCTACAAAAGACCATAATATCATTATTCAGCTTCATCCGATAGTGTCAGTGCAGTCAAAACTAAATGCATTTTTCATAGTCAAACGCATCATGTACTTGAGAGACAATGTGCTGTCACCTCACTGTCAAGGCCCAGCAGAATAATCATGAGGAAGAAACATATGGACCACAGCTGAGGCATAGGCATCATTGCTACAGCTCGTGGATATGCAATGAAAGCCAAACCAGGGCCTGGCAAAAGAAGTGAAATGTGAATTAATGTGTGGGAAATGTATAGAAAAAATTTGTTTGAAAGTGTCAGGAAAACTGACATAAAGAAGCCGCTGTTGTTTAAGTTACCTGACTCTGCCACCATTGAGATATCAACCCCCTGTTCCAAGGCCATGAAGCCTAAAACAGAAAAGATGGCAAAGCCAGCCACAAAGCTGGTTCCACTGTTCAGCAGGCACAGATACACACAGTCTCTACAAGCAGAAACAAAGCAAGCAGTCAAAACCCATCACAACAATCTGTCTATTATACAGTCATTAGCTGTTCTTACCCAATTTATATAACTCAAAAAATATATCTGTATTTAAATTTACTTTAATGTGGTTCCTCATGACATAAGTTCTCTCACTTGTAGCAGTTGTTGTTGTACTTATTGTAGCTTCCCAAAGCTGTAAGGCACCCAATGCAAAGAGCGTAGGAGTAAAATATTTGTGTTCCGGCATCCATCCACACCTAAAGGCATAAGAGAGCAAGTTCACAACTACTGACTAACTGATTGGGTATTTAGCAATACAAGACACATGAAGGGTCAGGTGCGGTTCCACTGAGAAATATCCAAGTTACATTTTTTAATGCTTTGGTGTCACTGATTATTTAGCGATTGCTTTTTAAAAGCTTAATCATTTGTTTTGGCATTCGTCTGTACTACAGACTGTGATTAAGCAAAAAATAATAAACAATGTCCTATATAAGGAGGTCTAAGAATTTTTATTTGTCCCTGGCTGATAAAACAATGTTCTTGTAACTTATATTGACACTGACTATCAGACTTGCATGCATCATCACATAAAAGCAGAACTTTTAGGCTTTTTTAGATGCTAACATAGAAATACACTATTCACCATTATTAATTTCTTCGACTGAAAAGGTCCAAATAATAAAGCTGTGGAATAAGAAAGTGTGATCTCATTCTCAACATTGCGCCCATCATGAAAGGGGAACTTTTAGGTAGAATAATATCTTTTCAAATAGAAAAAAATACTTCATCTACTACTACTATCACTCATAAGTCTCTGGATTTGTATACCTGTGGGTCTGCAAGGCGTGTTGGATTTGGGTAGAGGTAGAAGGAGATGCCATCAATAGCTCCAGGCAACGTAAGACCTCGAATCAGAAGCACCAGTAGCATAGCATATGGAAATGTAGCAGTAAAATACACAACCTAAAAGATAAAGAACAAGGGCACTCCAATTTAGAGATCCAGCATACCTAATTTGAATTTATATAAACAGTATCAACTGGACTAAGTTAATATTCAGGACGAACAGACTAAGAAATATGCAGACAGAAGTAATCTGTATCAGATTTACCTTACCACTGAGCCATATATTATATATATATATATATATATATATATATATATATATATATATATATATATATATATATATATATATATATATATAGAAAATAATGGTCATTTTTTCAATTAGCTCTTACCTTGCCTGTGGACTTCACTCCCTTCCACACACAGAAGTAGCAGATGATCCAGGCCAACAGGAGACACAAAGCCAGCTCCCATCTCACACTGCCCAGCTCATTCACACTTCCAGTTATATTCAATACTCGCCTCCTACAAGAAAAACTTTTTGTAATTCTAATTTAACTATTTTTTTATTTCTAAATTCACGTATCTACACAATAATTACACTTGAAAGTTGTGCTTGCATGAAGTGTTAGTACACATTTAAGTTATTTAAATGATTACCTTAAATTATTATAACTGAGATTGGAATATGCCCCCCTGAAGCAGCACATTTTGCATATAATTACAACATTTTACATTAACAATAAAAAAAACTTTCAGGACTTTTGAAGATTTTATTTAATTAAATTATTATTAGTTTATTTTTTTCTTTCAGGTTTTCCATTACCATTGCATTCAAAAATACAAACCAAATGTTCAAACCTGATAAAAATGACTCAACTTTCCTCTGTTGAAGACGAGGCTTCATCTTTTTATGTAATATATTAAAATAATAATATATACAGTAGTGGTCAAAATTTATGTCCGGAGGGGACATTTGTTTGAAAACTACAAGTTTGATAAAACCATCAAAATTTGGAAAATATTTAAAAATTTTTAAATATTTTAAATATGAGGAAATAACAAAACACTAAACTTGGTAAAAGTATTTATCTGACAAAATTATTTGAGGGGAAAAAAAGCAAACAACAGCTACAGGTTTTATTTTACTATGCAAAAAAAGAATGCATAGAAAAACAAAAAGCTCACAGGAAAGAGCATACATTGAGTACAACCTAATCAGTTATTAATATGTCATTTGTCCTCTTTTGTTTTTGCATGTGCTTAACAATATGCAAGCAATATGCTTACAAAAGCTTTAATTCATTTTTAATATTTGAGTAAAGGGTGAAGATGTCAATTTTACTAGGCCGGACATCACGTTTGGCCTCTACTGTAGTTTAAACTTTTGGTTATTTTATAAACTCACTCCCAAAATTCTTTAACAGGTGATGATGCATTCTCCATTAAGCTCAGGTTTCTCATCCCTCCCATTCGATCAAACTCGACACAGTTCTCTGTAAGGGTAAAGGAAAAAACATGATCTATTAAACAACAACAAAAATAAATAAATAAATAAATTCACAGTAACTAGTATTATAACATACCTGAATTCCACCAGTTCATGCAGCTAGCCCATGGTAGTTCACTACTAAAAGAAGAGAAGAGATAGAAGAAAGCCCAGGCCAAAATGATGATGTAGTAGGCACTGGAATAGAAGATGACCACCTGACTCCCATAACCCAGACCTAAAAAAAAGCAAACCACAACAATTACCCCCTTTCAGATGTTTCTTATGTTAACAGCCTTTAAATTCAATACCGGTTTGCTTTGAATGTGCTGGAGAGATCCATATGTATATAACATACTATTACAGAGGTTAAATTGATTATTTAATAATGCATTTGTATTGATTATTTATGATGAATTATTATGAATTTACATAGTTTATAGAATGAAATATAGTAGGAGTAATTTAGGGCTTTGGAGTTTGACTATTGTTAGACATGAAATTATGAAACTGTTATATTATTAATGGGTGACTTTTATGGGAATGTGATTGAGAGGTGAATGGCAGGTGTGAATCTCATACAAATGAACAGAAAAAGCATGTATTTGTTGTATTAGTGAAGCTTAACTTTGGATAAGTATCCGTAATCCATTTTTGAGAATTATTATTGCATTCTGTATATGTGAAAATCTCTCACCAAATGGGTGCCTTAATTTTTGCAACCTTACACATAATTATGTTTATATATTTATAATTCTGTTTATTATATATATATATATATATATATATATATATATATATATATATATATATATATATATTTAGAAATAACCGCAGCTTTTAAAAACTGCAATAAATTGGGAAATTCAACAAGTTAAGTAATGTGTGTGGAAGAACAACTGGAAGAAAACAAAACTAGAGGTATTTCGCATTTCATGGAAAGAGAGCACGATTGCATACAGAGAGGCCTTAAAAACTGCTAGATCTGCTTATTTTTCAACCCTATTAGAAGGAAATAAACAAAACCCTAGGTATTTATTTGAAACAGTGGCTAAACTAACGAAAAATAAAGCTTCAAGCCCAGACGTTTCCAAGCAGCACAGCAGTAATGACTATGAACTTTTTTACTTACAAGATTGATAATATCAGGGAGAAAATTATAACTATGCAACCGTCTACTACAGTATCCCATCAGACAGTGCATTGTCTCCCTGACGAAAAATTCGATTCATTCATTGCTATAGGAGAGGGTGAATTTTTTAAACTCGTTAAATCATCTAAATCGACAACATGTATGTAAGACCTTATACCGACTAAACTACTGAAAGAGATCCTTCCAGAGGTCATAGATCCTCTTCTTAATATCATTAATTCATCTTTTTTATTAGGATACGTACCAAAAAAAATTAAGCTGGCTATGATTAAACCGCTTGTTAAAAAACTGCAACTTGATCCTACAGAATTAGTCAATTACAGGCCGATCTCTAATCTACCTTTCCTGTCAAAGATACTAGAAAAGGCAGTATCTTCACAACTATGTTCGTTTTTAGAAAGAAATGGTATCTGCGAGGATTTTCAATCAGGATTCAGACCGTATCATAGTACTGAGACAGCTCTCATTAGAGTCACAAATGATTTGCACTTATCCTCTGATCGTGGTTGTATCTCTCTATTTAGTGTTACTCGATCTTAGTGCTGCATTTGACACTATCGACCACAACATTATTTTAAATAGACTCGAAAATTATGTTGGCATTAGTGGAACTGCACTAGCATGGTTTAAATCAAACTTATCTGACCGTTACCAGTTTGTAACAGTAAATGAAGAGATGTCTTATCAGTCAAAAGTTCAGTATGGCGTACCACAAGGCTCAGTACTAGGACCGTTGCAGTTCACTCTGTACATGCTACCCTTAGGAGATATCATTAGGAAGCATGGCATTAGTTTTTACTGTTATGCTGATGATACTCAGCTCAATATTTCTTCACGCCCAGACGAAACTTACCAATTAACGGAATGCATAGCTGATATAAGAAACTGGATGACTTGTAATTTCCTACTACTTAATTCTGAAAAAACAGAGATTCTAATTATTGGACAAAAAACTTCCTCACGTAATAACCTAGAATACTGTCGAACACTTGATGGCTGCTCTGTCAAGTCCTCGTCATATGTTAGGAACCTGGGTGTGCTCTTTAATACCAATCTTTCATTTGAAAGTCACGTGTCTAATATCTGTAAAACCGCATTTTTCCATCTTAAAAATATATCTAAATTACGTCATATGCTCTCAATTAAAAATTTCAGAACAATTAGTTAATGCTTTCATGACATCAAGGCTAGATTATTGTAATGCTCTACTGGGTGGTTGCCCTGCACGTTTAATTAATAAACTACAGGTGGTCCAAAATGCAGCCGCTAGATTTCTTACCAGAACCAGGAAGTATGACCATATTAGCCCCGTTCTGTCAACACATAACACATATGCTTTGGCTTAGCATACACATAACACATTACAGACTTCTATAATTCAATGTTAGGCTGCATAGTTTAGATCAGCTGGAACCGGGAACACTTCCCATAAATCCTGATGTACTTGGTACATCATAAGAAGGATGGCGTCTACGCTAATATTAGTCTCTCTGTTTATCCCGAGGTTTACTGCAGTCCGCCGGATCCAGGCCATATCCAGATCTGATGAAGGACCATCGCATGGACATGACGACAACGCATCCCTGAAATGCCAGCCTCATCAGCCCTATGAAGGCCTCATGGACACCTCAACAAACTCATCTCCATACCGGCGTGATGACTCCAACCCCCAACCAGATGGAACTGGATAAATATTGTGAAATTTAATGATCCAATCTGACTTCTGACCTATAATGCTGCCTGAATCATAATCATACACTGTTCGTTCGTTGGCCAGAGGAGAACTGGCCCCCCGACTGAGCCTGGGTTCTCCCAAGGCTTTTTTCTCCATTCTGTCACCTGATGAAATTTTGGTTCCTTGCCACTGTCGCCTTTTTCACATTTCTTCGCCTTTGTCGCCATTGGCTTTTGGATCGGTTCGTTGGGGACATTTAATTTAATATTTAACAATATTATTACAACATTATGTTCCTGTTATCTCTGTAAAGCTGCTTTGAAACAATCTGTATTGTAAATATATATATATATATATATATTGCGCTATATAAATAAAGGTGACTTGACTTGCGGTTTTCATCTTCATGTGACATTTTCGGTAAACATGGAGTCATGAGATACAGTAATGCTTCATGAAACCAAAAGCAAAACCAATTTTGAAAGCAAGTCAAACTAATAGAGGATCCTGACTCATTATTACCATCATTTAAACAATCACATGATAAACCGTTTTTCAAACTGATTATTACAAAAGTAACTTCTCACATTTCAGACCATTATTGTTCACTATTGCAGTGTTTACTAACTACAACTATCTAATTTTATCAGCAAACAAACATACATCACTATGGTTGACATAACATGCACTATATTGTACATTAACACTGACATTAGAAGTGAACAATGAAAACTCACCTTCAAATAGTGGGCAGATCTTCCTCCAGCAGGTGACAGACCCTTGGCTAGTGTACTGCCCCAGAGCAGTCTCCATAAGAAAAAGAGGAATGCCACAGGCAAAGAGAAAGACCAAATATGGAATGAAAAACACTCCTAAAAAAAAGAGAAATACAGCTGTTCTTAGTATTAGACACAAGAAAAAATAAATAAAAACCAGAACTGAATTGTTTAAATAGAGTTCACAGTTATACTCAAACAAACCTCCTCCATTCTTGTAACACAAATATGGAAACCTCCATACATTTCCCAAACCAATGATCTGGCCAGCAACAGCTAAGATAAACTCCACTTTACTGGACCACTGGCCCCTCACTCGGATTTTGATGCCGGTGTCAACTCTATCTGAATCTGGATAAGCCAGTTTAAACTGCAAATCTAGATCATGCTGCATCTCCATGTCACTGCAAAAAAGCAAACATCTGTCAAAACATTGATGCCAGAGAGGCACAAACAAAGTTTAGAACAGAGTGGTGATTGAAACATGTAAAGGTCAAAAACAGCAATGAGTCTTTGTTCAGTGCCATCTGGTTGTTCCAGCTCTTACACTGGCAGCAAGGCATTCAAATAATGACGTTCAAATTTTCCCAAAGCAGCGTAAAAGACATCAACCACACGATATCTAAATAAATATTTTTTTAGATTCCCATAATAGTGTGATGTAGCTGCATGAGAACATACTCGCATTTGTCACTGTTTCATCAATTACTTTTGAAGACCTTGGTACTTATTGGTAATAATTGTCTTTAATAGAAACTAATAGTAAAAATCTCACTGTATAAATCAAATATAATTAATCTTTGTTAATTAGAACAGCTACAAAAGTGATTTTCTCTTTGCATTTTTTTGTTTGAAGGCTATTAGTCTGCTGTCACTTTAAGACCGAATACACGGATCCATATTCTTTCTCAATTGTTAAAGTTCACGTAAGCAAGCTAGTAAGAGCTGTGTGTATAAACCTCACTTCCCTGGCCTAAAGAGGTGGACTAGCGACAGACGATAGAGACTGTGGTCTTTAGTGTCCTTGGTAGTGCACCCGCCTCCCATGCCGGAGACACCAGTTCGAATCCCACTCAGAGTGGGTCGAGTAGGACCGGTTACATTTGGTGCCGTGACCCGGGTGGGAGTGAGGTTTAAGGGGGTGAGTGTAACAGAAGCAAGCTAGTAAGAGGGCTGATAGCTTCAGCAGAAGCAAATACCATGGATTAACAACCTCGTAGCTCACTGAAGGACTGTCTTTAAAGGTTTAGTTATCAATAAAAATCAATGTCCCTATGGAAAAAATGAATGGACTTTTACTTCCGTAACCTGACTGTTGCGCTCTATACTTGACATCGCACATCCAGTGATGTCAATATCACGGATGAGCACATCACAATATCGGTGTTAAAACAATATATTGTGCAGTCCTAGAACAAATACTGTTAAAAAGATTGACTGCAGTGTACATATCCAATCTAAAAGCATTTGAATTGTTTTTAAGTCTTGAGTGTTTGCACAAATGTTCTCAATAAGAATTTGTTGGTAGAATTTACAAAAAAAAGTCTACTCAAGATTTTTATTAAATGTAGAGTGCAGTGAGTACATGCTGTTTATGCAACTCTTCATAGCTGAAATAACAATGTGTCCCTAAAACAGGAGACACTGCAGGGTGCTTAGTCACATTCCCTTCTCTGCTCTCACTTCTTGTGCTGTGACCCTTATATGTTAATAAAAATTAAACAGAACAATATAGTTTCTTAATGATCCCATGGACCCCTGGGGGTCAGTGAAGGTACTCCAGGGGGTCTGTGGAGAACATAATAAAGCATATATTTTCAAGACATTCATAACTATTAAATAACTTTTGAAATAATAATCTATTAAGCTAATATGTTGTAGCATAGCATTATTATTTAATGATCTTAATGAAAGTTATGATTTTGCTTACATTTTAAAATATATTTTGGGTGGTGTAACTTGGACATTGTAAAAAAGAAAGAAGTCACATTTTGTATTATTTCTATATACATCCACCAAATCGAAGTCAGTAACATATATGCCTTTTTTGTTGTCATGTGACAAGACATTCAGACCCTCATAATAGTGTCAAGGTAATTATTTTTGATCACATTGTTTATGCAAATGCACATTTTAAACATGTCTGTCTTATGTGAGACTTTATATATATATATATATATATATATATATATATATATATAATTCTAATAAAAAAACTCAGACATTTAAGTATTTGTACAAAATGGTAAAATTCTTCATCAAAAATGGATGAAACCAACATGAATAAAAATATAACATTCCTGTTAGCTTTGCACATGTGTTTTAAACTACATTTTAAAACGACTACTAAATTTCATCCTAGACATCCTTATTTGTTATTGACTCTTACAATAATTTTATTTAATTGTGTCAGGTGGCATGTTAAGGCGAGGTAGGTAAAAAAAGAAAGAAAGAAAGAAAGACGTTTTCATTTATGAACTAACCTAACTGTACTTTCTGTACATGCATAATTGTAACCATAAACAGCACTCGGATCTGACGCACGAACTGGAGCACAGATTGTCCGTGATGATCTGAATACAGAGAAGGAGGAAACTCACTCAGTTATTGCGCTTTTGTTCATGCCCTTTGGCCTACATTCATTCAGCAGCCGAAGCAAAACACTTGTGCTGTTCAAACCCACGCCGAGGAGACGCCGGGTGCCAAGTGATACTTCTATAAACAAAAACCGGATAGAAAACCTATCAACTACGCAGTTAATCTCAGAGCTCAATTGAACCCCTTCAGTGAATCAGAAAACACTGGAAACAATGCAAATAGAAAACAAAAGCAAACCGGTAGAGGTGTTACCTGATGCAGGCGACCAGTCAAAAGTTTAGGAAGTCTAAGCCATATAGCCTACATTGGCCACGAAAGTTACGTTTAAATCAGCATGCTTCGGTCGTTATAATACAGTCGCTGAAGCCCACCCCTCTCATTCTCCCCTCCTCTCGTAGGGGGAAACGAGCCCATACAGAACTGAGAGTGCATCGCATGTGCGTGTGTGTGTCTCAACTCAGGCGGGGCTTAGCTCAGTTTGTTGCTAGAGCAATAAATAACAACATGTTTCTAAATACGTTAATCTTGTCATTTTTGTTGCCAAATTGTGAAAGATCTGTTAATTACATTAAACTGCACGGGCTACTGTATTGAACATGATCAAACAAGAATTAAGCAATATCAAACAAGCATTACTGTGTGTGATTCAATAACAATAAACATCTTTTTTTTGTTGTTTTTTTTTTTGTTTTTTTGTATATTATGTTTTCGCAAAAGAAGCAAAGCATCAAACTTTGTCACCAAGCAACACAGACATTCATCCGGTCTGGAACAGGGGCTGGTTGCATAAACCGCTAAGACTAGTTAACAAGTTTGACACCATTTTTTTTTTCTTTAAGACTGTTCATAGCTTTTTTATCAGTTACATAAAAACGTAGATTAGCCTAATTTAAAACCAAAAAGTAAAACTGACATTCCTGACTAACTGCTAGTGGATTACACTAGAACTTAAGACACTGTCTTAACATAATGGCTATGTTTATACAACCGGCCCCAGGTCGTGGAAGCGTTTTGTAATCGGCTTCTGCTCCACTCCGGGTTTTCCAGTTTTCCATTTAGCTACCAGGAACCTGCTCCGACATAGGCTCCGACAGGGGTCATGTGACGAGTTAGTAAACTGGTTCTACACAATGTTAGCAGGGAATCGATTTTCATTATAATTGGCTATTATTAACATCTTGGTGTGGGGGAAACAGCTGGCAGCTTAAGGCAACGAAGAAAGTTACATATTTTGACTATAACAATAACTACATGACACAGCTAGCGTTTTAATACCATTACTCTAGCTCAAGTTTCAGTATGCATATGTCTCCGAACTGTTAAGTTCCGTCTCTCTTCCAGAGACAAAACCTCTCCCCCATATTTTTTTGTCTCCCCTTACTGTTAATAATATGCATTCACACGTTTTTGCTACCTCAAGAGTTTCAACTCAAGGCTCTCTATCAAGTAAGCGATTACCGTAGTCATTTGACAGCTTAATTTTTTTTTCCAATTTTATTTAAATCATCAAGTTTGGCTATTTATTTAGAGATCTTCTGCAAACAAGAGACAGTATGAATAAGTGCTTGTTATTAGGACAATGTAGTTGAAATAGAAAGCAGGGTGGTATTTTATGCCTGGTAAATGTTCTCTCTCAATCAAAATAGAGCCACGCTAAATATACGATTGAAATATGTTATAAAAAATGTAGCCTACATTTAAAGTGATGCTAAAAGTAATTCACATTTAGAGACTAATTTCGATAGAAAAACGCAGATCTCAGAGGACACCACAAGAGGACACTGTTGAGCTTTAATGGCGTTTCCACAACCCGTCTATGGCTACAATGTTTTGAAAGTAGCCTACTGAGTGATACTGAAATAGGCTAATGCCAGATATTAACCAACAGTTGTCCTATCTCTCCTTAAATGTAAGAAAAACTGTAAAAATGTACTTGAATGTTATCAGTTTCAGAATTTATACTCTTTCATCTCCCACCAAGATTTATAGGCCTATCCTGCAGGACTGATGGGAGAATGGCATTTGCCATGAAATGTGCAGCAATTACTGATTGCTTAATGGAGCAAATACAGATCATATTTAATTCAGGTATTTCAGAATTCTTTCCTTTCTGAATGCATTTGACAATGCAAACGGAAAGGTGTCCATTTACTGCTCATTCAACTTGAGGGAGAACTGCTGAAAGTATAATGTATTTTTTCAGGAAGCTATTGCTATATTGTCAGACAGGCTCAAAGATGGAGAAAGATCTAGAAAAAGCCAGAGAGAGTAGGGGGAGAGAAAGAAAGCAATTGGATGCCAGTTACTGTACTGATAAGACATTTCTATTTTATCTCTAAGAAAACATACCATAAAACAGGCCAGGGGACACACACATGTTGTTATGGTTTTATTTACTTTTTAAGCAGAGGATAACAAACCTGGTCAGCAGTCCTTGTTCAGGAGCTCCTGCAACAGGTTTGGCCACTCCTCAGTCATTCTCTTTGCGGACATAATTTTGAACTGCTAAGACACAAGCACTGCATTAAGAGGACATACAAAACGGATTCGTCACAATTAACAGGTATTCTGATTACTATTTTGTTGCATTATTACATTACACTCTATTGTTGTGAAACACAGCAGCAGTGCTGTAATAAAAAATAAAAAAAATAAAAATTCAGGCATGGTTTCAGTTGTATGTTGGAAGTTGTATGTCAGAAAACCCCACAACAGGTAAGCACCTTTCTTGTGAATTTTTATCCAATTATTTTTTAAGCATATAAGAATCAATTGTTATGTTATCTTATTTAAGTTTGAGCTGAATATCTTCATAATATACACATGTGAGGGTGACCAAACCTTAGATATAAAAATACTTTCACCGTGGGTGTCTAAAAAAACCTGTTTTTTGTTTTTAAGCTGTTTGTGGTGAGGCGTTGAAATGATCTTGGATGCCTCTTGCAATAGCAATATGAAGGTTGTATTTATGTATGAAATAAAAAAGCTTAAGCATACTAATTTACCTTTAATAACTGACTGAAGTTGCAAGGTAATATGCATCATTTAAGGCTGGTGAGTATATTAAAGAGGAAACACAAAACAAAACATTGCATAATAATTATAGGCATACAGTATGTATAGTGCAATTGTAACACTTTACAATAAAGTTCATTAGTTAACATTAATGTATTAACTAACATGAACTAATAATGAGCAGTATACATTTGTTACATTATTAATCTTTGTTAATGTAAGTTAATAAAAATACAGCTGTTCATTGTTTGTTCATGTTAGTTCACAGTGCATTAACTAATGTTAACAAATACAACATTTGATTTTAATAACGTTTTAGTAAATGTTGAAATAAAAAATGTTGAAAGATAAATAAATGCTGTAGAAGTATTGTTTATTCTTAATTCATGTTAACTAAGATGAACTAATATTAACTAATGATCCTTATTTTTTAGTGTTACCAGTAAAATTATATTATGTATAGTTAGTACAGTATACCAATGTGGACATACTGTATATTCCAATAGTCAATGACTAGTCTATCATTAGTTTTTGTAAGAGGTAAAAGCACGTGAAAGAAACACGTGCAGCTGTTTATAGAGCCCATTGATACTATCATTTTCAACAGATGAGGCCACATCTACCCTCAACACATATGGGCCCCATTCTTCATAATACCAGAAATATGTTTCATAACAACTACTACATTTGTGGAAGTATTGATTATGCATCTTATTAATTAAATATATCTTGTGCTTAAGGTGTGTAGTAAAAAATTACTGATGTTGTATAATAAAAAATATGTATTTGTATATTACAAATGTAGGCAACTGTAGACAAAAATAGGGTTAGAGTTCTACAAATTGTAAATGTATTTTTTTTTTTTTTTTTACCCATCATTAGCATCATGGAGCATAGCTCAAGGCCAGAGGTAAAGTTGAACCTCATTAATGGTGCCCTAGTGCAGGCCAGACCTAAAACCCAGGAGAGAGAGCAGTGGGCCAATAAGCTGGAGTTTCTCTTGGCGGTAGCAGGGCACATCATTGGCCTGGGAAATGTGTGGAGGTTTCCTTACTTGTGCTACAAGAATGGGGGAGGTGAGTGCAATATTGATATGTTTTTTTGTGTTTACGTCTTTGAGTTATATGTACTTGATATAACCTAAAACAATTATTTAAAAAAGTCTGATACAAAAACTAAAACCAAACTAAAAAATTCTGCTGTTTCGATGTTATAGGAGGGGCTCTTCCATTGAGTTTGTTATCATTTGAATATTATATTAATATTTTGGGGTCTTAAGATCAGTGCCAAACATTATGTGTTATTGGCATAAAAATAACCACACAAACAGTAGTATGAATACATGCACAAGTGTGTTTTGTTTTTTATTAACACAACATTTATGGGATGCATTTTAATTCTGGCTTATAATATGGTGTTGAGTAACTCCTTAATGTACACTACTCTTTTTGAGAAAGAAATGAATACTTTCATTCAGCAAGTACGCATTTAATTGACTAAAAGTGACAGTAAATACTTTTACATTGTTTATTTCTGTTTTAAATAAATGCTGTTCTTGTGAAATTTCTATTTATTAAAGAATGAATAATCACGGTTTCCACAAAAATATTAAGCAGCAACTATTTTCATCATTGAGAAATAATAAGAAATGTTTATTGAGCACCAAATAATCATTGATTCTGAAGGATCATGCGACACTGAAGACTGGAGTAATGATGCTGAGAATTCAGCTTTGCCATTACAGGAATAAAGTACATAAAAACATTAAATATAAACAGATATTTTAAATTGTACCAATGTTTCACAGTATTACTGTTTTTATTTATCTTTGATCAAATAAATGCAGCCTTGGTGAGCACTTCATGTCTGGTGTGAGGGTGGTGAAAGGAGTGAGGACTCAGGTGCAGAGTTGATGGGCTTTTTTAATAAAAATAAAACAAAATACAAACAAAAGCTACCCCGAGGGGGAAAACAAGACAGACTTAGACTTGGGGCCTATACCATGAAGCCGGTTTAGGTGGCTAGCCAGGTATGTTTTAGCTTAGTTTGTGCCAACCCGGGGTTTTAGGCACCATGAAAGTGGTTTGGCTTTTAGCAGTGTTCATCGCCATAGTAACTAACGCTCCACGGCTAACCTGGTCCGGGGCAGGTTATGTTCCAGGCAAGAGGTTGCAAACCGAACTTGGACCAATCAGCTGTGAGCAAAGTGACACATGTCTGATGCGATAAAGTCACTCTACCTGTTTCTACTCCAAATTAAAGGTCACTATATAGCAAATGATTTTAAAAGACAAAAAGTCTGGCTTTTAGTAATGCTTATTTAGAATAATAATTGTGTGTGATATAGATATTATTTATGTTATTATTACACCCTTAATTGATCACACATGTACAATTTTATTTTATCAATATTATTACACACAGTTTAAATCAGGGGTGTCCAAACTCGGTCCTGGAGGGCCACTGTCCTGCAGAGTTTAGTTCTAACTTGCCTCAACACATCTGCTTGTAAGTTTTTAGCATGCCTAATGACCTTCAACAGCTAATCAAGACCTTGATTAGCTCTTTCAGGTGTGTTTAATTGGGGTTGGAGCTAAACTCTGCAGGACAGTGGCCCTCCAGGACCGAGTTTGGACACCCCTGGTTTAAATGAATAAATATATAAAGGTAATGTAAATACGCTTTAGAATCAATAGATAAAGCTATAAAATAACTACATGTGAGCTTAAATGTTCAATTCTCTATATACCTTTATCAACTCTATAAACTAACTTCACAACTTTAACTTGCACTGATATAGCAAGACTTTTTCTTTTAGTTGTCCTCTTTCATAGACAGCTATTTTCTTCTTGCTGTGTAAATTTGTTTAAATTTTCAATATTTTTCAATCTCGTAATATTCTGCAGAAGAGAATCGTGCTGCTTTTCTCGCGAGAAATGAATCGCAGTTTTCCTCTTTCTCAGCATGTGATTGGCTGTTCGCTGCACCTTAACTCAGGATCAAAGCCTGAGTTGAGAGAGAAAGTTGATGATCAGCATCATGGTACCAACAAAGCCTGGTTGGATTGGTTTGGTTTTGTCAACTCGAAACTAATCCTGCAACCCTGAGTTTGTTCAACTACCATCATGGTACAGGCCCTTGGGACTTGAAAGCAGGAAAACACATGGTGTAGATATGACGACGAACCAGCACAGGACTGCAAACACAAGGAGAATAAGGCCCCGTTTACACGAGAACGATTCCGGGTGAAAACGTAAAAATATTTTATCGGATGTGCCATTCGTTTACACGGCAACGGCGTTTTGGGGGCTTAAAAACGCAAAAAAGTGAAACCACCCTCCAGAGTGGAAATCTTAAAAACGCTCCACCATCGCCTTCCCGTCTAAACGGTAAAAACGCAAATCTGCTCACGGTGGCTCTCGTCGCGTACGCGTTTATGTCACATGCATGCGCCAGTACAGGAAAATAACAACCAACATGTCAGATTATTTCCATACGTCGGACCTTCAAGTTGCCCTAGCAGCTCTGAAAAACATACAAGAGTCTTTCAGCAGTTGTAGAAAATATTCTAAGATATTGGTGTTGTTGTGTGGCAGTGCTTCACATTGCCACCTAGCCGCCTGGAGTGCATACTACATCGAATTTCACACACTTTTGCGTCACCATATGCACGCGGATTTCCCAACCATAACGCTCGTCTAAACGCAGAATAAAAAGTGATAACGCAACGCCACTTTTGCGTTTTCTCTTCAGATCGTTTCCATGTAAACATAGCCTAAATAGGGAGAGCAAACAAAGGAGGTAACTTGGGAGGACATGTGAGGCAAATGAATCAATAATCAGGTAACAAGATGGGAGGGACTAGACAATCGACAGGAGAGCACATGGCACAAGGAAACATACATGACGGGCCATGTGCTCACACCAAACATGACTTGAACACAAGCACATGGCCAGTAAAACAAATCACAAGCCATGTGCTAACACAAAAGGAGACATGAACAAGCAGCCAATGAGAACACTCATAAGCCACGTGTTCACACAAAGCATGTCAACATGAAAGCACACAGCCAGTGATAAACACAAGCTGCGTGCTACACAGCACAAGACAAAACATGACATGAAGGCACATGAAACAAGGCACACAGTACAAGCAGGGGCGGACTTAACCATTAGGCAAAGGTCGGCAATTGCCTTGGGCCCCGAGCTACCTAGGGGCCCCCAAAATGCCCCATTAAATTATGCTTAAGTTTTTATTTATTTTTTACTTTTCGCAAATTATATATTTCTAAAAAACATTTGCGAAAAAAGGCATCAAATCACTAGTGTCGCAGACAGGAGGGGGCCCCCCACCTCACTACATTGGACTATTCCATTATCTCACTTTCTGCGTGCGAAAGTGACAAGGCTAATGCGCCAAAAAACTGACGGAGAAAAATAAGTTATTGACAGACAGTGTAGGCTACAGAGTGACAGACAGAGAAGCTACCCAAGCGGTGCTGAAAAAGCAGGAAGCGGGAGGAAAGCAAAACGTTTTTAGCAAAATTGCAGAAGGTAACAAACTTTTTTGTGATGCCCGTAGGGTTGCCACCCGTCCCTTAAAATACGGAATCGTCCCGTATTTGTGAAATAAACAGCGCGTCCCGTTTTGAATCAATACGGGACGCGGTTTATTTCTGGTAGTGTTACCACCCATCCCGTTTTTCCCGGGATTGTTCTTCTTTTTAACAACCTGTCCCGGGAAATTTATACACTCTCCCGGTTTTCGAAAGGCTAAGAGGAAAATGAATGTTCAAACAGCGCGCACGGTAGAGAGGTAGAGAGCGCGAGAGCTTGCGTGCGTGCGTGTGTGCCTCACGAAGCGCATGTAAACCCCCATTAATAAAAAGCTTAGACAAACTGTAATTGCATAAAGCTACCACATTCGGTAAGACAAACGCAATGATCATCGTGATTATCTGTAAGAAATGTATAACACTATCAAAAACTATAGCATAATACAGATCTGTATGAATGAAATTTGCCAAATAACTTACTGGCCAGCAGGAAGACGGCTCATGCTGTTTAGCTAACCTTTCACAAAGTCATCATAAAAACATTAATTACAGCAGTGTTTCTCAACTAGCAATCTATTCAGTCAGCATATTTGTGTTTGATCTCTGTGAATTACAGAAATATAAGACTTGCTAGACCTACTTTTTTTTCCTATATTTCTTTGCACAAAACTCTCCAGAAAGTGCCATGTAATAGTTTATTTAAAAAAAAAATCTGATTTTTTTTTTTTCGTTCTCTTTTAAAGATCGGATGGGGGGCCCCATACTACCTTCGCCTTGGGCCCCCAATTTGCTAAATCCGCCACTGAGTACAAGACAAAACAGGAGTGTCAGGGCTCTGTCACAAAACCAAGAAATAGACTAGATAGTGACAGAACCCTGACACTTCATGCTTAAATGCTTACAAAATATTTGAATTATTAAAATCATTATTGATTGTTACTTGCATGATTGCTTTAGTATTGGATAAAGTTTTCTTGATTGCTTAAACACTATAATTAGGCCTTTGAACTAAAATTTCAAAACCATAACGCTATTTATCAAAAAGCACACCCATTTCCTTAAACTATAAACATTATTCCCGTTTTGACACATAAGTCAGATTTGTTGATCTGTCACTTCAAAACTCTACACACAAATCCCTTCATTTCTCATTGCCTCGACCATGTTGTCAATTAGAAAGCATAGCATTCAATATTGTTCACTCAAGTCAGCACAGGTTCAGCTCAGTTAGCACTCAATTGCCCAAGTGGAAATACTAAGAGTCAAAATTGATCACACACCAATCAGAACCTTCAATAGATAGATAAAAGGGCCAGAGTCAGTTCATTGGGTTTTGGAACAATGTATCTTGAAAGACATGAAGGAAGAGGTTGAGGACACTGGAGTGGAGGAGAAGGAGGAAGAGGAGGGGGAGGAGGAGGATGAGTAGGAGGAAGATGAGGATTAGGAGGAGGAGGAAGATGAGGAGGAGGAAGAGTAGATGGGAGTGGAGGAAGAGGTGAAGGAAGAGGACAAGTAGGAGGTTGAGGAGGAAGGAAGAGCAGTAGGGACTAGAGGTAGAGGTGAAGGAAGAGGACGAGGAAGAGAAAGGGGAAGGGGAAGAGGAAGGGCAAGGCCAAAGAGACAAGCATTGCCACTCTAGTTGCCCATGTCTTTGTCCATGGTATGACTATGAGGGGGGCTGGGCAACGAGTACAGCCAAACTTGAGTCGCTACACCATCGCCTCGATCATAAGAACCTTCATGGAGAAAAACAGGTACAGTAGATGTACTTCAGAGTGTTCTCTACTGTAACTTTTGAGTGCAGTTACAACACATACATGTACTGTAGCTGTTGCCCATACTACTATAATAAAAATAAATGCATCAAATTGCCTCACATACAGTTAGAGTTTTCTGAATGCTTCCATTTTGTAAAAAGGATGTGTTACAGTTACAGTAATCAGTACTTCTATTTTTCTATGACACAGAGACAATGGAATAGAAGAAGCCTGCCAAATATTTCAGTTGATGCGTGCCAGCGGGGAACAGGCATGCAAGAGGTTTTTACCCCCGCTGCCTGGCTAGGGCCAATATAGCCTGTGATGTATTGTACTGTACAGTACATTAAGGAATAAAAAAATGTGCCAATGTAAAGGTTTGTGAGGGGGAACCACAAGCAACATAACTTACCAGTTTTGGAAATGTTGTTTTGAATTTATTGCACCAGTGTGTAAGACTATGTTGTAGTGTGTTTGATTTTGAGGGCTTGTGTGTGATGTCTGAGGCCAAAGTTTGGTTTTTCAGCAAGAGTGAATGGTTTTGAGTGTAGAGCTTCATTTTGACCTGAAAATAGAACGTTTGGGGAATTGGGTGAGACGTTATGGATTTGGACTGTTTTGAGAAAACGAGGCATAGTTTCAAGAAATGTGTTTAAGCAATCGAGAAAAACTGTAATATTGTATTTTTGTTTAACACATGTTGTTAATTTGTCATATAAATTACTTAGAAATCGAACATTAACTTGTGGACCACCATTTTAGATAATTTCATTTTATTGAAATTGTATTATCTTTATAAGGGTGAGTTCAGTAATGATGTGTATATTACTGTGTTGATAAATCTGAGTTATTCATTCTGTCATATAGGGGCATTTTTTGTGCCATATGTTCTGTTTCTCTTCACCTGTGGAATTCCACTTTTCTTTTTGGAGACGTCACTGGGTCAGTTCACCAGTCAGGGTGGAATCACGTGCTGGAGGAAGATCTGTCCACTGTTTGAAGGTGAGCAATGATCTCATATACAGTGACTTTTCAATATCATTGTATTACTGCTTTTTACTTCACTTGCATTTTTTCCCCCACAGGCCTCGGTTATGGTAGCCAAGTCGTTGTCCTCTATACTGGAGTCTATTACATCATAATTCTAGCTTGGGCTTTCCTTTACCTCTTCTCGTCCTTCAGTTCAGAGCTGCCATGGGCTAGCTGCAAAAACTACTGGAACACAGGTATCCCATACAGAACAGTGTGAATTATTATAATACTGGGTTATGTCATTTTAATAACCACTGCATTTCTTTATTTAGAGAACTGCAAAGAGTTCAGCAAGAGCAACATTACTGAATATTCTCCAGAGAAAAGCACATCCCCTGTTATCGAGTTTTGGGAGTAAGTTGTTAATAGCAAAATAAGCTATATGGAAATAGCACTCCATTAAAACCAGATTGTGTTAAGTATAATTTTGCATTTAAGGCAACACATGATGCACACAAAATGCATCCAGCTAATTAAAATGAATCACAAAGTTTGTAAAACAGAATGATCCCATATTTTATGCCTACAGGAGAAGAATTTTGGGATTGTCTGAGGGAATAGAACAGATGGGTAATGTTAGATGGGACTTGGCGCTCTGTCTCCTGTTGGCCTGGATCATCTGCTACTTCTGTGTGTGGAAGGGAGTGAAGTCTACAGGCAAGGTGAGAACTTTACTAAACTTTTTAACAATGTAACACAAAATGAGTGGCAAGATATATTTACCCATGAGCGGGAAAGTGGAATGTGCTTAAAGTTTTGTGCCCCATGTTTGTTGTTTTAGCCCGTATGCTACTGTACACTAATGTAATAATGATAAAAAAAGACTTTAAGCAGATATGCACATTTTAAATTAAACAATTTTACAGTGACTTTCAATACTTACACATCATCAAGTTTGCATCCGTTGACTAAATATAGAACTAATATGCAATAAAATTAAAATAATTTTGTATTGTAAAATGTATTAAAAAACATCGAAGGTAAGCTTTCCAAATAAATAAATACCTTTTATGGATTTATTTAAATTAATATATATATATATATATATATATATATATATATATATATATATATATATATATAATTAAAAAAATTAAATGACATTTTAATTACATTTTTTATTTTAAAGTTAAAAAGTTAAATTAAACTCAGTCTTCATGTGGTTTAACCTACATCTTAATTCTACATCAAATTATGTTTTTTATATACAGTTATCAGTATGTGTGCACTATGGGAATCAAACTCATGATCATGGTGTTGCAAGCACCACGCTGAAACAGTCTCTGTCTTCCTGTTTTCAGGTGGTATACTTCACTGCTACTTTTCCCTATTTAATGTTGGTGGTGCTGCTGGTCCGTGGACTTACTCTTCCTGGAGCGAAGAATGGCATCATATACTACCTCTACCCTGATCCAACACGTCTCACAGACCCGCAGGCACTGAGCTGCTCTCTTTTGCCCTTCTTTGTTGAAAATATAGGAAGTTTGTAATGTTGAAACCCAAAGTTGATGTGTTGGTGAATTTTGAATTATTGGATTTTAAAATAATAATTGATGTTTTAGGTATGGATGGATGCAGGCAGTCAGATATTTTACTCATATGGAGTTTGTACAGGAGTACTGACTGCTTTGGGAAGCTACAACAAATATGACAACAACTGCTACAGGTACCTACTTTGATGATCTAATGCAACACTCTCCACATCAGAAGTACATCTATATTGTGACACGAGTCTGTTTTCTTTGCCTTTCATTCCAAATTTCACTTGCAACACATGTTGTCTTTTGCTATTTGTCTTTCAGAGACTGTGTATACTTATGTCTGCTCAACAGTTTAACTAGCTTTGTGGCTGGTTTAGCTATATTTTCGGTCCTGGGCTTCATGGCAGATGAACAGGGAATGGATATTTCAATGGTGGCAGAGTCAGGTAAAAGTCATATTTAAGGCTTGAGTTCTCATAAACCAGGTGAAGATTATTACAGCATAGAGCAACATAAGAATCATGTAATGTCAGAGCTGTGGATTTATTAAATGCAAAAGTTTGTCATTTGGAAGGTTTCTAAAGGTACATAAAACAATACTTTTGGTCTTGGTCACACAATTGTACTACTGAAACCAAAACACAATTAGAATTTTTTTTTTTGCATTATTAAACACCACTCCACTCACATTATGCGCAATTGGGTTGTGTGTGTCAAGAGGTTTCAGAGAGGGAAAGAATTTGTCTGATAACTTTGGTTTGTGGCAGGTCCTGGATTGGCGTTCATTGCTTATCCCCGTGCTGTGGCTTTGATGCCCCTGCCTCAGTTATGGGCAATCTGCTTCTTTATCATGATCATATTCTTAGGACTAGATAGTGAGGTAAATACAGGCAGCTATACAGACTAATCTTTCTCGATTTAATTCATTACCTCATAGAACGGATACCCTAAAGCTTTTTCTATTAATGTATCAGTTTGTGTACCATGAAGCCCTGGTAACGGCTATCTCGGATATGTATCCCTCCTTCTTCCAAATTGGACATCGGCGTAAATTTCTTCTCCTCTTCATATGTGCTGCCAGCTTCCTTTTTGGTCTGCTAATGGTTACAGAGGTGAGAGTCACACATAAGAACATAAAGATGATTAGTTTAAAGCAACCACAAAAACAAAACCCACACCTGCAGTACCTGTAATTTATGTCTGCAATTTGATCTGTTTTACTCTTAGGGTGGCCTGTATGTCTTCCAGCTTTTTGACTATTACGCATGTAGTGGAATGACTCTTCTTACTTTTGCCATCCTTCAGTCCATCTGTGTTGGATGGGTATATGGTAATTCATTTATTTGACTTAGCAAAGTTTGCTGTTTAAATGCTGGAACAATGGTGCATGTTTGCATTTGCAACTCTGGCGACCTCTGTTGAAATATTTAGAGAACAGCTTCTTAGATATGTAATTAATCCAAGTCAAAAGTATATTAAATTCTTAGCCAATTAAAAGCAAAGTAACAAAATTAAGTATCGTGATAAAATGATTTACAGTGTGTTTCCGAGTTTTACATTTTTTTTTAAATTTCATTTTAGGTGCAGACCGTCTCTATGATAGAATTGAGGATATGATTGGATATCGGCCTTGGCCCTTCATGAAGTGCTGCTGGAAATATCTAACACCAGCTATTTGCACAGTGAGTATCATTTAAATTCCTTAAATTCCTAAAGCTTTTTAAATTAAGAATATGCTTCATTTTGTATTTCCATATTGTATCTCTCAGAGCAGTACGTGAAGGTTTGTAGCCACCTGTGAGTCTGTGTCTGACACCTGTCATCTGTGTCTGTCTTTAAACTGATAGCACTTCAAAACACAAGAAAGACCTTCTCTTATTCTGAGACTTTGTGCATTGACTCAATGTGACAAAGCATATCAGACTGACTGACGGGTTCCCACTGCTCAGCATTCACTTTCTTTTCTATTTAGGGAACGTTTATCTTCTCATTGGTTAAATACACCCCTCTGAAGTTCAACAATGTGTATGAATACCCCTGGTGGGGTTATGCGATTGGTGGCTTCTTCACCCTTTCCTCCACTCTACTTGTTCCTCTGTGGATGATTTATTTGGTTGGCACCACTCCAGGGTCAATGCGACAGGTAAAGACCGTTCTAGCATCAATTGCATTATTTCACTGAGGTTGGCAGTCAATAAATTATTATTATTATTATTATTATTATATACTGTGTATATATAATCTTAATTTTTCTAATATATTATCAAAATAATTAACACTGTGCATTAAGGGTTTTATTTTATTTTATTTTTTACATTTTTCAACTCAGAGAGTAAGAGTCTTGTGTACTGCTGCTGAAGACCTGCCAGATCCTAAACGTCCAAAACAGAAGCTAAACACAGTTACTTTTGAGACCTTCACAGACCTATTGACTTTACGAACTGTTCACACACCCAACTCATTACCTCTCAGAGACATTGTCTGACTGTTCACCATTTCTGCCTAGTTTTTGGCCTCTGACAAACATTTTTGACCCATTGTCATTTAAGTGGCACCGTAATGAACATCATATGATGGTTAAGTATAGTGTTTATCAAAGCATTTCATTTTTTTTTTCAATTTATCATATAGTTAAATCAAAGAGTTTATATGGAGAATAAATGATTATATATGTGAATTTTGACTGGACAAGGACAAGACTTGTTTGCTTTTTATAAATGCTTTTAAGTGTTACCTCAAAAAGGGTCTTGAAGGCCAGGATTGCCAGATCTGCATAACAAGCCTAATGGGCAATCAAAATAGCCCAAAAGTTGCCCTATGACCATATCCCAAAAATCAAAACTCAAAATATGCCTCTCCCATACCTAAAATACATATTTTACAGTTACTATTATGCAAATTGAAAACCACTACATCGTAGTGATCATAAACACACACAGCTCAAAAATTCCCTACCAGTGTCCCTCCTTCACAAAACTTAAAGGTGCAGTGTGTGATTTTTAGCGACATCTAGCGGTTCGGTTGCGAGTTGCACTAATGGCTCAGCCCACTGCTCACCCCTCCCTTTCGAAGAAGCTACGGTGCCTGAAACTGGACAAACATATTGTCGTCTGAGACAGCAGAGAATAGCCAGAGTAACCCAAGAAGAGTGTGTAACATTGTCACTGTTTCTGTACCACAGTCCATTATAAACCACATCATGGATAAAGTTTACAAAGCCATAGTCAGGTGAGGATCAAGGGTCTTAATATATAATATAATAATAGTAATCAGCTGATTGTCTCACAAACGTAACCAGCACATTTCCCCCCACATAGCAAACCCATAATACAGCGAGGGAGAAGAAACACATGAAAATATATGCAACTATATATTTTTTCTAACAGGGTAGTAAAAGTTTAGCTGGCTAAATATGAGCTGTTACTATGGCTGAGCTGGTTAAAGCGTAAAGCCTTGTTTAAACTCGACGCGTCCGCATGAGCCCAAAGGTGCGCGCGGCAAAAATGGCATGATTGTAACAGCGCGCGCGCCTCCGCATCCCCTAGACACCGTTTACTACACACAATATGCTTTTTTTCTCTGATTTTGAAAACTCTTCGCGATCGACTTAAAATGCTTCCAAGATCGACCGCGATCGACGGGTTGGTGATTCCTGTAACGTTAACGTTACTGTTTTACGGTCAATGACAAGAGTCCTAATCAGCTGTCTCACGAACATAACCAGCACATTTATCACCACATAGCAAAGCCATAACACAGCGAGGGAGAAGAACTAAGTTACATGAAACAATCCAACTACATATTATACACCACTGACAAGGGAAAAGTCACTATACTCACGGTGTTTATGGCTAGCTTCTAGCTTTCTGCGGCTTCTCTTTCAAGGTAGTGACGAATCGCGCTCTGTAGCGCTGTGTGTTCGCTGTCGGCTACGGTAGAAACATGACGTCACAATATGTCGACCTTCATAGAAGGGGATTCCCGCGCCTATGTAGATATAAATGTCTCATTCTAAGGTAATAAAAACATTACGGTTTATTAAGTAAGTTCTTTATACACCACTGAAAACATAGTTATGGATGTCATATTGCATTTCTGTTAATAGATACTCCAATTTTTTACACATTGCACCTTTAACATATAGTACAGTATTATCATTGGTAGCATATAAAATATTGCAATACAAGCATTTCAGTCAAAAATGATTTATAAAATATGTAAAACTTTAAAAGTAGCCCAATTCTGTGGATTGGCAACCATGCGCTTTTCAGCTTCCCCTTTAAGAGTGGAGTGTGTTTGTCTGACATGTAAAACAAAAATGTATAAAATGTGAAAATTACAAGTTAGAGTTATTAGTATACAATCGTACAAAATTGTTATTTCTATGTGCTCACTAGATAAAATTTTTTCCAATTATGTAATTTTTACTTTTATGTGATTATTTCTAGTTATGGTTCTGTTGGACAAAAGATTCTGATATTAATACTAATTACAGTTACAGATACTAATGATATTTTTTTTTATGGACTAGAAAGAATTTTCCTGCGCCATAATAAATATGCAGTTAACACTGACATTTTGAGCACTTGTTAACACTAAGAAATAAAAAATTAAGAAAACTTGTCCATATATGAATGAATGCGCCACCTGCTGGACATTAGAGATATATTTCTCTCTTCATGCAAGTGCATTATATCCTCTTGCTATGCAGGGCTTTGTTGGATAGCTTCATCTACTGGACAGTAGTAGACCCAGGTCTGTAACCAACATAGACACCAATATTCAGATTAGTGGTTGAACAATTTGAGTTTTAAAGGATTTATTGTTACATCTGGTCCCTGCAAATACAAGGGACAGCTGCACTGCATTGCTTAATATATTGTATGTACATTTTTATATTTGCAATCAATATTAGACAAGATGTGTCTGCTAAAATGTGCAAATGGCATAAACCCATTATTTGTTGCTAATTCTCTTGTCAAGTCTAAGTTCATTATTTTTTAAAGGAATTCAATGTTTTTCCCAGCCTAAGTCAATACGAAATAGAATTGTTAGTATATTTGCAGTTGTACACTACTATTCAAAGGTTTGATGTTAGTAATATTTTCAGATTTTTTCTTCTTTTTATTTATTTATTTATTTATTTTTTAAAAGAAATTAATACTTTTATTCAGCAAGTATGCAATAAATTGTTCAAAATTGACAGGAAAGACTTAAATTGTTAAAACAAATTGTCTATTTCAAATAAATTCAGTTCTTTCTGTTTATCAAAGAATATTTTTTTTTTATCATGGTTTCCACAAAAATATTAAGCAAGTTTAAAAAAGTGTAGGACAATAGGAAGGCAATATTTCAAAGAGCAAGAAAACAATTCTCCTAAATTACAATTGCATCAGGGGGCTGAAAGTCCTTTCGTTCTGATACACAGCTACAGTATGGGGGTAAATGTGACCACAGCCCCATAATGAGATCAGGGAAAGCTCGTCCATGCTTCTAAGTGAAGGTGACTAAACAGGGTGATCAGATGGCCCCGAATCAATCTGAGATTAAAGGACTTTTCCTGAATCTGCATACACATTTCTTTCAGCTTCCCTCATTTGATAAGACTACTGACATAAGATACTTAAAAAAAGAAAAGAACAGAAAAAAATGATCAATTGTTCACTGTAAAAAAATATTTTCATGATTTGTTATCACAAATTTTTATCTTTGTCAAATCACCTTAGATAATTAATGTGGTTCAGATAACATAATATTTTAATATAACTCCTTCATTGTATTAACTCAAATGTTTAATTTTAATAAACTATATTTTAAGGCAACCAGGTAACTTACTTTTTTAAGTTCAACCAACAGTATTTTTTTAACATTGTAGTTTTGTGCAAAATATAGATGGACACAGTGACCCTAAAAAGTATTTGGACACTTAAGACATAGTTTAAAAATACATAGCAGATGACAAAACATCAATCCAAGTGTATAAAAATATATTTTTTCTACATTTTGAACAGTATAATGTTTTATCATTTCAAACCTAACAAACTTTTGCTATCTTTCTTTTAAATAAATTCCACCTACTTTGATATTTTATTAAATGTAATGACATTCATATTGATGCATGTGCATGTGATTTATCCAAATACTTTTTGAGACCACTGTAAATATGTGTTGATTTTCTAAGTGTATGTTTTTGTACTATAGCAGTATTTCAAAATACATTTTAACAAAGTTTCTTTGCTACTCTGTTAAAGGAACAGTTCACCCAAAAATGACCTCACCTCATGTCGTTCCAAACCTGTATGACTTTCTTTCTACCGTGAAGCAGGTTTTTAACAGCACAAGGGTGAATAAAAGATGAATTTTCATTTTTGGCTGAACTATCTTTATAATATGTGTATATGTGTCAGTTTACATGTTCATCATTAAACAGGCACATGATGTAAGGTCTGCACATTCAACTGTGGGCCATTAGGGTAATTGCATAGGCTATAGACTCTTGCCATATAGACGCTGACCTGGTTTGAGTCTAGTGGCCAGGAAAACTTCCTGTTCATGATGGTGGCTTCATTCCACAGTCTCTTTTCAAGCCAGTGCTGGATCTGTGATAAGCCCTTTTGCGCTAAGATGCCAAACACACTGTTTAGAGTCTAATCCCTATTAAGTGACGTGCGACTTTTTACATTCTCTTCACGCCTCTAACCCACTCCCTTCACGCCCACCAAACTATCCCTTTCTTACAGTTCTGCTAAGCTCATTCCCAATCTCATTTACACCAAGGTGAAAAAGCCTTCAATATACACCACCGTTCAATAGTTTGGAGTCAGTTTTTTAAAAAGAAATGAATATGTTTATTCAGCAAGTTCACTTTAATCAAAAGTGAAAGTAAAGACATTTACATTGTTACAATTTTTTTTTAAATTAAATATTAAGCAGCACAACTGTTTTCAACATTGATAATAATGAGAAATCTTACTTGAGATCCAAATCAGCATATTATAATGATTTTTGAAGGATCATGTGACACTGAAGACTGGAGTAATGATGCTGAAAATTTAGCTTTGACATCACAGGAATAAATTCATTTGAAAATATATTGATATAGAAAACAGTTATTTTAAATTGCAATAATATTTAACAATAGTATTTGTACTGTATTTTTGATCAAATAAATGCAGCCATGATGAACATAAGAATTTCCTTTCAAAACATTAAAAAATCTTTTGAAAGGTAGTGTATGTTAAGTTTGGTATAATACAAAAGTAATTCTTTTCAGCACAATGTTTGCTGATTTATTTGGTGTGGTATAAGGGGTATTTTGGGGGACAGTGTGAATAAATTACGGAACCAAGACTTTATCATTATCATGAAAAAAAAAATTAGTTAACTAAACCTAAAAATAATGTTTCAACATCTACTAACAACGACCTAAATGCCTTAAAATGAGTTTGCCTTTTTTTATATGTAGATCCCAATATTCAACAGAGTAATTTGAAAAAATATATAGCTGTCATTACATTTTTATCTATGGTGAATGATATCTGACATTATAACTGAATTTTTTTGTAGAAACAGTTTTCACTCAGAAATTGCCAGTACATTTCACAATTAATCAAAATGAAAAAGCAAGTAACACGTTGAATCAAACATGAAATTTCGATCTAGGAAGACTGAAATAGTATTCTTGTGCTCCAATAATCTTTGTTTTATTTACAACCTCGAAAAAATTATTTTTACAGTGGCTTTCAGATTTTGGCAAGTAAGTTTGCAGCCTGTCCTCAAGAATCACCTTTAATTGTTTAATAAGCTCCCAACTCCCTATGATTAGATAAGTTATGTTAAATTGATACATATAACATTATTTGGAAAATAATCACTGGCAAACCAGTGAAGAGGGACCATAAAATGAACATCTAGGTCAATGCTCCTGGATTAAAGAGGAGCCATTTTTATTTTAGAAACATGCTTTTGGTTACGTCAAATAATTCCTATTGTTGTTTGCTCTTTCATTTTAATGACAAAATACATTAATTTTATAATAATATATAAAAAATATTCTTTCTTGAAGTGAAGGATTGTGGATGGTGTGTGTGTGTGTGTGTGTGTGTGTGTGTGTGTGTGTGTATGTGTGTGTGTGTGTGTGTGTGTGTCTGTGTGTTCTAGAGGACATTACTTCAGTCAAGGGGAACAGATGCCATGTTCATGCTTTGGTTTGGCTCTGGTCCTTCAACATGGCTTTGGTATTGCGTAGAAGGTGTGAATCCAATCAGGCAGGATTGAAGCATTAAGAGAGGATGCAAACAGCCATGGTGTTAACAGCTTGTCAGGGCCTTTTAGTGCCTGTAATGGGATAATCACAAGCTACTTGTGGCTGGAAATCCTCCTTGAAGGTGTTGACACATTCAGAGATGCTAATCTGACAGATGGGACAGGCTCCTTCCTGTTTGTTCACACTCAATGTCCTGCTTAGGCTTGAAACTCATTTTCTTTAGCTGTGACCTTTAAAAAGTCATTTTAAAAGTCATATACTACATATTATTTTGATAAATGGGAATGCAGTCAAGATTGTGGGATTCTCGATTTGTAGAAAATTTATAAATATGCAGGTTCTAACATTTTGCTATAAGTTAAGTGTAATACATGGAGGTTTACTATTTAAAAACATACTCAAGTTGAAATTTGTCATGATTTAGCTAATCAAAGTGGCACTTTACATGGGGAGTGTGAAAACATTCAATGCATATTTGAAATGTTAAAAATGTGTAATGTTTTGATTATACAAGATTAAAAGTGTGTCTCACTTTACAGTTTTTGTTTGCTCATGTTTCACAATAGCAGTTACAAATGCATTTATGAAGCTACAAGCATGAGCTTGGGTGTGTTAATTGGACTCTATATCATGCTCGCAGGCACAAAACCTGGTAATTTGCAAGGTTTATCAAAACAAATCATACAATAGCGAAAGTTTTAGTTTTCATTTTTACATTATTTTAAAATTATTGGGTCAACATTTATCAGCATGACAGCCATCTTTACTAAGTGTTTAATTCAGTAATTGACTTTACTAATTAGGAAGTAAATTTTGCCAGGTAAAGTGATGGATGTTTTGGCACTTACAGAAGAGCCTCTGTAATTCCATCACTGTAATGACATCACTCCTCCATTTACTTGTTTTTTTGTTTAAATTCTCCTACAAACCTCACTGACTCACTGACTCACAGAGGCGCTCTTGTGGCTTTGGTGTAAATTTAAGACATGTTTCATTTACTGATCAACTTTTGCAACTGATCAAGTCTGTTATAACTGCTAACAATGTAAGCATATATTTCAGTTTGTAATAGCTTTTTTTTGGATGCTCTCAGGTAAACTGATGAAGAAGAATATGATGCTTATCGTACTCTATCTATCTATCTATCTATCTATCTATCTATCTATCTATCTATCTATCTATCGTTCGTAAATGCAGAATTAACACTGGTTACAAAAATGTAAAACATACGAGTATGTTAAATGTTAATAATTAATTATTAATTGTTGCAATTGCTATTTCAACAACTACTATAACAAAATGCTAAAGATGTCATTTTTTCTTTGAAGTTTTCAATATCTAAAAGCACACATTTAGTCACCTATACTGAGTTATGGTCAGCTGATCCGTTTAGAGGTGAACCTCATTTGATGTGACACTGATGGTTCAACAAATAAGATAACAGAGTTAAAAGCCCCTTTGGTGTGGAGTACGTGGCCCAGCACTTGTTTTTTAAAGACACTGTCGTTTAAAGCAGTGATCCAAACCAAAACAGATGGCAATTACAATAAAGTAAATTGTGGATGTCTTATTTGGCCAAAGCAATGAACATTTCATCAATTAGCATCAAATCAATTATATGATCCTTTAAACTGATGAAGAGGATGTTATTCATTGTGTTTAATGTACAATTAGATATCATATGATAAGAAATTATATTGGAAAGACTTTCCGAATTCTGGCCATCTGTCCAGGGTGTTTTCCTCCTCCTTTGGCCTGAGATGCTGGGATAGGCTCCAGCATCCCTGTGATCCTATAAGGACAAGTGGTTTAATGGATAGATGGATGGATGGATGGATGGATGGATGAATGGATGGATGGATGAATGGATGGATGAATGGATGGATGAATGGATGGATGAATGGATGGATGAATGGATTGAATGTCCAGGTGATTATCAAACTACAATTCAGCATCATTTACACTACTAATTATTAAAAATGTAGGATAAAGGAGTACATTTTAGTGAAGGTATGGGGATAACAATAAAGGCACACACCATTTGAGGAGCAAATGTAATTTGTAATGGCATTAGGCCTTTGTAAAGTCCTGTAACAGGTTGAATTGGATTATAGTTAAAACACATCCCAAGAGTTTGGTCAGGGAAAGGGGCCAAAGGAATATGAAGGTGTTGCCAACATGGACTAGGCTGCTACTGACTACAATTTGTCAGTCAAATCAATGATCACAAATTACTGAGCCTACACACATCTGCATCAAATAAGACTTTTTTATTATATGTTTGGGTCAATATTAATATCTTCCTTTAGACATTGGAGACATGTAATATTCAGATTTTTTTTAGTTTTAGTTTTTTTGTTTTACTTTAGCCACACAAAGTGAATTTATGGTTTAATAAACTAATTGTTTAGATATATCACAATAATTGGGAAACAGTTGATTTCTATGACATCAGCATATTATATTTAGAAAGGCAATCCAATTAGTGCTTTTTGGCAGAAATATGCATTAAAGAAGCATTGATTTGGATAAGGAGGCTTAGGCTAAAACAATGAACTCTTGACTTACATTGAGCACTCACTGGAGAATAACATCAAGCCCTTTCCTCTTTTACCCAGAAGACACTACGTACCATGTAATTTCTCAAACAACAGGTGATTGGCTAAAAAAGAGTGAGGGAATGGAGTGGGTGAGAAAATTCACTGGAATTGGATAATTAGATCTATTAATTCAGCTTGGGAATTGTTCTTCAGCCAGACGTCATCAATTAAGTATATTAGCTCAGTCACCACAAGTCTAATTTTATTGCTGAAGATATCTGATATTTTAAATCAAATCAGGAATTGCTATATGAGTCCAACACACAGAATAGATCTTGAGAATTGAGAACTTTTATTTATTTTTGGATAAGCTGGGGGATCAATTCATCTGCAGTCAATACAAATGACACATAATCTTCACCAACATCTGTATAAGAATGAAATGTCCTTTACAATAAGACATTCATACTTATATTAACAGTCCAGGAAGTAAAAGTCTTTGGAGGCACTTTTCCCACTTACCTAATAGGGTAATCTTGATTTGTAAAGAGCATCTTTCAAATCATGCTCCCCGAAAAAGAGTATTCCGCTTTCTTACAGCCAAACATTTATACAGTATTTATGTATGTATATGTATGTATGTATGTATGTATGTATGTATGTATGTATGTATGTACAAGTTCTCACAAACCCTCAGCCGCACTTCAGTACATCTTTTCTATTTATCTGGGAATGATTAAGGCATACCTTATGGCTGATTTTTGGCAAAGATTTGAGAAAGGCAGGTAAGTGTGTTAAAACAATTCACTCTCAACAAAGTTCACCTAAAGTAGATAATTAGATCTAAGCTATTATTCTTGCCACAGACTGTTCTTTTGCCAGAAGTCTTAAGGTAAGGGAATTAGCACCAGTACACTGAAATGGTCTTATATGTTTTAAATCTGCACAGTTTTCATTCTTGTTGTCTTTTGATAGAACAAATTTGGTGGCATGCAAATAAAAAAATACAAAGAAAAAAAAGGGCTTAATGCCAGGACAAACCCCATTCTTAATTATTATATTAGTTTGTTTTGATGCAGGAAAAATATAGTTAAAACAGCATAAATTAACTTAATATATAACTGAAAACATTTTAGAGTGATTTTTGAACTTGGCATTGCGTTTCTAGGTGTTACTGTAGCTTAGACAGTAGAGCTTGGCATCATGATGCATGAACTCATAAAACTGATTGCATGCACAATTTATACTAATGCACCCCAGGGAACACATATAAAGATTATTGCACTGGTTGAATGTAAGCATCTGCGAATCCAAAAAAGTGAATAAATGTAATAGTTAATTGGACTTAAACTGGAAGTACAAACACATAGCATGCTTTTCTTCAGGAATAACTTTGCTAAAAGCTGTAGACACTTACATTTCATGATAAAACAATCTCAGTAAAAACTAATCAAGTTTTTACATTGATATATTGGGGAATACATGGGGAAGCTTTTATTTAAAACAGCATACATTACATTTCCCTGGGAATCAAACCTATGACCTTGGTGTTGATTTGCTCTACTTTTGAGCTACGTTAACACTATTTTCCCCCACTAATTTCAAGATCTGAGTACTTATTTGAAGAAATCTTAAGTGTATTTTGTGTATTTTATCTTTATCCATTGAATGTTTATTTGTAAATAGTTTTAAGTATAAAATGTTTCATTTTATTTCTTATTTTCTAATGTTCATTGTTTGCAGTCTGAGAAAGAAGTCAACAGAAAAACTGCTTATTTGTCTTTGGCGTGTAGTGTCTCATTGTGACTTTAGTGAGACTGTTAACTTGGCTTCACCTGGTAGCTTTCAGCTTTGATATTGAGAATATAGTCTTGGCCAGTCACGGGAGCTTTATAAATTAGATTGGATTCATTAGATCCATTAGATCATTAGAAAGGCAAATGTGAAATCCTAGTGACACTAATTTTACGGGTTAATTTAAACAGGGGTTAGGGGATAAAGTAAACAAGGGTACATGTTACATGTGTAATACTTCAATGGAAATATGAATAATAATACTGAAAAGTCTCAGTGTAGTCTCAACATTCATGGGAACCTATGTGATGCCAGCTACAAAAGGTCAACTAGAGTTCAAGTAGGTAGGTACAGTATCTACTTCTGCCAGTGTTATAGCACCTTTCAGGTCATTTGCCAAGTCTGAAGTATCCCGATTAAGAGTTTACCATGTGGTGTTGTATAGACAAAAGATACCTGTACATTTCAACAAGGGTATAAGCTATACGTTAAGTGAAGAAACTCCTCAAATTTACTATATATGTCTTAGGAAAACTATATTGCCCAGTTCAAAAGCAAAAGTTTAAGCGTGCATGTATTATAACATCTTAATCTTCAAAGAGGTATAAAGTAATCTGAATATTTTAATATTAAAATTTTTATGCTTATACAGCACTAATGATTGGATAGGATTTGTAAAACTTGGACACTACAATCAGCAATTTTCAATGGGAGCCTATAAGATTTTTGGAAATGTTGCTAGTCAGCAATCTGATTGGTTAGAACACACAACAAAGTTGTGATAGTATTTTCTTCCCTATCGTTATGTAAAGTGAAAGAAAAAACGTAGGGCGGGACTTGATTTTATCCATTGGTAATTGACTGGATGGTTGTGGTTTGCTATGGCTGTGATCTCATGTGAGTGCCAGTTTGCCCCGCCCTCGCGCCAGTAAACACATCATCAGAGAACAGATGTCGCTGCACGTGGGAGGGAAAGTTGTTTTTATGAAAGATTATGAGGGCACATGGATTAAAAAAAATGATCTGTATGGACAAATCATTTACTGCCATGAAGGACTGTAGACATTGGTGTACTTTGCTTAACTCTATCTTCTGCCAGCAGAGTCTTAACCAGGATGCTTAAACTTATTACCACCTGGCTTGAAACCAGTGTTGGGGAACTACCTCAGAATGGTCGAGCTACTACAAGCTACAAGTTTACAAAAAGAAGCGGACTATATAAATTAGGCTATAATAAAGATTAAATAAACTTCATCAGAGCAGTATTCCTTGGGTCCAAATACTATAAGCATTTTTTGAATGAATGGACATGTGAGTAAATACAAATAAAAACTAGAATACAACTGAACCAAAAACAAAATGATGAAAACCAGGTTTTTATTAAATATTTGGTTATAAAAAGAGTCAAAATGTAGAACAGGGCAAGTGCACAATACAGCATGACATGAAACTGTATCAGTTTGATGTGCTACGGCACTACTTGTTGGAAAAAGTAGCATGTTACTGGAAAAACTACACTATTACAGTGTAAAAAAAAAAAACTGTGGTACAGTAACTACTGAAAAATGTTGGCAAGGTACTAGTAGCTTCGCTACTTTTACTTTATGCTGTCCATCCATGGAAAACCTGATGCCTGTCTCTTTACTTACCCTGATGACCCCAATCACCTTCGGAAAAATGCTATGTTTAAAATAATGTTGTGCTTTAAATCCCATTTTTAGTTTTAGGTGACTGAGCTGACCACAAAATTGAATCTATGAATGGCTTGCTTATAGTTGACTGAAACCAGGCTAGGTGAATAAATGCCCTCATGTTTTGAAACATATTTGAGGGTTTCCAATGCAATGGCCACATTAATCCTGATATATTTTAAAACAGATTTTTTTTTTACGAAATGCATGCTCTCTGTTCACACTACAGGTTTCAGTAGTTTTCCAAAAGTTCCTGGTTCAGACTGAAACGTCTAAAAACTCTTAAATCACCTCATAAGTGCATGCATGGGGAAAAATCGAAGATAATATCAGTAGATTATGGAGTGCCGCAAGGATCGGTGTTAGGCCCTCTGCTATTCTCAATTTATATGCTGCCACTTGGTAATATTATAAGAAAACATGGAATTAATTTCCACTGTTATGCTGATGACACTCAATTATATATTTCATCACGACCAGATGAAAACACTAACTTATCTAAATTGACAGTGTCTTAAAGATATAAAATGCTGGATGACGTGTAATTTCCTGCTATTAAATCCAGATAAAACGGAGGTATTACTTATTGGTCCAAAAAACTACCCACAAAACCTTGTACAATACAACTTTAATTTAGAAGGATGTCCTGTTACTTTATCCACTACAGTAAAATACCTGGGTGTTATACTAGACCACAACTTGTCTTTCGAAAATCATATTTCAGATGTTACAAGAACAGCCTTTTTCCACCTTAGAAACATTGCTAAGCTACGTAACATGCTATCTGTTTCTGATGCAGAAAAGTTAGTTCATGCATTCATGACCTCGAGACTAGATTACTGTAATGCTTTATTAGTTGGCTGTCCTGCATCCTCAATAAACAAGCTACAGTTAGTGCAAAATGCAGCTGCTAGAGTTCTTACTAGGTCAAGAAAATATGATCATATAACACCAATTTTATCATCTCTACACTGGTTACCCATTAAGTTCCGTATCAGTTACAAAGTATTACTACTGACCTATAAAGCCCTAAATGGTTTAGCTCCTGTGTATTTAATGGACCTTCTATCGCCCTACAATCCATCGCGTTCTTTAAGATCATTAAATTCGAGGCTTCTGGTCATTCCTAGGATATCTAAGTTCACTAAAGGAGGGAGGGCGTTCTCACATTTAGCTCCTAAACTCTGGAATAGCCTTCCTGATATTGTTCGAGGCTCAGACTCGCTGTCCCAGTTTAAAACTAGATTAAAGACGCATCTCTTTAGCCAAGCATTCACATAATGCTTACCTTTTATACTACTGTTGAATCAGATCGAATGCATTAATATTATGAACAGCAGCTATGCTAATTATTTCCCATCTGCTTTTCTGCTGTTATCCCATCTGTTATTTTCTGTTGTAAATAGCGTTCATCAGCTCCAGTTTGTATCCAGCCTCTCACGGAGACTTCAGATGCCCCGACACCTGCGATGAGATGACTAAACGCCTGTGAAGAGACGACTCGATGCCTGTGAAGAGACGACTCAACGCCGGCGATATGTTATGCCCTAAATTAATACATGATTAACTAACTGTATTTTTCTATGTACATTTCTGAAATGCACTTTCTGTAAGGCTGCTTTGAAACAATATGTATTGTGAAAAGCGCTATACAAATAAATTTTAATTGAATTGAATGCATAACCATAATAAAAAGTTAGTTGAGATGATACTAAGAGACCAGACATACCAAAGTTCTCATGCCATTCTTCAGGCCTGATTTTGAACTCAAATTTGTCATTCCATGAATGGTCTAATATATAGTTGCTGTCATCATTCTGTTAAGTTTTGTTTTCATGGACTTCAAGTTTGTTTTCATTTGTCACATGTTTTCTTTGTTCAGATTCCCGCCACTCGTTTGTCTCCTTGGTTACTTACCATGATCATTAGTTCATATGTGTCAGCTGTATGTGATTAATTATCCTCGTTTGTGTTCCTCAAGCTGTTCCTTCACCTGCACTCCTTGTCCGGTATTGTTCGGGTCTGCACACTGTTTCGTATGTTGGCTGTTGGATTATTCTAATAAACCTGTGCTATATTCCTCATCTTCATCTTCATTGAACTTAAGCGTTACAGAATACTGGACCTAAAAGATGGATTATAGGGCGAAATTTAGTTTATGTTCTTGATCGGGGAAACCTTCCACCACTTATCAAACTCCCAGACACCACCATATTGGACTGGAGGGAGACTGTCATGAGGTGTCTGGAGAGCGTTGCGTGCTGATCCAGGACACAGCCAGACCCAGAGCCTGGATTACAACCCTCGACCGCGGAGACCTCATGTGTGCCCCCCGCAGACGGAGAGCTACCACCCCCGCGCAGCGTCAGCCAGAGCAGAAAAGGACAGAGCTGACCCATTGCCCCGGAAGTGGAGCCCTATTGTGAGTCTGACCAGGGGTGTGAGCCCACGACATCAGTGGACGAGGGAGTCGTAACTATTGAAAATGAGGACTGGCTGATAAACTTAGAGGAAATATCATCTCCCACCCTATCCCTTAATCATCGCTGTGTTTGGACAGCACTAAGGACTTTATGAACTGAGTTCACCATTTCATTGCTCTACATGGACTGTGCTATTCTTACCATTTTTCTGTCATGTGTTGCTGCACCACGAAGCTCAGCCAGTCCTCCAGCCCCGCCACTGCCGGATGTCTACAGCCCTACGCCATCTCCGGCGAGTCCCTGTGACGTCGAGCCGAAGGTCGTGCATCCAACTGCAACGCCCATGCGAGAAGTTCCTGCGGCGCCGCCTCGGGCCTTCGACCTCTTCGCTCCATCTTGACCTGTCGGCTCCGTCTTGGCTCCTCTCACCTTCGGCTCCACCGGAGACCCTCGGACTTGCGGCTCCACAAGGTTCCCTCGTCCTGCCGGCCTCTGCACTCCGTCCCTCCACCCCTACAGCTCCAGTGGGTTCCTTCTTCCCCTTGGCGTCGCCTCTGTCCTCCATCACACAGGCTCCACCTCAGCCCTCAGATACTCTGGCTCCGCCTTTGACGATCGTCGCCACGGCATCGCCTTGGTCTACAGTACCAGCGATGTCGCTTTCCATCGGCTCCCCGTCTGCACCTGTGGATCCATCCGCCTCATCTCCGTCAGTCGTCCCCCAGTTGTCGTCAGCCTCGACACCACCTTGGCTCCTTCCTCTACTCCGCCGTGGGTTGTCGGCTCTGGGTCTGTGCTATCGGACTTCCTCCACCAATACCACCTGGGTCTCGTCGCCCTGCCATCACCATCTCTTTGTCTCATTGTGCCCTCATCACCATCCCTTCACCGCATCCTGTCACCATCTCTGCCCTCGTCCAGCCATCACCATCCCTTTACCTGATCGTCCTGTCATCATCCTCTTGCCTGGTCATCCTGCCATCCTCAGCCCTTTGCCACATCCTCGTCCTCCTCTGGAATTGTTTGTTTCTGCAAGCTGTTTCGCATGTTGGCTGTTGGATTATTCTAATAAACCTTGTGTGCTTTATTCTTCATTGAACTTAAGCATTACAGTTGCTATGTTTTGCCGCAAGACAACAATTGCGAGTAAATTTTCTGACGTATTTTGCAGGAATATAATATGAAGATTGTACAAAGTAACATTTACCTTTAACAACACTATGAAAATGGGTACAAAATGGGCTGCCAGCTCACTGTTTTGGGTTGAATGGATCATATGTCTGTGTTAGATGACTAATCACTTTTTGAATACCAAATACCTTCCAGTCCACACTATAATGTGTACAGTATTTTCATATGTATTCACTTGGGAGAGTGATTTTAAAAAGCTGGACACAAATGGCGTCTCAGTGTAGACAGAAGGCCTAATGAAAATGTGAAAATGTGCATTTTCAAATTTAATGTGGACATAGCTTTAGATACTACTAAATTTATGTATTCAGTCTAATTTGTTATTTAGCCGGTCTGTCATCCAGCCAATCAGCCAGTACTACTGTAGGCTTTGGGACTAGAGTTTGTATTCACACTCTATAGTTAGCACAGGGTGGCTAGTGCAGTTGAAAAGGACTAGCTAATCTTTGTGCATCCCTAGTGAGCAGAATCCCAAACAAGACTCTAAACCTATTACCTAATTTTCAGCATTTGTTTGCCTCTGCATAGAGCTTGCAGGCTAAACAAACACTCAAACATCCCCTGAACAAATCAAACCCGCTATCATCCCTGTTTCGATGGGTGCCTGATTAGTAAACCACACCCATTAACCAGCAAATGAAGTAATTCAATAAAGTTAAGTAGGCTGAAGAATAAAATAATGACGATGCGCACCAAGTATGTCTTTTTTCTGGTGAATTTGAAAGATGGATATACGTATACAAAATCTTTTTTTGTTTTTTACATAAAAATTATCTTTGTAGCAAGATGAAGATATATATGCAGGTACAGCAAATTGACAGCAAGTTTTTACGTGCATATGATACGCACTTTATAGCGTGTAATACACGTACTCCACACCACTTATCCTACCCAAGGGGTTTACAGTGCATATTATTTGCTCGTAAAAAAACATTTTCGCTTATAAATTGCACAATAAATACAATGCATGCTATAGAGACACATTTAAAATAAGTTTGTGGAAATGTGGTTTGGTGAGTGCGTGGGACCTGGTTCCAGGTGTCTGATTTGTATAAAGATGAGTTAGGAATGGATTCCAGATGTCAATAAATGTAGATATATTGTTCTTGTGGGTGAATGTTATTTTTTTTTATATTCTGTAAGAAGACTGATCAAGTGATTGGGATGTATACAATTTTTTGCATTTACAGTTTAGCAAAATTACTTTCTTGGCGATAGTTAGAGAAATGAGGAGTGGACTTTTATATTTGACTGGGAGATAATCAAATACTATGCTGTAACTGTGTGATAGAGGGATTCTATATGATAGTGGAAAGTTTTGTGGTCACTGATATCCAAAATCAGTGAATTGATTGACAGGTCCATGTGGCATGAAAGTAAACATCTGTGCTCCCAATGTGCTCTGTGAATAGATACCTGTGTCCCTCAAGCCCATTTTAAACTTCTATCTTTTGGTGATGCGAGTCCTGTAAATTATCTTGTACTGTATGAGTTGGAGGTTTGTATTGTTAGTCACTGAAAATGTATCGTTACAGATTTCCTTCCAGAGGTCGGGGGTTGAGGGAGAAAGCTCAATCTTTTTCCCATTTGGTCATGGGTATTATAATTGTTGCATCATTATTTGATATAAGTTTGGAAAAATTTTTGGAGTTAGACATTAAACGTCCAAAAGTTGCTCAGTGTATACATACTTAAATTCTGAAAATGATTAAATCACCTTACTGTAAGGATCCACTGGAAGCAAGTTGTAGATAGAACCCAAGTGCAGTTTAATTATAAACAAGATCAAACATCAAACAAAAACATGGCGTGGCATGAAACTCAAGACTTGAACTTGAACTTGAACATGAACATGAACATGAACATCCAAACAGTGGTCACAGGTAACAAAACTTGACCAAGACACATGGCAAACATGAGGGCTTACACAGACTAATGACAAGACAAGGGACACCTGTGAACAATGAACAGACAATTAACAGAAATTAATTACAAGACACATGGCAGGATCACTTGACAAACAGGGATTCACATGACAGACATGGAACATGACATGAACAAACCAAAACGTGACACTTACTTTGCATGCATAAAATATAATAAAATAATTTTATTTAGCAAAATATCCCACCACTTCTTAAATCACTATTCCATGTATGGTCTAGAACGCACAACAATGCTGGTACAACCATAAATATCTATACAATATATGTATCACATGACTAAACATGAGTCATTGTTTTCGAATACCCTAGTTTTCACAATCAACGGGAAAACAGTGTTTTCAAATTGTATCCGCTTAGGAGAGCGTCTTCGAAAAACACACTGTCTCAGTGTGGACGTAAAGCAAAATCGGTGTGGGCGTAGCCTGAGCTTCTATACGTTTTGATTTTAGGATTTCAAAATTCAAATCAAGCATGTGTGTTGTTTAGATATAGGCACCTTAAGCAAGCAGCCGTTTTTATAGACCCAAACGTTTGACAATCGGCATGTAGCTTTGTGCAGAGAAACTGTTGTAACAGATAAGTGTGCAAAACAAAGTGATAGCTCATTCAAGTATTGGTGTCGCAAAAAGAGGTATAAACAACACTGATGAATTTCTTTGAACAGCTGTGTGGTAAAATAATTTTCCTGTGAAATAGTAACATTTTTAACTTTTTGTAAAGAGAAGAAAATCAATCATTAGGTTGAACTGTACTGTGTTTGCACTTGAACCGGATTGTGACATACTAAGACAGCTTATTATCAGATGAGTATGCTATGCTTGCTCAGAGTGCCACTTAGAACCTTTCTAATCCCTCCAACTAATCTGAGCAGGAGGTGATGGATATCATATCAAAAAGAAGGTTCAACAGGAGGTAAGGTCATAACTTTTTTTAAGACCGTAGTCAAATCTCCTTACTGGCCACTGGAAAGCCCTCCTCATTGCCTAATGTTTCACCTGGGAAAAGTATATAAGGACGCAGATGAGTGTTGTAGCTTAACTTGTCATACTGGACTCTTCTGGTTCAAGTTTGAACTTTTCTGTTTCAGGATGAATGGCACAGAGGGTGATAGCTTTTACATCCCAATGTCCAACAGGACTGGGCTCGTCAGAAATCCTTTTGAGTACACCCAGTACTATTTAGCAGAACCATGGAAATTCAAGGCTTTGGGTTTCTACATGTTTTTACTGATCATTTTTGGTTTACCTATCAACGGGCTCACATTGCTGGTTACAGCTCAACACAAGAAACTTAGACAGCCGCTCAACTACATTTTGGTCAACTTGGCTCTTGCCGGCACAATTATGGGCCTTTTTGGATTCACGGTTTCTTTCTACTCCTCGTGCGTTGGCTATATGGCAGTTGGGCCCACTGGTTGCATGGTAGAGGGATTTTTTGCAACACTTGGTGGTAAGAAGCAAAGAAAACAAATTTGGTCCCAAGAACTGTGAAATACTGTTAACTTTACTCTCTCGCCCTGTACTAACAGGTCAAGTCTCTCTTTGGTCTCTGGTGGTGCTCGCTGTTGAGAGGTACATTGTTGTGTGTAAGCCAATGGGAAGCTTCAAGTTTTCTTCAAACCACGCGTTGGCTGGCATTATTTTCACATGGATCATGGCCAGCAGTTGTGCTGTGCCCCCACTTTTAGGCTGGTCCAGGTAAATCTCTTTAATCCAATCACTACATATTGTAACCCACAGGAGGTTTCTTATTGTGATAACATATATTTGGCAAACTTAAATGAGCTAAAATCTTCTAAAAATTTTTGTTAACGCAGATACATCCCTGAAGGTATCCAGACATCATGTGGACCAGATTACTACACCCTTAATCCGTTGTACAATAATGAATCATATCTCATTTACATGTTCACCTGCCATTTTTGTATACCTGTCACTACAATCTTCTTCACCTACGGAAGTCTTGTCTGCACGGTCAAAGCTGTAAGTTTGCATAGTCCATTTACATTTCAATATTGTCATGAACAATATTGTATCACTATTTTGGTTTTCACCAAATCTTTAGGCTGCAGCTCAACAGCAGGACTCAGCATCCACCCAGAAAGCTGAGAAGGAAGTGACACGTATGGTCATCATGATGGTTTTGGGCTTCTTGGTAGCTTGGGTTCCCTATGCTAGCTTTGCTGGCTGGATCTTTTTAAACAGAGGGGCTGCCTTCTCGGCACAAGGCTTTGCAATTCCTTCCTTTTTTTCCAAAAGCTCTGCCTTGTTTAATCCCATCATATATGTGCTGCTCAACAAACAGGTACGAGCTCTTAAATTATGTTTTAGCTGAAGCCTGGAATCATTTTATGTTCATGTGCTCATGAATGATTCTGTGTTTCTTTTCAGTTCCGTAGCTGCATGTTAACCACCCTCTTCTGTGGAAAGAATCCTCTAGGAGATGAGGAGTCCTCAAGCGTGTCCACCAGTAAAACAGAAGTGTCCTCAGTTTCTCCAGCATAAACGCGCCTCTCTGCCTCTGCAAATTCCTGCTGAAACAATGAAGATCGGTCTTGTCAAGTTGTATTTATGAAGCATGTGGATATTTATCTATTCCTTCTCCTCAGTGAATTTCAAACTTAAACTCACCAACTCTGGTCATCATTGTTGTTATAAACGGCTTGGCTGGATTATGTAGGTTTACCCATCTTAAGTAAAAAAAAAAGCAAATAAAAAAAGACCAAACATTCTGTCAAATATATAGTTTGTTTTTTTTGCATGTATTAATATTTTTAAGAATTTTTACAGTTTTAAAAGCCATACAAATCTCAAACGTTTCCTAAGTAAACACCCGTACCAATTCTAGAACTCCATATCTTTATTCTGATGGATCTTAAAAAGTTTTATTTTTCTGTTCATATGCACATTCATCACATACACACATTCTTATGTAAATATTCTTTGAATACTTGTATTAAATAGCTGTATAAATAAATAAATGCATGCTTGCAAACAGAACATTGAACTCTTGTTTTCTTTCTCTAAATATTTTAAGATAGCATACAAAGTCATTTGGTTAGGTTATAGGTGGCTTGAAAGAAGAAATAAATAATGCCTGGAATTATTTCTTCACCATAATTCTTTTGGTGAATTTGCCAACTGGATAATTGCATGTTGGCAAACAAATTATTAACTAATAAATCCATTTTCATGTCAGTTTATGAAGCCATTCTTAAACTGATTTTCTAACTGCCTTTTCAGTCTAATAGATAGTGTAGTGTAGATGAATGATGAATGATATTCAGTAATATCTTAAAATATTTTTAAATGGACTAAGATTTAAAATGAAATATTTAAGCCATACAAGGAACTTGTAGTGTATGAAAGCTTGAGAAGGTGGAGGTTGCATGAATGAGATGAAGAATTGTGAGCACACTTGGACTTTCAGCTTACCTCAGTGGCTTAAGATGCTGCTTAAGAGTTGCGCAAAGCTAAAAACTAATCCTTGTAGGAAGAGATGGATATCATGTTTAAAGGGAGGGACAAGCCCCAAGGTCCAATCTGTGGCTGTTATGAACTTTGATCTGAGCCAAATAATCTTATTGGTGACACCCGGTTCCAGTTTTGGTCTCCTTGGAAGAGTATATAAGCATGCCTGTTGCTGTCCACTTGGGGTTGACCATCTCTTGAGTTAGCAGCTGTTCATATTTTAACTTTAGATTTAATTTGAACGAGGGCAGAATGAATGGGACGGAAGGGAGTAACTTCTACATTCCCATGTCCAATAGGACTGGGCTTGTGAGAAATCCTTTTGAGTACACCCAGTACTATTTAGCAGAACCATGGAAATTCAAGGCTCTGTCTTTCTACATGTTTCTACTGATAATTTTTGGATTACCCATCAATGCTCTAACCTTGGTGGTTACAGCTCAACACAAGAAACTTCGGCAGCCACTCAACTACATTTTGGTCAACTTGGCTTTTGCCGGCACAATTATGGCCATCTTTGGATTTACAGTTTCTTTCTACTGCTCATTTGTGGGCTACATGGCTCTAGGTCCACTTGGCTGCGTAATGGAGGGGTTTTTCGCAACAATTGGAGGTAAGGGATAACTAACAATCCATTTGGATGCCTTTTTAAAACAGTGCATTCAAGTGGACTAACTTATAATTCCTGTCAATAGGTCAAGTCTCTCTTTGGTCTCTGGTGGTGCTTGCAGTTGAAAGGTACATCGTGGTGTGCAAGCCAATGGGGAGCTTCAAATTTTCTTCAAACCATGCGATAGCAGGCATCGCTTTCACATGGGTAATGGCCTGTAGCTGTGCAGTGCCCCCACTTGTGGGCTGGTCCAGGTAATTGCACTGAAACAGTTTGCAGAATAACTTGAAGTCTACTTTAATCTGCTTACTGTTGCTTAGTATCAGTGCTGTTCTTCCAGGTATATTCCAGAGGGGATGCAGACTTCATGTGGACCAGATTACTACACGTTGAATCCTGAATTTAACAATGAATCTTACGTCATGTACATGTTCAGCTGCCATTTTTGTATACCTGTAACCACGATTTTCTTTACCTATGGCAATCTGGTCTGCACAGTCAAGGCTGTATGTATAAGTTTAAATCATCAATGCTTAAAAATCAGTTGTACATATACTAGATGGTCACACTGCATCCATAACTGGTTCTTCATAAATTTCAGGCAGCAGCTCAACAACAGGACTCAGCGTCCACCCAGAAAGCTGAGAAGGAAGTGACACGTATGGTCATCATGATGGTTTTGGGCTTCTTGTTGGCTTGGGTTCCCTATGCTAGCTTTGCTGCCTGGATCTTTTTCAACAGGGGGGCTGCCTTCTCGGCACAATCTATGGCTATTCCTGCCTTTTTCTCCAAGACTTCAGCCTTGTTTAACCCCGTCATTTATGTGCTTCTCAACAAACAGGTGCATGTTTTCACAGAACAATACTTATTTTACAATAAGTTATTTTACAATATGTTTTCACGGCATATTACTTCCAAGGATTAAAAAGTAAAAAAGAGGTTTAAAGTATTTAAATATGTTAATATTGTTGAAATGTATGCTGTAATGATTCCCTTTGCACTTTAAATATGGAATGAATTCAGTTTCCCATCTCATTCACAGTTCCGTAGCTGCATGCTGAACACCCTTTTCTGTGGCAAGAGCCCTCTTGGTGATGAGGAGTCCTCGGTGTCAACGAGCAAAACAGAGGTGTCCTCAGTGTCTCCGGCATAGATTAATCCTCCTACCTGCCTATACTCTGTGCGCCATCATACGAATGGAATGAGTTCACAGACATGCAGCATATCGCGGACCAAATGGCTAAATGGGCTTTGTAACAGACTCTGTAACTGCTATTTTTTTTTCAAGACCATAGACATCCATTTTATGGCATTTAATCAATATAATTTATGAATGACTGGTTCTGAAGTAAAAGAAAAAAAAATTTATGTTATATTTACTGGATTTATGGATTAATCTACTTCTCTAATTAGGTGGATATTCTTTCAATAAAAAATATTTGAACTCACCTGCAAAGTGTTTTGCACAATATCCTGTCTACCCATGTAACAATATAATTTCTGTTCTGTGTTCTGAATGAGGTCATATTTATTTTTTTGTCATTCTATTGTCTGTACTTCGTGAAATTTTCTGGCTTGATCAGGTCAGTTTCTGTAAATATTTTATAAAATGCTTAGTACATTTAAATAAAAGCATGCATTCAACATTTGTGTTATTGTTAATTGTCCTTGTTTTGACTGGTTACTATTTTTTTAAAGAACTTAACATGAATGTAATAAAAAAAATTGTATTCCGCCCTTTAATGAAGATATATCCACCTTTCAGTGATCAGTTCTTAAGAGAACCATATTTTCTTAGTGTGAAGCACATTTTAATAATCTAAAGAACCCCTTTTCCACTATAAAGAACCTTTTTATTTGCAATAGAAAGATTCCACGGATGTTAAAGGTTCTTCATGGAAGAGTGTGTGTATATATATATATATATACACATATATATATATATATATATATATATATATATATATATATATATATATATATATATATATATATACACACATTACACACATATAGTTTTCTCTTTATTTTTCTTTCCTTGATATATATTAAATACAAAGATGTTTTCCTCAAGTTTTCATTAAGTATAAGCTTTATGCTATTTGTGCACTTGCTCGTGAGCTGCTTTAAAAGAGTTTCTACAATTAATGCATAGGTATAAAATAAATGCAAATAGATTAATACTTAGTTTTCCCTCCTTTAGTAATTCAGTAACAAAATCCAGTCAGTTATTTAAAAAATAAAGACCATCCTCTTCACATCACTGCAGTCATAGATCAATTGTTTAATTCTACATTGGCATAGTCAATTCTTTCCAATGTCAATAAATGTTATTCCCGTTTACTCTTGACTTTTACGTTTACTCTTGACTGTGGTGTTCAAACACGTCCAGGATTCAAGTGTGCATATAGGGGCATCTGAAAATGTGAGTGCTGTATGCAGCCCATTCCACTGGATTATCTCTCAGCCTCCTACTTACAAGAAAGATTACACGGTCAAAGATTTGAAACCTAATCCCTAGGAGAGGGGATGGATATCATATCAATCCTGGTAATGAGCCAAGTAGATGCGTTCCAGTTGGTTATGAAGTCTGGTATCCGCCAAATCTTCTTAATGGTGACACCTCTTTTAAATGGGAACTCTGCTAAAGGTATAAAAGCATGGTGTCTGGAAGTATTTGTGGAGTACACTTTTGCTGGTGTCTTCTTGGCAAGCTTGCAACACCTCTGCTCTTGGCTCCTCCGCAGCAGGATGAACGGCACTGAGGGAAACAACTTTTACATTCCTATGTCCAACAGGACAGGGCTAGTGAGGAGTCCTTATGAATATACGCAGTATTACCTGGCGGATCCATGGCAATTCAAGGCACTTGCTTTTTATATGTTTTTGCTGATTTGCTTTGGGTTACCGATCAATGTGCTGACGCTGCTGGTCACAGCCCAGCACAAAAAGTTGAGGCAGCCTCTAAATTTTATTTTGGTAAACCTGGCTTTCGCTGGAACAATTATGGCCCTTTTTGGATTCACGGTTACATTCTACTGCTCCATTGCTGGTTATATGGCTCTGGGTCCCACAGGTTGTGCTATTGAAGGCTTCTTTGCTACAGTTGGGGGTAAGATTTCAGCATTGATTAATATGTTTTGTTGTTTGGGATTCCATGTTTGACTCATTTTCTTTTTTGTCTACAGGCCAGGTTTCTCTTTGGTCTCTGGTGGTGCTTGCAGTTGAAAGGTACATCGTGGTGTGCAAGCCAATGGGGAGCTTCAAATTCTCCTCAAACCATGCAATAACAGGCATCGTTTTCACATGGGTTATGGCCAGTAGCTGTGCAGTGCCCCCACTTTTGGGCTGGTCCAGGTAAGTCGCTCATGCTCATTAGAGACTTGTAATCAGTGGAAAAGAGATTAAGGCTCAAATAGTAATAAAAAAAAATTCTTACATTAACTTTCAAAGTTATAAACAAATATTATATAATGTTTAACCAATTGATTGATGTCAACTAAATTATTAAGTTGTTTTAACTAATTATTTCATTGTTTCAATACAGATACATCCCAGAGGGAATGCAAATTTCCTGTGGACCGGATTATTATACCCTGAACCCAGAATTCAACAATGAATCCTATGTCATTTACATGTTCAGCTGTCATTTTTGCATTCCAGTTACAACCATCTTTTTCACTTATGGAAGCCTTGTTTGCACAGTCAAAGCGGCGAGTGCACATCACACCACACATACTTGTATATAAAAAATATTTAATATATTTAAATAATCAAAATATGTAAATATTGCATATATTTAAATATTTAAAATATTATTCTTTCAGGCCGCAGCTCAACAACAGGACTCAGCATCCACCCAGAAAGCTGAGAAAGAAGTGACACGTATGGTCATCCTGATGGTTTTGGGTTTCTTGTTTGCTTGGGTTCCCTATGCTAGCTTTGCTGCATGGATCTTTTTAAACAGGGGGGCTGCCTTCTCGGCACAATCTATGGCTATTCCTGCCTTTTTTTCTAAGTCCTCGGCCTTGTTTAACCCCTTCATATATGTGCTTCTCAACAAACAGGTGAGCAACATTGGACTTTTAAGTAGGCATTCTTTCGTCCATAAATGAATAAATTACAAACCATTCTTTTAGTCTGAGACCATTTTGTTAACCTTGAAAGAGTATGACTGCACTATGAAGACGTAAATTGAGTGAAATGGCTATTTCAATTCTAGCATTATTCCTCTTTCTAATCCTCAGTTCCGTAGCTGCATGCTGAACACCCTTTTCTGTGGCAAGAGCCCTCTTGGTGATGAGGAGTCCTCAGTGTCAACGAGCAAAACAGAGGTGTCCTCAGTGTCTCCTGCATAGAATTATTTGCCAACTACGTTTTCTCAATGATTCTTTTAATGTTTTTGAGTCCACTGTCTTCAACAAGCATAAGTCTTCATGGATCAGTTTCTGTAATGCTTTGAAAATTTGTAATTATCATCCAGTTGGGCCATGTAGCCTACCTCTTCATTGGAACATTTTAGTTTAAAGAAGACTTTTAACCTGACCCTGACCCTACTTTGTTAATGTGGACTATACGTCACATTTAGTCTCTATTCTCTTCAATAAAAAGAGCATGGGTGGATTAGTTTGCGCAATGCTCAACTCATGGTTTATCTCATGTCTCTCCACCAATGCTTCAACACAAAGTATAGCTCACCACTAAATCTAAGCATAAGCCTCTTTTCTTGACATCATCACATCAGAAGGTCATGACCAGAACTGCTTAAAACCACCCAAGGGTTCAGTGAGAAGCATAATAATATACAGAACTAAGTCAATGACACAATGCACTATTCTATTCATTTCATTATTTTTGGTTTTAGCTGCTTTGTCAGCTTTTTTATGTATATATTTTCTAAATGTTATACATATTGAAAAGTAGAATAATAAATACATGCATACAAACGTTGTTTTTGGTGATTTGTGTGTGTCTAATTGATGACTGATGGTAACCATGTTAAGATCTACAAACATAAAGCTACAAATTGAGATCAAAAGATAATTAATTCTCGAACTAAACCAATAAACATGACGTTTAATTTTATTTAACTGGATTGGATGTGGAGCTTGCAATTCATTTAGTGATTTATATTCTGTTTTAAATAGTGATTTGAATGAAATGCATATGCTAAATGATGACTATAGATGTGTGAAATGTGAATATGTGAAATCAGAATGGAATGAAAATATATAATAATAATAAATAAACAAATATTAAAGAAAATAAATGAAAACTACATCCTACATTGTTTGTAAACCCTTCATCTTATTTGAAACAATTACCTTTTAATAGTATTTAATCGCCCTTAAACTTCTCCTTTAATTAAAATAACTGTGGTTTTGATTTTGCGTTATTCTTAGATAATCATATTCCAACATTTTAAGAGGAAAAAAAAGGCTAAATCATCTGGAGTCATTTGACCATTACCCGTCTATTTTCACACACTGAAGGCAACATCCCATACATCTCATTGGAGTGACTTTTAATTGTAATTAATCTAAGTAATCTTTGAATTAATTGTCCATCAACCTCATTGTCATGAACTTTGTAATACAAGATGCCACAGAACAAGTGCTTAGCACAACTATTAGACTTTCAGGACTGTAACCTCCACGACAAACTAACATAAAAATATGGGACTTATTTATGGGACTTAAAAATAAGTCTTAATCTGACAGGAAATCTCCTTTAAATGTGTTATTGTCCCTAATAAGGAAACAAGTGTATAGTGTATATAAGAAATAACAAAACATCATACAACAATCACATTTTTAAAAATTAAATACAGAGTTGTGTATACTCACTTTGTTGTGTATTTCTTTAATACAAGAATCTCAAACATCAAAACAGTGTCAAGATGCAAAGCTTCACCGGTTGATTAGCCCAAAAGTGATTATGTCTGCTCTTATCATTCAAATCCCACATTGTAACACCCTCCCTATCTTACGCTCCTGGATTTATCCCTTATAAGGAACCACAGAGGGATATATAAACACACCTTATGCACCTTTGCAAATAAAGAGCGGGTCCAACACAGCAGATCGCATCCTCTTCCAGGTTTGGATCACTAGTAGGCAAAGATGAATGGCACTGAGGGAAACAACTTCTACATCCCCATGTCCAACAGGACTGGGCTAGTGAGGAGTCCTTATGACTATCCGCAGTATTATCTTGCTGAGCCATGGCAGTTTAAAATCCTTGCTGTGTACATGTTCTTCCTCATCTGCTTGGGTTTTCCCATCAATGGCCTTACATTGTTGGTTACAGCTCAACACAAAAAGCTCAGGCAACCTCTCAACTTCATTTTGGTCAACCTGGCTGTGGCTGGTACCATCATGGTTTGTTTTGGATTCACGGTCACTTTCTACACAGCAATTAACGGCTACTTTGTTCTGGGTCCAACTGCCTGCGCCATTGAGGGCTTCATGGCCACACTTGGAGGTGAGAGAAATGAATATAATGTATGTTTTTGGATTGCTTCGGTCACTAGCTATAGATAGCTGTACTGTATTTTGGGTGCAATTGATTTTAATATTTTATTTGTTACACAGGACAAGTTGCCCTTTGGTCACTTGTGGTGCTGGCCATTGAAAGATACATTGTGGTTTGCAAGCCAATGGGTAGTTTCAAATTCTCGACCAGCCACGCTTTGACAGGAATTGGATTTACATGGGTAATGGCCATGTCATGTGCTGCTCCCCCTCTGGTTGGCTGGTCCAGGTTGGTTAATAAGACATTATGCAATTAATTAGTTCTCCGTTGTAGTGTAGAAGTGAGTACAACAAACATTTCAGCTGAATATGAGACTTTTTTTTATTTCGTCAATATGCAAGAATATTAGCTTACTTTTAATTTATGACTGTGAAATGTACTTTTCACAACTGAACCCATGGAGTTTTATGGCATGAATAACATTCTCTTGGTTTTTTAAACGAGAAGAGGGTAATCTAAATTTCAGGTGCTTTTCTTTAACAGATATATTCCTGAGGGAATGCAGTGTTCATGTGGACCAGACTACTACACCCTGAATCCCGAATACAACAATGAATCATATGTTGTCTACATGTTCACCTGCCATTTTATATGTCCGGTCACCATAATCTTTTTCACCTATGGGCGGCTTGTTTGCACCGTCAAGGCGGTATGAAATGTCACTTTAAACATTCCTGCAAATTCTCAACTATTGGAATACTAAAATGACATCTGCCTTGTTTGTTTTTGCTCTCTTAGGCTGCAGCTCAACAGCAGGACTCAGCATCCACCCAGAAGGCTGAGAGGGAAGTGACAAAAATGGTGATCCTGATGGTTTTGGGTTTCATGGTGGCTTGGACCCCTTATGCCACTGTTGCTGCTTGGATTTTCTTGAATAGGGGAGCTGCTTTCAGTGCCCAGTTCATGGCTATTCCTGCTTTTTTCTCGAAGAGCTCATCCATATTTAATCCTATAATTTATGTGCTGCTAAACAAACAGGTAAATCATATATCAGACTTGCAGACTTGCACACATCCCATTCCCTATCAACTCCCTCAGTTATTAAAGAGTGGCAAAATGTCCCCAAAAGTGTACTAAATGAAACATTGTCTTTTACAGTTCAGGAACTGCATGCTGACCACTATTTTCTGTGGAAAGAATCCTCTTGGCGATGACGAGTCCTCAACTGTGTCCACCAGCAAGACGGAGGTGTCCTCTGTATCTCCAGCATAGACTTTTGAACCTGTCACAGATTATGTTCTTCTGGTCAATGACCAATTTGGGCATCTGAAGAAAGAGAGAGAGAGAGGAAAAAAAAAAAAAAAAAAAAAAAAAAAAGCTGAATTAGTAGATGCATCTCATAAGATTGTTCACTATGACTATTAACCTGGTGGACTCACATACATTTGTTAAATAAGTAAAAGGCTTAAAAGGATAATTCCAAAAATGACAAATATCCCATAATTTACTCACCCTCAAGCCATCCTAGGTGTATATTCTTCTTTCAGCCAACACAATCAGAGTTATATTGCATCGTTTGGCTTCAGAAGGCCTTTATTAACCCCCTGGAGCCATGGATAAATCTTAAAAATATCAGGCAATACTCACTTCTTAAAAGAAAAAAGTCATATAGGCCTACACCTAGGATGGCTTGAGTGTGGGTAAATTGTGGGGTCATTTTCATTTTTGGGTGAATAACCCTTTAATGGGATTTTTTATTATTAACTGGGAGGCTAACATTTATATCTTTGCCCTAAAATGTGTACATATTTTGTAAATAATAAAAAAGGATAGAAATAAATACTGGCATTAAAAGAGGTGTCTTCATTTTCATTATTTATGAATTTATTTAATTTTGGTTTGTTTACACATATAGGCTACTATATGATACTGAAACTGGAATTAGTTGACCATAATTTAGCATTAGTAGGCCTAGCTAGTGCATACTATTTTAAATCAAGACATACAACCCACGTATTGCTAAAATGCAATACAATCCACCCTACATTCAGTTTGAAACAATCCTCTCATTAAGGCCAGATCTGTTTGCCATATATTGTGGACACTGAGCTCTTTTAAAGTCTCCAATGCCCCATCAACCATTTATAGGCTAATTGAGTGATTTATTTCATCTTTAATTTAGAAAAAGTTTGTAAAACTTTGGAATATAGAAAATGTATAGTTCATTGACTATATTGTGTTTTTATGGCAGACAAAGTATGAAGCATTAATAGCACCTTAGACCTACTTGTGTACATTTTGCTATTGTCAAGTTAGAATGGGGTTTGGTCACTGCAAACGTCATAATTTCAGAATATACTTTTTTTATGAAAAAAAGAAGGGAACAGGTAGATTTTTTTTATGTCATCAACATTATGCCACAAATGCTGTTCATCAAACAAATTTTGGTCACACTTTAGTTTATGGGTCCAATTCTCACTACAACGTTTGCCTTAATAAACTCCTAAATGCTGCTTATTAATAGTTAGGTATGTTAAGTTAAGGTATTGGGTATAAGGGATGTAGAACATGATCATGCAGAATAAGGAATTAATATGCTTTATAAGTACTAATAAACAGCCAATATCCTAGTAATATGAATGTTAATAAGCAATGGGCTGATAGTGAGAATTGGACCCTAAACTAAAGTGTTACCCAACAATTTTACCCAGAATATTTAGGTTGATCTGACCCTGCTGAACACCAGCAATTATCTAACCATTCTGACTCCAGTCTCTGCCTAAAGGTCTTAATGTAACCTGCATGATGCTCAGACAAAGAACTATTGGCCAGGTACAAGAGCAGGCATGAACAAATACAACTCCAAGAATGTTATCTCAAAGTAGACAGGTCAGCAGCATCTTGGCAACAAATGGTCTAATGTTATTGTCAATCAAATTACTTTGTGGAATCCAAGAAGGGTAGTAAAAAGTTTATTATTATTTAGCCTATTAATAGTCACTATAATCATTTGTTTGTTCAGTTTAGTTTATCCATGGCAGTGCTCTGCAGAAGGTCAATTTGAGAATCAGTTATGCAGCAAATCCACAAGAATGGAATTGGGAAATCCATGGTCATGATCTTTTATTCACAGGGCAATTTAATTTGGGACAATTTGTTGTTTGACTTTGATATATGGCTTAATACCGTTTCCAGTTAGTTTGGGTGAAAAATTCTTCAGCTCAACTGTGTGACGACAACATCCGGTGCTGCGCACATTTGGCTACCACTTGAAGCTGTGATTGATTTAGTCAATTTGCTGTTTTAAATGTTTTTCTTTATTTCATACTAATAAAACTGACATGTTTAGATCTCGACGGACTTTCATTTATGTTCGCGGTCTGCTTCGTTCCATGCCTGCTGTTTTGTTTCATCTGCCCACCTGACACCAGCCTGCCTGCCTGCCGGTGTTTGCTGTGCGGTTGCTGCGGACGAAGCGGTTGCATCTTTGGCGGTGTGGTGGTGGTGGTAGTCGTGTGTTCCCGTTTGGGGTCCTGGAGTTGGCTCGGCGGGTGTATGGGAAATGCGGGTCGACGAGAATGCCTCCACTTTGCAACGTTTATGCCATCTTTACTGAATTCGTTTTGGACTTTTGGGTCGGACACATGCTGCTCCATATTCTCACTCCGAATGCGATTTGACTTTCGACTTTGACTTTTCGGAAAATTGTGAGGTGTTTGATGTTTATTGTTTTGATCTGATTTCTGTTGCTTGTAAAGCGCGTTGAGCTGTGGAAAACGCTCTATAGCGTACATAGGCTACCTATTTGTTCAGTTTCTATTTAACCTCAAAATCAAAATAAATAAATAAATATAAAATGATGTTTTGCTATTCTTGTAGATATTTTGCATTGACATTTAAGATAATTTAAATGCCTCCGTTGGTCCGGTTCACAAAACAACAACTTGCTAGACATCCAAGCAAGTAACATGCACATACTCTGAATATTAAATTATGCTACAGCCAAACAGCTCCTAAAAGACTTGATGTAGCCTACACTCATTTTATGATTTATCTTCCTAACCTAACTCAGACCATACACGTAGGCTCCTGGCATCTGATATCTCAGTCTCACAAATAAAAAGGCTACAATTAAAGAAAAATATGAAGTCTACCAACTAGCCTTAATCATAAAAATCATTCAAAGGATGCACATGGAGTTGGTTGAGAGAGAATGTCCAGAGTGTGCAGAGCTGACAAAGAAGCTCAAGTAGCTAGTGTTTTGATTTGTTTAATATTTTTGTTTAATACACAATTATCATACCACCAGTTGTGTTATTTCATAGCTATGATATTCTAAAATGATGGAAAATACTCAGAATAAGGAATGATAAATGCGTTATACGACATAGCATCAAAAGAGTATTGCATTTATTAGTCTATTCGATTGTTTAAGCCTACATGTTAAACCATTAACTGCAGGAATAGGCTATAATTTTTCACACATGTGTGCTAACAGACTTTTTTTTATCTTAAGAAACTAGCATGGCTATTCCATCTTACAACTCTCCAAGTTTAGGCTATTATCTAAAAAATATTTTCTTTCACCACATTTGGCATATAATTTCAACAATTTCCATGCCTTTTCCAGCCCTTTACGTTTACTTTATAAGGGTTTTTATAAATACTCTTAACAATTATTATTTTTTAATAAATAGACTGCACTCAAATGTCATTATTTTACTCACCCTTATGTGGTTCAAAACGGTATAATTTTCCTCTGTGGAACACAAAATATTCACGTTGCTCATTTCCATACAACGATAGTTGTATTAGTGTATAGGCTAATAACGGGTGTCTGACCCGACGGCCTCACGGTCATCGCTCCGGCACGCTGTGCAATTGTTTCGTGTGATCCGAGTTCAAAGCCTCGCGGTCTACTTTCTCTTTATGTCCTCTATACCTTTCTCGCTCCCTGTCAATTCTGCACTGTACTTTCTATCAAGACAAAACCCAACAGAATAGATGTAAAAAAAAAAAAAAAAAAAAAGCAGCATACTTTTTAAACACATTTAAATCATATAAACATATTATATGCTATAATATTGCAAATGATAAGGAGAGTGAACTTGTTAAACATTATCGGGGTGGGGGTTTGGTGTCGGGGGTACACATGCACATAGACCACCCAAACCAAGCCCCATCTTAGCACCACCACTGGCCACAGCTGTGACAGGTGAAAATTGTTATATTGAAATAAAACGCACATCAGAGGTGACATTTTGTTATTTTAATATGTTATTGTGTTTCAATCACTACTGAACTACATCAGAAAATTATCACATTTGATTTACATTTCATCCTTAAAATAAATAAAGCTTTGTTTTACTCACTTTGTACTGTCAATATCAAGCCCTAATTTAAGGTCCTAAAAAGGTGGACAAAACTTTAAGATTTAAAGCTTCACCGGTTGATTAGCCCAAAAGTGATTATGTCTGCTCTTATCATTCAAATCCCACATTGTAACACCCTCCCTATCTTACGCTCATGGATTTATCCCTTATAAGGAACCACAGAGGGATATATAAACACACCTGATTCACCTTTGCAAATAAAGAGCAGGTCCATCACAGCAGATCGCATCCTCTTCCAGGTTTGGATCACTAGTAGGCAAAAATGAACGGCACTGAGGGAAACAACTTCTACATCCCCATGTCCAACAGGACAGGGCTAGTGAGGAGTCCTTATGACTATCCACAGTATTATCTTGCTGAGCCATGGAAGTTTAAAGCACTTGCCGTTTACGTGTTCTTCCTCATCTGCTTGGGTTTTCCCATCAATGTCCTTACCTTGGTGGTTACAGCTCAACACAAAAAGCTGAGGCAACCTCTTAACTTCATTTTGGTCAACCTGGCTGTGGCTGGTACCATCATGGTTTGTTTTGGATTCACGGTCACTTTCTACACAGCAATTAACGGCTACTTTGCTCTGGGTCCAATTGGCTGTGCGATTGAGGGCTTCATGGCCACACTTGGAGGTGAGAGAAGTTTTTATGTTTTTTTTTTTTTTTTTACTTTGAATGCTCTAAGGAATTACTTAGGTGAATGTTAAAAGTAGAGTATGTTTGGCTGTAAATGTAGGGTGTAAATTAATTGTATAATTTACTTGCCACACAGGTGAAGTTGCCCTTTGGTCACTTGTGGTGCTGGCCATCGAGAGATACATTGTGGTTTGCAAGCCAATGGGTAGTTTCAAATTCTCAACCAGCCACGCTATGTCAGGAATCGCATTTACATGGATAATGGCCATGGCATGTGCAGCTCCCCCTCTGATTGGCTGGTCCAGGTTGGTCTAATAAGACATTATGCAATTAATTTGCTCTCCAGTGCAGTGATTATAAGTTAACAGCACAGTTGAACATGAGGCATTTTCATTTTTTTTTTAAACACAATTTGTTTATCAATACACAGGAATGGCTTACTTTCAAGGTACAGCAGTAAATAAGGCTTGTCAGTGTAACGCTCACAATGAATTTTGATGCTAATTTTTAACTGCATAGTTTGTACTATGAAGTTGTTTTCAAATCCCTAAGTACAACAGACTACTCTAACTTAAGTTTCCTAACATCAAGTGCTTTTCTTCAACAGATATATTCCTGAGGGAATGCAGTGTTCATGTGGACCAGACTACTACACCCTGAATCCTGAATACAACAATGAATCATATGTTATCTACATGTTCACCTGCCATTTTATACTTCCGGTCACCGTAATCTTCTTCACCTATGGACGGCTTGTTTGCACCGTCAAGGCGGTATGAAATGTCACTTTAAACATTCCTGCAAATTCTCAACTATTGGAATACTATGTTAAAAATGGGCTGCTTTGCTCTCTTAGGCTGCAGCTCAACAGCAGGACTCAGCATCCACCCAGAAGGCTGAGAGGGAAGTGACAAAAATGGTGATCCTAATGGTTTTTGGTTTCTTGTTGGCTTGGACCCCTTATGCCACTGTTGCTGCTTGGATCTTCTTTAATAAGGGAGCTGCTTTCAGTGCCCAGTTCATGGCTGTTCCTGCCTTTTTCTCAAAGAGCTCATCCATATATAACCCTGTCATCTATGTGCTTCTAAACAAACAGGTAAATCATATATCAGACTTTTCCTATATATCCCAGACGTCCCATTCCCGCTCTTCTCCCTCTCCTCTCTCTATTGTCTACCAATAAAAAGCTATGTAAAACCCCCAAAAGTACTAAATGAAACACTGTCTTTTACAGTTCAGGAACTGCATGCTGACCACTATTTTCTGTGGAAAGAATCCTCTTGGCGATGACGAGTCCTCAACTGTGTCCACCAGCAAGACGGAGGTGTCCTCTGTATCTCCAGCATAGACTAACCAATTTGGGCATCTTAAAAAAAAAAAAAAAAAGAAAGAATTAGTTTCTGGTTGGGTTCACTATCACATTAACTGAATTTAGAGCTCAGGGTTTATTGGGTGATCAGTGAACATTGTGGTTTTATTTTTATGTGCCGGGAGGCTAGCATTTATATCTTCTGCCTAAAATGTACATATATTTTGTAAATAATGAAAAAGAAATACATAGAAATAAATACTGGCATTAAATACTGTTTCAGTTTCCATTTGTAATGGATTTAATGAATATTATGTTTGCTCCAACATACATATCATATTTTTAAATCGAGAGATAGACTATACATTTAGTACTAGAATAATGTTCAGTCTTTAATATAAAGTTTACAAATGGACACAAAAATATAGAATACACAAATAATGTATACATTCCATAAATCATATTGTGTTTTGTATGGCAGACCCAGTATGGAAAAATTAGACAACATTAGTAAATATGGTAATTCAGCTATTGTATAGTTAGAATTGTTGTAGATTGTGGATTGAAGCAGGGTGATCTATTTTTATGAGAGATCAGCAGGATGACCAATTTCTTGAACCATTCTGATCCTGCCAAAATGTCCTTATGTGGCTCCATGGTTCTAACTCTGAACACACAATGCTATTGGCCAGGCACAGACATTAACGCCTACAATTCCAGGAATGTGTTTTCTCAAAGATAAACAAGGTCAGCTTGGGAATAGGTCCATTAAAGAAATAGTAAAAAATTACCTTTTTGGAATCCACAGAAAGTAGTATATGAAAACTATATTTTTGAAAACTATACAACAGTCCATATAAATAAAAGAGAGTAGATTATTTGTTCAGTTTAGTGTACTCATTAGAATGTTGTCATATAGGGTATAATTTTGGTACTACACATGAATTATTGGAAAATAAATGATCATAATAAGGCAGTTTAAAAGTTTTAAACATGATTGCACAATTTGTTGTTCCAACCTAAGCATTCACACTAGGGGAAAAATATATAGTAAACTTTCAAGAGGGTAAATCAAGCCATAAGAATTTATGATATTAAAGGTAGGGTAGGTAATTTCAGAAAGGCTAGCAATAGCAAGCAAGCTTTGAAAGCATGAGATCCCACCCTACCTTCAGAGTGTCTACAAAGTCACACCTCCTCCAAAACACATGAGCGCACACGGCTGAGTCTGCAAAGCGTCACACGAAACGGCATTAAATTCCCTCATGTCTCAAAGCACATAACATTACAATAATAATGAACATAAACAACTTACAGAGCTCTGATTTGTACCACCTGTGACGATCGGCAGCTGTAGTGCCCTCGAGAGCCTCTGGGGGACACTCTCTCTTTTTGTTATGTTTCATTATGGACTCATTATGTTTTATTATGTTCAGCTGTGTTTCATTATTGGTTATTGAGTTCCTGATTTAAGCCCTGTGTTTCTGCCCTGTCTTTGTGAGTTGTTATATGTTTCAGGATTAACGTGAGTGTGGTTCGTTCCCAGTGTAAAGTTTTCTTGTTCCACGTTCTGAGTCTCTGTTTGAGTTTATAGTTTGTTTAAATAAAGCGTGTACACTGCGTTTGGATCCAGCCTCATATCTGCCTTCACCGCATCACGTTACAGAACAACTCACCACGAAATGGATCCAGCAGTTGTCAGCAACCGGGCTCTGGGAGAATACCTGTCGACGTTATTGCAAGAGGGCCAGTCCGTCCAAAGGTACGCGAAGGATTTTCTGTCCATTTGCCATCTGGGAGCGCTAGATGATATCCAGCTCATGGGCCTGTTTTGGAACGGGCTGGATTATGACATCACTCGATGGATGCCGAGGGACCTTGCCAACTGGACTCTTGACCGGTATATCGCTAAGGCTTGTTCCTTGGAAGACCTCTTCTCCATTACAGGCTTGTTCTACTCGACACCTCCCAAGTTCACATTACCCGCGAAGCCCTCGTCGTCGTCTTCGCCGCTGGTCCGGTCCAGCCCTGCCGAGCCCGCTCTTCACTGCAGCGCCGACGAACTCACTCTTCGCTGCAGCCCTGACGAACCCGAGCTCCTCGTCAGCCTCGACGAGCCGGTGCTTCACGTCAGCCTCGAAGAACCCGAGCTTCACGTGAGCCCCGACGAGCATGCATTTCACGTGAGCCCCGACGAGCATGCATTTCACGTGAGCCCCGACGAGCATGCATTTCACGTGAGCCCCGACGAGCATGCATTTCACGTGAGCCCTGACGAGCCTGCACCTCGCGACGGTCCAGCCGAGCCCGCGCTCCGCGTCAGCCCTGACGAACCCGAGCTTCGCGTCAGCCTTGACGGACCTGAGTTTAACGTCTGCCCTGACGAACCTGAGCTTCAAGTGAGCCCTGCCGAATCCAGTGAGTCAAGTGAGTCTACTGAGTCAAGTGAGTCTACTGAGTCAAGTGAGTCTACTGATTCAAGTGAGTCTACTGAGTCTACTGAGTCTACTGAGTCAAGTGAGTCTACTGAGTCAAGTGAGTCTACTGAGTCAAGTGAGTCAAGCCCAGTGAAGCGCCGTCACAGAAGGAGGACTCGCTCGGCTACTCAGGCTCCAGTGAGCACACCCAGACTTCTCGCCCCGCCTCTGCGCCTCGCCCTGCCTGCGCCCTTTAAGCTCCGGGAGGCCTTTCCTAAACCCGTGGATTTCCCCAAGTATTTTTTGGGGGGGGGCCAAGGGTCCGGTGAGGAGACCATGAAGGCTGCGCCGCCATGGTCGTCTGCAGGGGCTTCACCGCCCTGGCCTTCGCCTCGTCCTGCTCCGCCCTGGCCTTCGCCTCGTCCTGCTCCGCCCTGGCCTTCGCCTCGTCCTGCTCCGCCCTGGCCTTCGCCTCGTCCTGCTCCGCCCTGGCCTTCGCCTCGTCCTGCTCCGCCCTGGCCTTCGCCTCGTCCTGCTCCGCCCTGGCCTTCGCCTGAGTCTGCTCCGTCCTGGTACCCTTCCAAGTGTGTTCCACCCGGGTTGCCTTCCAAGTGTGCTTCCCCATGGTCTCTTGCCCTGCTATGGTCTCCAGGCCCCAGGTCTCTCCATGGGCCTGACCTCCTGCCTCTCCATGGGCCTGGCCCTCCATCCCAGCCCCCGTTGACCTCCCCCCGGAGCTCTTAGGAGCGTCTGGAAGCCGCTCCTTAGAGGGGGGGTTATGTGACGATCGGCAGCTGTAGTGCCCTCGAGAGCCTCTGGGGCACACTCTCTCTTTTTGTTATGTTTCATTATGGACTCATTATGTTTTATTATGTTCAGCTGTGTTTCATTATTGGTTATTGAGTTCCTGATTTAAGCCCTGTGTTTCTGCCCTGTCTTTGTGAGTTGTTATATGTTTCAGGATTAACGTGAGTGTGGGTCGTTTCCAGTGTAAGGTTTTCTTGTTCCACGTTCTGAGTCTCTGTTTGAGTTTATAGTTTGTTTAAATAAAGCGTGTACACTGCGTTTGGATCCAGCCTCATATCTGCCTTCACCGCATCACGTTACACCACCTGACTGCTGCAGTTTATTTTAGAGTTGATAGTGTTAACATAGAAACTGAAAACGTGAACAGCTCCAGTAGAACGTCACGGTTGTCATCTCGTAAGTACGGTTACGACATGGTGTGGACGCAGCATAAGCTCATTGTTTTGGTTCAGGAGGAACTGTAAAAGGTGGCTGCTGTTTGTTTGCACTGCTCAGTGACTGTCTACAACTCTGGATTGCCTCATATAACGCGCTGATAGGCACCTAGGCATGCATACTGCTTCTATAAACATTTGTGAATGAATGGGTCGCTCTCAGGAGCTCAGTGAATTCAAGCATGGTATGATACTGTGCAATCAGTCCATTCATGAAATTTTCTCACTACTAAATATTCCACAGTCAACTGTTAGTGGTATTATAACAAAGTGGAAGCAACTGGGAACAACAGCAACCCAGCCATGAAGTGGTAAGCCACGTAAAATCACAGAGCGGGGTCAGCGCATTCTGAGGCTCACAGTGCGCCGAAGTCACGACTTTCTACAGAGTTAATAGCTACATACCTCCAAACTTTTTGTGGCCCTCATATTAGCTCAAGAACAGTGCATAGAGAGCTTCATGGAATGGGTTTCCATGGCCGAACAGCTGAATCCAAGCCTTACACTACCAAGTGCAATGCAAAGCGTCGGATGCAGTGGTTTAAAGTACGCCGCCACTGGACTTTAGAGTAGTGGAGACGTGTTCTCGGGAGTGAAGAATCAGGCTTCTCTGTCTGGCAATCCGACGGACGAGTCTATGTTTGGTGGTTGCAGGAGAACGGTACTTGCCTGACTGTATTGTGCCATGTGTAATGTTTGGTGGAGAGGTGTGTCCCGAGGTGACCGTGGCAGAGCAGCACACCCTGTAGGACAACAGTTCACCCCGGCCTGCTGCCAAACCCTCACCATCTGAGGGGCCATGTACAAAAGGGCCTGGGCGACCTTCGACTGCACGGGCATTCGTGCCTCGAGTTGTTGACATTGCGACCGTTGCACTCGCATGTCGCAACTCACCCATCACCTCCTCCTTGGAGTCAGAAGCTTCTGAGGACGCTTCATTCCACTATTTTCCCGGCCTACTCAATTGTGCCGCCGACGAGCCTCATGACAGTTATGGCCAGGGTGAGTGGAGACTCCATCCCCTGGCCGTCCAGCTGGGTCATGACCACTCCGGGCCGCACAGTTACTCTGTTGCCTCTCCGAATTCGTCTCCCTGCCAGTTGCATATATTCTGTCCAAGCAGACAACCCTTGGACAGACATTGGCTCTCAGCTGCTCCCGGGGCCCGCAGAAATGCATTCCCCAGTGAGCCTCCTAAAAAGCGACTATGCGATTCATTGTCGCCTGGCGCCTGTTCAAGGTCAGTGATTTTATCACACTCACGAGTTGAGCAGAAATGCTCCTGAAGCTCAGTGAAGTTCATTGCACTCAGGTGTTGAGCAGAAATGCTCCTGTAGCTCAGTGAAGTTCATCGCACTCAGGTGTTGAGCAGAAATGCTCCTGAAGCTCAGTGAATTTTATCACACTCAGATGTTGAGCAGAAATGCTCCTGAAGCTCAGTGAATTTCATCACACTCAAGTGTTGAGCGAAATGCTCCTGAAGCTCAGTGATCTTCACATGTAGTGTTGAGCAGTGCTCCTGTCTTTTGTGCGCCTGTCGCTTGCACAGGTCAGGAGTGGAGCGGGTCTTGATAGTTGCCCCTTATTGGCCCAACCAGACCTAGCTTCCTTCGACAGCCTTCCTGACTTCCCCTGAACACATTTTCAGGGATGGGGCACGATGGCACTCGCGTTCTGACCCCTGCAGATTCCGGGCCGGTCCTACACTGGACGCGGAGGTTTAGGTGACTATCGCAGGAAATGTGGTAGTTACCATCACTTCTGTGAGCACCCCCTGAAAAGAGGTAGTGTGCTTATGCTTAATAGAAGTAGAACCTACTCGTTGGTGAGTCTTCTCTCCGTGAGGAGATCCTGAGAGCGTTCGGTCATTTCAGTGCTCTCTTTCCTGCAAGATGGGTTGGGGTAGGCTGTTTTCCTCCACCCTCAAAATGATGTTGCCTCTTTTTCTTAATGCACATCACGATGCAGAAGCATGGGAAGCACGTCCTGATCGTCAGGTTCCTGAGGGAGCATGGTAAAATCCTTCTGCCCCTCTTTATCCTCTTGGGCCTTATCTCTGGTGCAACTGTACTGCAGAGACCGCCACTGAGCCACTGCAGGCAGTGAGTTAAAAATTCTGTTTAAAACAGTTCTCCTGCTCGCATGGTCTCTACTAGAGGGTAGGGACTTGCTCGCTTCGGTCAATGAGTTGTGCCTGGAATTCGGGCCGGCTAACTCTCACAAGCAGAGACCCCGGCCTGGATTGTGCCCAAGGTTCCTACCTCTCCCGTAAAGGGACCAGGTGGTGAGCCTGCAAGCGCTGCCCCGGAGGAGGCAGACCCAGCCCTGGCTTTCTCTGTCCGTACGCTTCATTGCAGTTATATGTTACAGAACGCAAGCCTTAGAACCTCAGACCAGCTCTTATCTGTTAGGAAATCAGCAGAGAGGGAAGGCTGTTTCCGAGCGAGGTTGGCCCACTGAATGGTGGCTGCCTGCATCTTGGTGAAGATTCCGAGATGCACATGTCCACTTAGGTGGTGAGCTCCTCTAAATGAGTAAAAAGTATGCTCCCGCCTAGGCATTGACAGAGTGCTTCGCTGACAGATATTCTAGAGTTGGGGGCTGAGCGACACTTATTCTTGAAATCTGCTTCCCGTGGGCTCCCTTCTTATGAAGCCAGTTTCACCGTGAGCCCGGTTCAAAGTGTCGGCTTGGCTTGATAAGCCATTCCCCTCCTATGGACTGTATATGTGCGCCATTTCTACTCCAGTTGAGTTCCCCTTAACCGAACCCTGTTGAGTTCCTTCGCACCCCTCCGACGTCGGACGTGGCGGAACGTTTTGTTAGGCCTACCACTTGTAAGCAGTGTGGAACCTGTGTTAGGCTGGGTCCATACTGTATGTTGCGATCCCTATGGTGATCCCATATGTGTATTCTTCCACGTTACGGCTCCCTATGGCGAGCCCGTGTCTTCCCTCGGCGGAGTATGCTCTGCCGTCACTGTCGGCTGAGTCTCCCCCCTTCTTAGGCAGGAGCCACCCCTGTGACTTCCATATGTTGTACTGCCCGGTATTCGCCCAGTTCATATGTGTATTCTCCACTTCCCCCTTTCTGGTAGGTTTGGCTTCCACAGCGTCCCTTCCTTCCATGTACAGGGAACGCTTTCCCAGTGGTCCTGTGGGAACAGCAGTGAGTTCTCCGGCCTAAGCCCTGTCTTTCCCCGCCTTAAGTGCGGGGGCATCAGGAGGCTTTTGTCTAGGCACTGGAAGGTGGCAGTTTTAAATGTGTGGCGCTTTCAATGGTTGGTCCCCATTCAGTCGACGTAAGACTACGTCTGACGTTATCGACTGAAAGGGAACGTCCTGGTTGCGTATGCAACCCACCATTCCCTGAAGGAGGGAATGGAGGACGTAGTCCCCTTGCCACTCATGCTGGACCACCGCTGACTCTGGTTTACGCTCGGCTCCTTAGCGAAAAAGCAACTAGTGCGTGCATCCACTTCCGTATTTGTACCCGCGCCGTGGGGGCGGAGTGTGTGATGCGAATCACGCACGCCAATTCCATTGGCTCGTTCAATAGTACTCGAAGAACATTGGGTCCCTAACGCGATCCCCCATTCAGTCGACGTAAGACTACGTCCTCCGTTCCCTCCTTCAGGAGGGAAAAAAATTGCTTACCCTAAAAAAATTGCATTCCCTAAAAAAATTGCTTACCCTACCTTTAATTTAACAAGCCTAAAGTTTCTTTAATGGGCATACTGTTGTTTCAATTTCATTTTTCTTGCTGGTCTTCTTAGGGAATTTTAAATAATCTTCATACATTTTCAGATCCTTAACCAAAAAATGACATCAGTAATCGCTACAGTAAGTCATCAGTAATACTGAATCTGAGACAAGGAAGGCTGTAACATTTAAACAGCACGTTTAAATGTTATACATGTAGCATTAATAACATCACATGTAGTTTTAAATAGCTTAATGGGGTGGCAATTAAGCCAGTCAGGTTACATTTACAGTTGGAGCATTCTTTGTTCAGCACTGAACAAATAATTCCAATATCTATCAGTTAACTGTTGTCTTCTTTAAAATGACAAGTACTGGTCTCAAAAAGCAATTCTCTTTCACAGTACATCATGTTTAGTCAGGTTGCCATATTTACAAGCACATTTCAATGCAGTTAATGGCCATTGCTACCTATTACACTCTATAAGTGCTAATCAACAAACACTGGATCAAATGTTTCAAAATCATGTACTGCTAACATTCAAATCACTAAGTGTAATTTGTATTTGTAAGTCTTTTATTTCTTAAAACTTTCTGCTTTATTGTAGCATTCTAACCCAGTTTATCAGACCGAATGATGATCTTTTCCGCAGCAAAAATCCTTTTGGTGATAATAAATCCTTAACTTTGTCAACAGGGAAAAAAAAAACAGGAATTTGTCTATACACCTACTCTCCCATACCTCGTCTCACTTTAACAGGACATGTCCGATTTTTTCACTTGTTTATTTATATGTATTATAGTTTTTGATGATGTTGATTATGCACTTTTTTCTATTCACTGTTTCTGTCTCTCCAGAACTTGTCCTCATTTCTCCCAGCAGTCATGTCGTGTAAGTGTCCAGCCAGTTCAATCACCTAGACCTGACACAACTAACTCTAACAGGATTACGAGATCAGGCTCTGGTAGTAGGAACGGCATTGACTTCTCAGTGGGCACAACTCAACAAGATAAAGATAAGACAAAGATCTGCTTAAGCCAATTTGCAAGGTGCTCACTTAACTGCGATACTGAACACTAACCTGCCAGCTCTGGCTAAAGGAATTATGGTTTTAAACTAATTGGTTTCTCCCTCATGGTGAGAAGCATGAAGTCCATTTACATGTAGTCCTGTTCAAGCTATTTTCTGTATATATTTTGTACATAATAAAATATACTAGATAAACAAACAATTACATGAAAAGATGCTTGCACACTTTGCTTGTATTACATGACATGCATAATGTATCTATTTTCACTTGATTCCACTTAATGCTAACACACCAAAGCAACATTTTTGTATAAATTGTGAAAGAAGCAAACAATAAGTAGCCTTATTTAGAGCGGACAATTGCTTAAAAATCATAAAAGCTCAAATATTTTCTCGCATAACGCATCAAACTTAAATTGCCAGGGATGTGAGTCTACATATAACCTATTCCCAATCATCATAGCTCAGCAGCTGCACTTCTCAAATTATGTCTAAATGGGCCCGAAACAGTAGGCCTACCGTGGCAGATTTAGCATTCACAAAATTGACTTGGACTCACAGCTTACCTGTAACTGTAATATAAAAGGTATAATATGATTCCAATGAAGGACCAAAATGATTCCACAAAATGTTTTCTAGATGTTTTCTACCAGGCATTCGATTTTTATTTAAGTCCACCATTGTTATTAGTAGCCTAAACTTACTCCCGTCTCACTCTACATGTGAGACGAGTTTTCCCACAGGGACACAGGTACGATTATTTATTTATTTTAGTTGTTGTTGTTGTTTTTAACCTGTTGACTGACTGAATCAGCTGTCCTCTGTTTCGGACCAGTTTCGGACACAACCTGTTTTAGCTAGGTTACTCTTTCAAAGGAGAGTGTGGTGTCTAACATAGGCTACTAACATGCCTTTGGCGACACCTCTAGGTGGCAGGTGAAAATGACATGCAATGAACATGTTATGTTGAGATTTTGCAGTACTCTGACCGGAATGTTTGCATTTCTTAATTTCTAATAATAATACAAATAGGCCTAATAATAAATAATAATAATAATACCTACTTAGCCCCAGGTAATGGGGTGAAAATCACAATACAATGGAAAGATCACTTTAAAATAACTAACAAACTGTATTAGCGTCCACAACAACGCACGATAATGTTATAATTAATATAAGTACGTTCTGTTTATTATAAGCATGAGCTGCAGTTATTGCCTGCCGCTTGAAATGCTCGAGTTGCTGTAGTCTGATTGGCTGTTTTAATCTTTCATCAGCAGAAAAAAAAAAGAAAAGTCATCCCAACGATATTGTATTGTACACAAAGATTATTATACAGCTTATAATTGATCATGTCGAATACTGACTTCTTTCCCATTCCGTTCCAACCTCAGAAGACCTATCTTATTAAGGCTAAACATGCAGTCAACCTTTCAAAATCTGCTTGCCTAATCCATTGAGAACGGTTTTAGACGTGTTAATTAGAACTTAATGTGACCTTTGATAACCTGTTGTCTGCAGCCCAGTGTAATTTCAGTAAACATTAAAGCCTATCTAACTGAATGACAGACACATTCATTGACTTAAAGAAGAGTGGCTTTTTGTTTTCACACAGGAAAAAAAAATCATGTTTGGAATGGCATGGAGGTGAGTTTTATATATAGGCTAATGACAGAATTTAAATTTTAAGATAATAACTTTCAGACGTAAAGACTCTTTCTCATATAAACAGTTTTAAACCCAACATTAAAATTTGTCTATTTGACATAGATTTAAGCAGCGAGCTTTGTACAGGTATGGGATGCATATGAAAATGCACCAACAAGCATGTAAGAGGATTTGGGTGAAGGACAAGAAACATGGTCACAGCAGAGCAGCAGGAATTGGAAAGGGGAAAAAAGCTTTTGTCATTTTTCATCCCCTTCTGTGAAAGATGCCCATTTATGCCAACATCCTGCTATGCACTGTGGCACTCAGCATTTGCCCCATTGTTTTGATGATTATGTGTGCATGTTTTTGATAGTTTCTTGTTTTATACATGGGTCATACAAAGTGGATATTTCTATTCAATTTGGCTGCTAAGAGAAAATGTAATAATTGAATATGAATGATAAATATAAAATCAAATATAGATGAGTAAATATTGACCTGTGTTTGGAGCTGTAAAAAGCCTGGCCTCTTAATCATAACCTGGCCTCTTAATATACTAACCCTAACAACAATTGTACTTTGTTGAAAATGTGCATTAATTCTGTAATGTTTAGATGTTGCTTTAAAGTTTAATGCATACATTTCTTTAGTCTGTGAATTCTATAATGACACTATAGTAGTTACTGGAATAATTATTTCTATAAATCCCCAAGTAGGACAAGCATTTATTTGTGGTTTTAGTTAGTAGGTGGTGGTGGCTGCAATCAAACGCATGTATTGTGTGTAGCTGTAGCTTCATGCTTTATCATTAAGCCTATGACCATGACCCTGTCTAAGAGCCAGAAGTGACAGATGGATGACTAGAATGACAAAGATTGGACTGCAGTAGAGGAACAGTGAGGGTCAGTCCAGCCTCCTCTTCACATACACTTGTACCTCAATATCGAACACCATGACGTCTTTTCATTTGCTCAGCTGAGTCTATGATTATCTGAGACTCTGTCCCCTAGAGTAAAACATAAGCGCCACTGCGACATCATGTGTCACCATGTAAGATGATTAAGCCATTATGTAATTAACTGTGTAAGCGCTCTTAGGGCCATTTTAACACTTCTTAACTCGCCTTACAGTGTATTGTTAGTGTGAATTTACACTATAATTTAGTACAGTATTAATTTACAGTTAAATGTTGTAAAAATACTGCAATGTATATGTAGAGCTTGTTTGACACTTGTTAATCAAAATTATATGTGCATTACTGCCTTGCATAATCATATCTCTCCGTTTTCTATCAGGCTCTTTAAATCACGCTCACTGCACTCTTTTAGTCCAAGGCCTGTAATTGAACAGCTGTAGTGTTTCTCAGTGGTAACCTTTAATTTGGCACAAGCAACATGCCAGTGGCTAAAATCTAATGATCACCTAAAAGCTGCAATTTGGATCCTAGGCAGCTGCAAGCAGTTAGCTTCACTGCAGTGCTGGATATACTCTGCAGATATAGAGATGTTAACCACATGGCTCTGATAGGGCTCTGACAGGCCAAAAGATCCTAATTGCTCCCTTACACCCCTTCATTAAAAAGCTTAATGGGGAAAACACAGTAGCTTCAGATGTGGATGTTGTCTCTTTTGTAAAAGACGCTGCAAACAAAGAAGAAGCGCAAGAGAAGCACTGATAGAATAAGATAATTCACTTTTGAGTCTCCAAATGGGATTGTTTCTGTTTGAATGTTCCTTTTTTTCATTTCGACCAAGATTGCTAATTTCAGATTCATTGTTTTTCCAGGAACAAACTGAAATGGTAATGATATCATTCATTATGGTGAAATACATAAAACAGCCATTTAGAGGGATTAGTATAATTTTATTACTTAATTTTAAGACGCAATCAGTTTCCATATAACATTTGTACAGTTTTAAATCCTATAACAAACTGGAACAACAGAGTGACTTCACTGCATTGGATTTTATCAGACTCTTTTGCATGCATTTCACTGAACACTGTGTGAGGTTAAACAAAATGATTCATTAAAAAAAGATCTCTGATTTGACCTTCAGGGTTCCATGCAATTCTCTGACTCAAACCATTTGCTTTTTCCAGGCGTCCATTGGTAATTAATCATTATTCATAGCAGAACATTGAAAAACCCCACATATAACAAAGTAGCATGGTATTTTGGACATGCTACTGTGATAACACCATGTTGTTTGAAACTATCATGATAGTTATGTTATTCTTCAAAGGACCTTGGAGAAGTCGAAAAGTAAACGCCAAACATATACTGTTAGAATGTAGGCATACTATGCTAAAAGCCATTCAAATACTGTAGAATTAACACAATTTATCAACAGCCATATACGACACGGTAAAGTCAAATGCGAAATAGGTTTTATATATATATATATATATATATATATATATATATATATCAAGGTAGAACTTTAAGTTCAATGTGACTTTTATACATTTCACAATAGATTCCAACTGGCATGTTGTAGCTATAGTTTCTAAATGTGTAGGTGCTATTTTTCATAACAAATGCTATAGATCAATAAAAAGAGAAACAAGTCAACACTGGCCTTATGAGGAGTCATCAATAGTCTCACCTGTAATTATAGCCTTGTTGTACCAAATGCTACAGTTAAACAATTACAAGAACTATGGTAGATTTTCATGAGGGCAGGTACAAGTTAGAATCAAGACTTAATTATACACTAAACGAATAAATAACAGTATGTGGACTGATCTCTACAAAAATATCACAATTTCTACGTCTCATGATAGAAATATCAAATTCACAATGACAAATAATCTGTGTTATCACTGAGAAAACATCAGAGTTGGCAGCTATTTCTTTCTCTTCACCACAGTCACAGTCTCTCTCACATCTCATTGACAAATATGAGAGGGCCTCTGGATGTGGGACTACCCACCTGTCCGTACAGCATCGGCAGTCCTAGATTAGTTTGGGGTAGACTGAAGCCTCCGCTTGATAAGTCAAAACTTGCCTGGTTGTAGAGCCTCTGGCCAAAACCAGCTTCAGATTGATCAAAACTGGTTTGACTGTATTGCCTGAAGCTGCCGCGTTTCTCAGAGGGAGTTCTGGAGGGATGGCGCTGGGTGGACTTATGCAAACCTGTCTCTTTGTAGGCAAACCAAATATTACCAGCCCAAAGGAAGAAATTCAAAAAACCAAAGGCCTGCAAGCAGACAAGGGTGAATTAGAAAAATGGAATTTAACATTCTCTACTTGTAAATTGGTCATTTTTATAGGAAAAGAAAGTTTGTCAAGTCCTTTACCAAGACCCGAAGGTTTAAAACGTTTTTAAAAACTTTAAAAAGTCTGAGAGCTATATAGGCCTGACAGACACTAGCAGTTGCTAGGTTGTTGCTAGGGTGTTGTGTGATTGCTAAGGAACTTTGGGTGGTTTCTAGGCTGGTTGTTAGGCGGTTGTGGTGTTCTAGTTGGTTACTAAGGCATTCAACAGGATGAAGGACTATGCCAAATGTTGTGAAGCCTCAATAGTTATAAATGCATGTCAACAATGCACCTTTTAATATAGGTAAATTTTTACATCAGATGTAAAGGGTATAAAGTAAAAATGTACACTACCGTTCAAAAGTTTGGGGTCGGTAAGGTTTTTAAATGTTTTAAGCAGTTCAAGAAACATTTCCTACTATTATCAATGTTGAAAACGCTGGTGTTACTTAATTTTTTTTTTTTTATGGAAACCTGGATAATTTTTTTTTTAGGATTCTTTAATTAATTGAAAGTTCAAAACAACAGCATTTATTTGAAATAGTTATCTTTTGTAACATCATAAATATCTTTACTGTCACTTTTGATCAATTTAATGCATCTTTGCTGAATAAATATTTTCATTTCTTACTGACTCCAAACTTTAGAATGGTAGTATTTCAATTGGTAAAGAAGATCCTTTATTTTCTCTTTCCAATATTGATACTAAATAAGAAATCTACTCACCACAGACATGTTGAGATTTGTCCAGATGGGCTCCTGCAAGACCTCACATAAGTTCTCCTGGGCTCTGCATGCAGACATTAACAGCAGGATTTGATGCACATCAGTGGCTGTCTTCACCCCAGACAGAGTTTTAGCCCAGGCAATTGAGCTTACCAGCCACAGGCTAGAGAACACTAGAGTCACCAAGAAGTCCTATGACGATAAAAAATAAGAAGAGAAAACCGAATGAGGTCTTGGTGATTCAGTTAAAGGAGTAACACACCCAAAAATGAAACTTTCTTACTTCTTTCATTCGAAAACAATCGGTGTAATATTAAAAAATATCCCGGCTCTTCCCAGCTTTGTAATTTAATCTTATTTTTTTTCGAGTTTTGAAATTCCAAAAAGCGCATCCATCATCATAAAAGTAATCCATACGACTCCAGTGGGTTAATACAGTACGTGCCTTCTGAAGTGAAGCGATGGGTGTTTGTAAGAATAATATCCATATTTAAAACTTGATAATAAATAATCACTGGCTTTTGACCACGTACATGCGTTCACGAGAGATTCGAGTTCCAGTGGAAGGGTGACCTCTGACCTGACGTACATCCTACGTCGGGTCAGAGGTCACCCTACCGCCGGAACTCAACACTCTTGTGAACGCGTGTACAGCCATTACCGGAAACCAGTATTTATAGTTGATAAAGTTTTGAATATAGATATTATTCTAACAAAAACCCATCGCTTCGCTTCAGAAGGCATTTATTAACCCACTGGAGTCTTATGGATTACTTTAATGATGGATGAATGCGCTTTTTGGAGCATCAAAAACTCTAGAGGCACTATTCAATGCTATTACAAATCTGTTATTTAATATAACTTTGATTGTGTTCTGCTGAATGAAGAAAATCATATACACATATATGGCTTGAGGGTGAACTATTCCTTTATGTTATATTTAGTTTTAAAGCACAGTGTGCTCTCAGTCTTTTTCTTACAGAAATTTTTAAATGCACTCACAACTACTGGACCTCTGTTCTTCTCTCTGTATTTGTTCTGGTAGAAGAAATAAACAATTGTGGCCAAAAGGGAATAGAGGAAAGCCAGGACTGACACAGTGACGAAGAACTGTACAGATGAAGCATAATCCCCTTCGAGAAAGAGAGTCTCTTTCCTGGTTCCTTCACACAGAGGAGCACTGAAGTGTGCCTGTTGAAGTCTGGGAAGAGAAAACATAGTAATTCACTGCTTTCACAAGTTTCAAGCACAAATAATTGATAGCTTTTTTTGTATCATTCATAAGTCAAGACTGTGACAATGGGGTGCCACTAATGTGTCAAATATCTTCTAAAAATAGTCACTCAAAATAGTTTACTTTAGATTTTATAGTGGATAGTGTAAGGACCTAATTCTACCTGTCTACCTTACAGATGCACTCAGTAATTCTCTGTTGTCAATATGACCTTGCGCTTAAACTGACACCTACTGGTGTGGATGCAATATCACGCAAAGGCAATTTCAATTACTGATTTACTTATCAAGCGAAAGTGGCCAAATACTTATGGTTACTGAGATAAAGCATTTGGCTGGTCATATATGAATTCAAAATCCCAGTAGTGGGGTAGGTTTTGACAACAGAACTCTTGGTATTTGACATTAACTCGCATAATCTGTGATTGTGTAGTACACGTCCAAGTAAGTTTTATTTGTAGTAGACAGATGTGGCTACCGTGTATCAAAGCTTGAGAGATCTATGTCACAAACAACCACTGAGTTATTGAATGCTCAAACAAAAAAATGTTACTTCCCCGGTCTCCCCTACAGTGTATTTTTTTTATGTTAATAAAACTATTGAGGAAAGAAATCATTGAGTGCACACTTCAATTGTGTACTGTAGGTTGAATTTGCCTGATAATTTAGTAATATCTTTGACTTAAATGGTAGGGTAGGCAATTTCGGAAGGGCTAGCAATAGCAAGCTAGCTTTGAAAGCATGAGATCCCGCCCTCCCTTGAGACCGTCTACAAAGCCACACCTCCTATATATAAACTCCTATATATGGCAAAAATGTTTTAACGCTCGCACAAGGTGGTTTTTTAGGCAATTCGAAAAGGGAATATTTCGCAAAACTGCAATGGAAACAGTTTTTGCGCATTTACAGGTCACCTGACATAGATGGTGCGTTATGTTTGGACAGAAGACAAGACATAAAAGACAAAAAGAATTATAAGAATACTGGATTCTAAATAGCAAAGAAATGCCACAATTTATCAAGACCTTGAAGCATGAGGGAGAAACACCCAGAAACACTTTATATGTGCCGCTCCCATGAATAAGGGCTTTCCTTGACATTAATGCTTGGATAACACGCCTACATCTCCTTCAATTAAAAATAACGGATAGTGCTGTGCGGTGGCTGGTATACACGTAAAACTATTTTTTGGAATGACTAATCGCGGGAAAAAAAAAAATTACGTTTTAGTCACATAACATCGGCTAATGGAAACGCCGTAATTTCGCAATAGTTTTTTTTATCGACATTTAGAAAACATTGCAAAAGTTTTGCGCAAATCTGTAATGGAAACGCAGCTATTGTCTGTCTACAACTCTGCATTGCCTCATGGAATGCGCTGATGACGTGTGATGACTGGGCAAACAGTTTTTGGTCCTGAGACTTAAGGTATGTAAATGTTTTTATATTTAGACCATTTCTATTGTTGATTGCTATCAGGATGTGAAGAAAGTTTGAACCAGTATGTGGCGAGCAGGACGAGGTCGAGGCCCGTGGGAGGATGGAGCGAGACCGGTGCGTCTTGCAGGTGTTGCTCATCATTAATCACGGCACCGGCGCCATCCTCCCACGGCCCTCGACCTCGTCCTGTTTGCCACACAGTAGCCTACAACAACAAGTATTTAAAAAAAATGACCTATACCTTTAATAAAACCAAATAATTCAAACCAATCGAGATATCAAATTAAGTCTTTTTAATACAACTGATAATACATAATTAAAGTGTAACATACATTTTAATACTTATATTGCATTGTGATAATTAAGAACACTTACCTGAATGGGTAGTTGAAACTGATGCTGATGTTGTTTTGGATTTTGTTTAAACATTCCACTTTAACCATTATCTGGCCAGAGTATCCCCCACATGTTGCAAATGCTAAAACAGCACAAAGCTGTGGGGGGGGGGGGAAAGCTAAATATTAATGAAGTGCCCTGATGATACAGTATTAGCCAGTATGTGGAGGGGACAAAGATCAGCTCTCTTGATCTCCCCATCTGTATAGAAGCTTTACTTCATCAGACTAAGTCGAGACAAATTAACCTCAGAGAACATTAAAACATTCTGTTTTAATCATCCTCCAGTTTTCTGATTTAAGGTCAATTTAAATGACCTCTCATCCAACTGCTGCACAATTAATGGTGCAAAATTAGACACTGATGCTTTTTAAGTGCACTAACCCCTGCAGTTGCTGTAGACCTGGATGCAAGGCACTAACACATTTGTCTGACACAATTTGAATATTTTTCACAGGTTTTGTATTGTGTTTGGCTTAATGAATGAAATGGTTGGAGGTTTACTAGAGTTTAAGTGCCAGGGCTTTATTTTCTGTGGACACAGGTGTTAGATAAGAAATGTATCCAAGTCTCCTGCTATTCTCTCTTTCCCCCAATCCCTTCCTCTCTCTTTCTGTTTCCGATACTACAGCAGATGAAAGGATGCGGCTCCTTTCAATTAAGACTTAATGCCTTTACTGTGTATATAAAAATTAAATACTGTCTGGAATACTTGAGTGTTTGGGTCTGTGTGTGTCAACAGAAGACAGAGGCACGGTAAGAGAAAGAGAATGGAGTTTTTTTTATGTATTATGTTATTTATTTCTCCATACTTAAGTGGCTTAAGCCAACCAAAAACTGTGTGAATATTTAAAAAGTATCACACATACAGACATCCCATATAAAATACAATAATATCTTTAGAACATGCATACACAGAACAGATGAAGCAAAGAAGAAAAAAAAGGTAGCTTCTTTGATGAGTCTCAGTTGAGACCCAGTGAATTATGCAAAGATTACCCAGGGGTTGCAGCACATTCAGACAAACACACACACACACACACAACACACACACACACACACACACACACACACACACACACACACACACACACACACACACACACACACACACACACACACACACACACACACACACACACACACACACACACACACACACACACATATATGCATATACAGTACGTGCAAATACAAATATGCAATTGTGCTGCATTTATCGTATCACACATTCATCATTGTAAAGTCCGTCAAAGAGCTGGATGGCATCGATCTTTTGCACATTTCAACAAGAGCAGATGAATTATTCAAGCAAGAGAGACTACAAACAGGGAGCCGATGCTGTGACCCCAAAGACCTGCTAATGATTAAACCTGATTTTTGATAGACGTATTTGCATGCTTTAAATAGTATTTTAAGAAAGCAACCATGAGAAACTGCACAAAATACTATCAGAACTTTTATTATACACTTTTCCTTGCTACTGTCAAATTATGGGCAAACCCAATTACATACTGACCAATTTTTTTGTCATATTATATATTTCTATTCTGGAAATACTTTAAGAATTCATAAAACAAACAATACATTTTTTTTTCTAAATTAGCTACAGTAAGTGACGTTTGAGATAAGTGGTATAATTGTGCCAGTGCGTCTTGTTAAAATACAATTCCTAATGCTTTAAAATGAACCAATACTTGAAGGTTTTAGAGAAATAGAGGTCTTACCGGAGCAAATATGACCATACACATTGATGAAACGGATTAAGCATCAGCCTGTTGTCTGTCTATGAAGGAGTGTTGAGCTCCTCTGCCAGCAAAAACCCAGAGATACTGAGTGAGTGGACACCATGGAGATGCTTGTACAGGGAAACTGTGTGTGTCTGCTCTGTGTCAGAGAAAAGACACACATCTACATACACTCACACTCACACAAACACACACACACACACACACACACACACACAATGATATACGCAGACCCCTGGCATATCATATACATGCAGACCTATTGCACACGTATATGTATCCATGGACATATTCTGTATACACTCACACAGTCATTGAAAAATATTAAATTAAGCGCATACTAATCAGTACGTAATCCTTGGTAGATATACTGGCCATATTACAGCCATTACATCAGTGTTTTACATGCCAAACATGAATAATTATGAATATAAATAAATCTGCCACAATAATGGCGCTCTTTTGTCTTTAATTATTGTAAATGATTACAGTGGAATCAAGCTTTTTGGTAAATTATTTTTTCCCTACATTATTTTTGACAGCATAATGACTAAATATCTGGGCTGTTAAAGTAATGTGAATGATTCAACAGGAGACTTATTAAAATAACATGGAATAAGCTATTTAATCCCAGTGGCAACATTTGTGATAAAAATTATTACTTTATTTAAATATTAATTTAATTAAAGAAAAATAACAAAAAAAATATTTTTAATTAGTTATTACTTATTATCGTTTAATTAGTTATCATCTTATTTTTAATTCATTTTAGTATAAAATATGTGTATTAACTTCTCAAGAAGCTATTTTAATGATACAACAAAAGATTATTATTTAAATGTATATATACACATATTTGATGAATATACAGTATATACACATCATTGATGAAATGTGGAATGCTTCTCTGATGTTTCACTCCTGTAGCCACCTTGTCTCCTTTCAGCTGTTATAAATGTAAATTATGAATAAAGAACAGTGCCCTGAAAGTAACGAACAAAGCAGGTATTGGCAGCTTCTGAAGATCTGAGGCGAATACTTCCTTTGATCAGTGAAAAGTTCATTTACAGAGTTAAGAGATAATTAAGTGGTAGAAAGAAAGAAAGAAAGAAAGAAAGAAAGAAAGAAAGAAAGAAAGAAAGAAAGAAAGAAAGAAAGAAAGTACTTTCTCAAAACTCTTCACACAGTTATAACCAACTTTAATCTTGGCATAGCAGTTAATTTCACATTCAAACTGCACTAAAACTACCAAAACACTTAATTCATGTCTCAAATCAAGTTATTCTTCCATAACACTGGCAAAGTTTTTAACCCAACAAACACACTGTCAATCATAAAACAACAACCTAAAAAACACTAACCACAGGTAGCATTACACTGTTTTCCTTTGTATAATTTCTTAACAAAATCTTTCACATTTTTTCAGTTTTTACATTCAGAATATATTTCAATATGGTATCACTGTAGAAATGTGACACATTGCTGTTTTAATCATTTGAACTTAAAGGGGACCTATTATGTAAAATTCATTTTTACATGGTGTTTGAACATTACAGTTTTTTTTTTTAGTTTTTTTTTTACAATTGCTAACAAGCGTTTTCCAATACTTAAAGTACTTTCTCTAAACTCTTAACACAGCAACACACCTACATCACACAACTGGCCAAATAGTTAATTTTCTGTCCAAAACCACATTTTGTTAAATAAATACAAACTCTACATTTCAAAATGCTAAAAACCTTTTTCTACATCTATCAAAAAACATCAAATCCGACTCAAAATCAAATATTTACCTATTTCCATCCGAAAAACATCCTGATCCAACTACTCCTCTCCCTCCTACAAATATTCCTCTTCCTCGCCCATTATTTTTCTCTCTCTCTGCTCCTCTGAGTTGTTCAACTCCACATTGAACAAAACCAATTAGTGTATGTCCAAAAGAACTTCAACACCTGACTACCACCAATTTCTCAACATTTCAGTGATCTGTTACCAAAAAATGCTTAGGCATAAAAAAAAATTAGTTTGTTTCCGGTTTCCGACCGACCCTGTCAATTTATGTGCGACCCAAATTTATTTTATGAGCTTGGGGAAGAAATAATACAAATTAAATAAATACACAAATAAAAAACTTTGAAAACAAATTGAAATTGCGAATTGAAAATAGGTAGGCTACGCACAATGGAAACACGTCAATTTCGCAAAAACTCTCGTTTATTGCAAAAAAGTTGTTACCTCGCATGAGGTGGTTTTTCAGGCAATTCGAAAATGTAAATGCGCAAAAACTGTTTCCATTGCAGTTTTGCGAAATATTCCTGTCACCTAACTTAGAAGACGGGGTGTGTTTGGGGTCCGTGTACGCAAATAATAATAATAGGCTAATTATTATAACATTTATTAGGGTATATAGCTACATATTTAGAAGACGCTTTTATCCAAAAAAGGAACAAAGCAATTCGTCAAATGTCATTCATAATACAGGTAGGACAACAATAATACAGGGCTAAGATTATCACAAATAAACACAAGATTTTGACGCATATCCAAGTGTGTGTGCGAGTGTGGAGCGCGCACTGCATGGCCAGAGGCGCGCGGGCGCGAACACTTGCATTTCCCTATCAACAGTGGAAACAACTTAAAATACTCTATCATTTCTGGTCATACAGAAAATAATAATAAATTATTCGCAACTACTTTTATTTGCGTAAACTCACAATAACAAGAAAACGTTGTGCTTTTAAAATAAAATAAAACAATCAGGCGCGGTTTAATGATCTCCGTGAACTGGAGCGCGAGAACTGAAACAAAAGATAGCCTATGTACTGTAGGCTAAAGCTTGAAATGTCCACTTTAAAAAGAACAAATTCGAATCGAAAGCTAATACCTTCTGATTAAATCCGTATGAAAGGCGCATTTCTCTCTGTGCATCCGCCTTACAGCGGAGATGGAGATACGTTTTTTAGCCGACACTGATTTAGAAAACAATAGTTTATTAATAAACAATTAAAATGCCTCGTTATTTTTTCAGACACATTTAATATCATTAGCCTATAGCTCACCTATAAATCACCTTTGTAGGCTGTGGTTCCAGAGACATATATGGCTCTTCTCATTCAGCAATGCGGGAAAATATAAGTTCCAGGTTCTAATTTGGCCTTAGAAAACCATGTAGTAAGATCTAAAAAAAATGTCTATATTAATTTGTGAATATTTGAAATGTTTAATAAAGGGGCAAAAGGTCATAAACAAAAATCTGAAAATCCGTCAATATTTATTTTTTTGCTCAGCATTTGGTGGGTACGGTTCAAATTAAAATTTTGGTGTTCAACTTTGCGTTTTAAAAATACAACAACCGTTCATTTTTCGTTTTTGCAAAATTACGGGTTAAAAAAGGAAAAACGAATGGACACAAAAGTACACTGACCGTTTGGACAGAATACGACTACGAGACATAGTTCTTTATCAAGTTCATAAAAAATAAACAATAATTACAGGAATTCTGGATATAGGCTATAGCTATAAACCTACCAACGTCCGTTGCCATGATTTTTGGAATGACTTATCGCGAGAGAAAAAAGATTTAGTCGCTTTAACATCGGTTAATGGAAACGCAGTCATTTCGCAATAGTTTTTTTATCGACATTTAGAAAAAAACCGCAAAAGTTTTGCGCAAAACTGTAGCTAATGGAAACGCGCCTATTTTCAGCCATTCGAAAAAGGAATATTTCGCAAAAGTGCAATGAATTAGAAGACGCGGTGTGTTTGGGGTCCGCGTACGCAAATAATAATAATAATTATCATCATTATTATAACATTTATTAGGCTGCATATTTAGAAGACGCTTTTATCCAAAAAAGGAACAAAGCAATTCGTCAAATGTCATTCATAATACAGGTAGGACAACAATAATACAGGGCTAAGATTATCACAAATAAACACAAGATTTTGACGCATATCCAAGTGTGTGTGCGAGTGTGGAGCGCGCGCTGCATGGCCAGAGGCACGCGGGCGCGAACACTTGCATTTTCCTATTAACAGTGGAAACAACTTAAAACACTCTATAATTTCTGGACGTACAGAAAATAGTAATACATTATTCGCAACTACCTTTATTTGTGTAAACTCACAATAACAAGAAAACGTTGTGCTTTTGTAAAATAAAATAAAACAATCAGGCGCGGTTTAATGATCTCCGTGAACTGGAGCGCGAGAACTGAAACAAAAGATAGCCTATAGGCTAAAGCTTGAAATGTCCACTTTAAAGCGAACTAATTCTAATCGAACGCTATATACCTTCTGATTAAATCCGTATGAAAGGTGCATTTCTCTCTAAAGGTGCATCTGCCTTACAGCGGAGATGGAGATATGTTTTAGCAGACATTTAGAAAACAATAGTTTATTAATAAACAATTAAAATGCCTCGTTATTTTTTCAGACACATTTTTTATTGTTATAACTCGCCTATAAATCAACTATAGGCTATGTTATAATAAAATAGAGTAGCCTATCCATCGCTACTGTAAAGTAAAATAAAATAATAATAATAATAATTTCCTACCTATCCCTGGCTGCCACTGGATAAAAAAAAAAAAAAAAAAAAAAAAATGACCTCAACTGACAACCAACCGGAACCAAACTTTTTTTTTTTTATGCCTTATCAGTTGTTTCAGTATTTTTATGTAATATATTTTATTAGTACTTTTGAGCTGTTGTTGTTAAAGTAGAGGCTTTTTATACTATATTTAAGGTTTGGAACATTAGGTCTTAATTTCTGACATGCTGTGTTAAAACTTTTGTAAATAAAACTTAAAAATATCCATGTTTGTGGTATTGGGTATGCTTATATGTAAAGAATTTAAGCATTTTTAGAAACGCGTTAAGTGAATAATACTGGGTGAAAACAACATGAACTGTGTTAATGGTATGGTCACAACAGACCTATGTTGTACTAATTGTGTTTACAATTTTGAAAATGTGACTAGATTGGACAAAAGAATGTCAGCAGTTGTAAAAAACTGTAATACACAGACCTATACACATGCGATTTCTTTACTTGCTGTTTACCTTCACAGACATAACCAACTGTGTTTATGTGAACTTTGTGTGTATTTGACAGTTTAGTTTAAAACTCACGGGACACGCCGTCTGACATCCTGCTTTCTGTGTGCGTGCTTGTGTGCTCAGAAAACCATTTATCAGAAATATAGGGTGATATGGCTTTAAAAGGCATAAACTTTCATGACGATGAAGAACTGTCACATGAGCGTGTCAAAACCAAACAGATGTTTAATTTTAACAGAGTATCTGAGCTGTTAAGGCTCCGCCCTCTTCTGGAAAGCGGGGAGCATAGACATCATATAAATAGACGCCCTATAGACGCTACTGCCTATTGGCGCGGACGAGCCGTGGGGCCGCCATCTTAAACCGGTCATCCGCTCCGCTCAGTGTAATCTGTTTGGCAGGTGCATGAGCTGCCAGCGCATTTAATTAATCATATCTCACTGAATACCGAACTGATTTTCACGCGGGTTTTTTTGCTGCAAAGGTCATACACGTAGCTACGATACAGGACACATTGAATATTTTGTTCACAAAATACAACCAATAGTACGGTAATGTTAAATGTTAAATCTTACTTGTGAAAAGTAATCCCCGAGTGATGGTCCGCCGATTTGAGCAGGAATATGCTGCACAGTGCTCTGGCATCTACTGCTGCTATGCAACGCAAATAGGAGTATGACCTGTTTAAGATGGCGGCCGCATTTCTTGCGCCACAGCGGCCAATAGGGCCTCTAGTCTCTATATGATATCTATGGCGGGGAGCAGCAGCTCAATTGCATTTAAAATAAATGTACGAAAAAAACACGTTTTTCCTTCTACTCAAAAATGTGGCATTTACAACATGGGACAATAAATGATCTGTGGGGTATTTTAAGCTGAAACTTAACAGACACATCCTGGGGACATCTGAGACTTAGCATACATCTTGTAAAGACGGGCATAATATAATAGGTCCCCTTCAAGTTTAACAGTTTTGAAAAAAGTATGTAAACGTGTACAAAATATTTTGTAGGTGCATAGTGTGTTAGTGGTAGTTTTACATTCAAATGAATGTAAAGTGAAATATGTAGTCAGTGAACGCATTTTAAGCTAAAACAATGATAAATAATGCTCAGTTTAGCCCAAATAGACTGATGTTGTGCTCACTGCTCACAAGTGTTAAGTTTTGAAAAAGTGACCTAAGTCCAGAAATGTGTCCTACTATAGCGATTGTAAAAAACAAAACAAAAAACTGTATGTTGTTATACAATGCTGCCATCTGCTGTTATAAACTGTCTCCTGCATGATCTTCCATCAAACATTCAGAATCTCTAGTTGTTATTTGAATTTATTTATATATTTACTTTTATTCCTAATTATTTTTTTTTTATTGCACAAACAGGCTTTCAATCATGGGCTAACATAAAACTCCCAAACTCCCTGGGTAGCTTTTTTGTGCTTTACTTTCTTACAAGCATTTGCCTCTTGAATCTTATGTTGCCGTTACTTTAATTCTCCACTAGGAGGGCTGTTGTGTTAGAAATGCATTTAAAGTAAAGATTCAACTCCACTCAGCCAAAGAGATTTGATGTAGGCTACCTTTTTGCTGTGCCCTACACGTACACGCCAACACTGACAGGCGAGGATTTCTGTTTTCCCTCAGAGAGTTTAGTAAACAGTCATTTTGTAGCCACAAGTATCACAAAAACTAACTATTTAACAAAGACCTGAGCTAAATGGGATTCTCCTCTTATGTGGTCAGCTTTTGCTAAAAGCTACAGGATTACCTCCCTGGTCTTGATTTTTAATGGAACATAGTGACAGCTCTATTAATGAAGTTAGTGTGTGTGTGTGTGTGTGTGTGTGTGTGTGTGTGTGTGTGTGTGTGTGTGTGTGTGAGGGGTGGGCTGGACTGGTAAAGCCTACATTATGGTGACAGAATGTCCGCACAAAAAATGGCAATATCCAAAATCATGTGAGGAATTTTTTTGGTCCCCATGAGGAAAACAGCTCATAAATTATACTAAGTGATGTTTCTTGAAAATGTAAAAATGCAGAACGTTTTGTGTGATGGGTATGGTAAGGAGATAGAATACACAGTTTGTACAGTTTAAAAATTATGTCTACGGAAAGTACCCATAAAACATGAAAACACAACGTGTGTGTGTGTGTGTGTGTGTGTGTGTGTGTGTGTGTGTGTGTGTGTGTGTGTGTGTCAAAAACATTATTAAATGGCCCCAATTATGAAGTTATTTCTCAATTGTCTTGTTCTCAATCTTCTTTTTTTCCGCTCAATCTCTCTCTTTGGCTCATTGCTTTAGATCTCTCATATGAAGGATCCACTCAAAGCTAATTTAATTCTGGCTTCCTATCAGCTCTCTGTTCACATACAGTGGGATATTTGCATCAGGGCAGGCAGACAAAAAAATATATGTCTCAAAATGGAGCCAATGAAGCAGTCAACCTTTGGCAAGAAAACCCCTTAGCTACTGGGGAGAAACAGAACTAAATAATGATCTACATGTGGTTACAGTAAAAAGATTAAGCTGAAACAGCTCACACGTGAGAAATTCTACAACACAGTGAATAAAAATGCTTTCCTTTTAATATTTATATGAAATAATAACATGGCGGGCCTATGCGTAATGCATTTTGCTTGTACTGAATATCAGAGAAGAAAAATGAATACATTTATAACAGAAAAATAATTTCAGAGTGCCTAATTAGAGGTGTCATAATATGCAGCGAACAAAAGGGTTTGATTGCGTTGCTGTAAGGAGAAAATTGCAGGTAATTTTACAGATTTCACATGTATGCAATACTGCACTGTTCAATGAATCAAAGCACTTGGTGTCTTTAAGCATGTCAGCTGTATTAATATTTTATAAGGTGGGTGATACACCACGATTGAGTAATGGGTAAAGAGTGATAAATTTCTTGTTTATAATTGACTGAATAGCAGTAATAGCTGATCCCTGTGTGCTCATCTAAACCCTTTAGATCGTCTTGTGTTATACAAACACTTGTGTATATTCTGGCTTATGTCTCGAAATAAGGAAGGAGTTGGTGTTTCCCGGTGGATAGCAGGTCTGAAGCTCTGACAGCACTGAGTCTTTCATTACGCCTGAAGTGCTGCTGCTCTTCACTGCATATTTAATGACTCTTTTTCTGGCTTTTTCTTCTCTCCTGTTCCTGTCTAGTGTAGGTACAAGAGGGAGAAGAAAGAAAAAGACTGATTACTCGCTGTTAAATAACGAGAAAACAATGCATGTTTCACTGTAGTTAAACTGATCTAAACCAGTGTTTCTAAACCTTATGTCTAAGGCACAGTCCCATCAGTAAGGCCCTTTCATCAACACCAAACCAGACATGTGCTTATTTTTTTTTAAATTGCACTTTGGATTCTAACCGGAAAAAGTACACCATCCGGGTATATTTGAGATACTCATTTCAACATACTATAATTTGTACACTAATTTCGAATACTATTTAGGCCGGATATGTGAATTGGGACACAGCAAGTGTGAATTGCTTCAATTTTAAAGAAGCTAGCCTACTTGATGAGTCTATTTTTCTCCCAATGTTTTCAGTAAATTGAGTGAATATTGTAAATGGGCACTTTAATCATATTGGTGATAATGCTAAATAATATACAGAATAAAACAGGCTGGGATTGTGTCGATCTATTATTTTCTCCTATTTAAAGGGTAACTAAACACTAAAACAACTTTTTTTAGTTAATGATCTGTAAGAATGGAGCTTCATAAATGCTGTTCATTGATTCAAGTAAATTTTTTGACATTTGGGTTTAAAGTGTTTTAATTCTACAATATATTCCTATTGGATGTTGTGGTACCCTCTGACGTCAAAGGGTACCAGCTAACCATGCCCTTGCCTACAGAGAGATTCGCCTCAGGTGCACACCCCCCTCTGCTGGGCTCTGCCCACTTTTCCAGCATTTTTCAAATATTGCCAGTGGGTGGAGTCAGGCTCTGACTAGGGGTTTAGTTACCCTTTAATAACGAACTAAATGAATGCTCTGCTAGTTAACTGGAGATGTTTTATTTAACGTTATTTGTATTAGGTACATCCGTGCCTCGAAATGTTTCAAAAAGTGGTGTCGACAATATCGACCCTGAGAAAAAGTGGTGGGAACATGTCCCACCCATCCCCCACCCGCAGATTATGCCTATGTGTGTTATTCTGTTCACACCACAGGGGTTCGAAAAAAATGCGTAAGTTAGTCCTGAAAATGTACTAGTGCAAGTTCTGTTATATAATGCGCAAGTCACACTCAAATAATAGAACTGGGTGAATGTAACTGTAAGCTCTCAAATACAGGACAATTGTCAAAGGTCAACTGTCCATTGTCAATAGTGTAGCGATGTATAAAACACCGCTCAAACAGAAGTCACTTTCAAACCAAGCAACTTTCTGTTGGTCAACACAGCAAATTCTTCAGCGAAATCTGAATGTGGAACTTTTTTGCAAATGACTGGATTTAGCTCACAAAATAGTTAAAAAATTGTTTCTCTGAACTCCTCTTATAGCAGGGTGCGATTGCTAATGAGAGACATCAGGGGGGCTCAAGCCCCTGCCCCTTTTGTCTCAAAATGTATTGTGCCCTTTTCTGATAATTGTAAATAATAATTATTATTATTATAAATATTATAATAAATAACAATACACTTAGGCTACACACTCGTGCCACTAACAATAATAATACAAACAAATATTATATATATAAAAAAAAAAATTGGCGGAGAAGTGGTAGGCGGAGTTTCCTTTGCAGCGCCTCGTGCGCATTTAACGGTTCTGGTACGCACTACGCAGCAGTTCGCGCGAGTCTTCAAACGAACAGCAGGTAACGTTAAAGCTAATACGGAAAATTACATTTATCCTACCCTCACCATGCTACTCTAAAAGTTGCGGCAGCATTCGAGTTATTCTTAACTACAATAAAAGTATAACTCGATTTCAGACGCATTCTGAGTGACAATGTCATTCGTTTTTATCCAAGGAATAAAAGTGCAAGGGGAAATACATCTAGTTAAATGAAATCTTAAGTCCATGTCCAACTCTAAATTGTAAGGAACTCATAGGCCTATCTTTGATTTCATAGTAACGCTTTACAATAAGGTTCATTTGTTCATTAGCCTACTCATGTATGAACTAACCATGAGCAACACATTTGTTACTGTATATCTTAGTTAATAATACAACTGTTAATTGTTTATTCATGTTATGTCACACAGTCAGTGCATTAACTAATGATAACAAATACAACTTTTGATTTTAATGTTTTAGTAAATGCTGAAATTAATATTAACTAAGATTAATAAATGCAGTAGAAGTGCAGTTCATTATAAGCTAATGTTAACTAATTTAACTAATGAAACCTTATTGTAAAGTGTTACTGATCCATGATAGCTAACACTGTCTTTCATACATAATACATACATTAAATTTACAACATCAACAAAACTAAAAATTATTTTTCCATAATTACCTTCTTGATTCTCACTGTTTTGTTTGTTAAAGTAAATAATATTTAGTAATATTATCATCATTTCCCTATTTTCATTTGATGTGTTATGCATTCTAATAAGTGTATCAACATATTTTCTTAGAATGCCAAGGAAAGAAAGAATAAAAAAATAAAAAAATCAAGGAACTCTCTGATGCAGCCAAAGGAAGCATCCCTTTCACAAATTGGCTGAAAAGAGAGAATAAAAATGCAGGTACTGTTAAATTAAATGAAAAAAAATTTTAGTGCCCTTTTTGGTCCCTCCGCCCCTGCCCCTGAGGAGGTCTGTGCACGCCACTGATATTGATCCTCGTTTTATTTCTACTTTTGTCCCAAAGTCTGCTTCCCATAGTCAATAATGTATGAACGAAACAACAGCGTGAGCGGGCCGCTTGACGTAACGCAGTTGTCCATGTCTGTCGTAGTATGTTACTATGGCAGTACATAACGCGGATATTATGTCATTGACAAGTGACAAGGGACGGGCACTATTTAAAAGTGTGAATTTCTCTGAATTTACAAATTCTTGGAAACAATTAGGATAATGTAAGTACACAATTGAGAGAAATATATAACACTGTGCAAGTGGATTTTGGATATTTTGATACAAAATTCTTACATATTGTACCTTTAAGTGCTCTCTGGTTGGGAATCACAGGTCATTCTGGAGTGATTTAATCATCATCATTCTTCTTAATTTGCTCTAATAATGGAGATTGAATGAGGTGAGTGCTAAGATGAGACTCACCTCAGACTTGACAGTGCAGATGTAGTGCTCAGTGCTGTTCTGCATGGTGTTGTACCAGATCAAGGACCAGTGCATTAAATAGCTCTATATTTAGAAATAATGGTCCTCTTAAACCCGGCTCTGTTCTAGGAAGGGGTACAGAGAAGTAAATGGCAGACGCCTGCATCATGCATGTAAAGATGGTCTCAGTGTAGTCTTTGATGAACCATACACATCTGAAAGATGACTGAAGAATAAGTGATGAGTTGTTGCGAGTAGATCTTCTGATCAATAAGATCTGAGGACCTATATTTATATGATTATAGATCTAAAAGTCTGCACAGACATACATGAAGGTGCCTTCATCATACTTACACACGTTTCCTTTTTCATCAGATTCTTTTCTTATGAACATGGAAAGAAAACAGTGACTGAGGGAGAAAAAGACAGAGAGACTTGGGAGTGTTTTAATATTTTATAGAGCTTTTCGACTATGTCTGTAAGCACTCAAACTCAGCCTTTGTCATTGACCCACTGAGATGTCACACATCTAGTAATTTTCCCATGACTCTGCCTTGTATATTCACATTCTGAGTCTGAACAGACACACACACCACATACATTGCTCAATAATGTCACATGGTGAAGAAGAAAGGCTGGGCTTTTTTAGATGTCCTAAATACTCCATGACATTAGAGATTTTTGAGTTAAAGAAAACATGAAATGGCTTGACGAGTGCAGATTTCTTTCTCGTATTGATGTATTTCCTATTGAAAATGGAAGATATGGGCAGGGCACAGATGAAAAATAGCCAATAGGTTTACTTGCTATTAGGTTGCTATTTTGTTAGTTAAGTAATATTCGGGAAGGGAATATTCTAATTTTAGAGAGCACTTTATTGGACAAAAATTTGTATACGCCCCTAAGTGCAAGATGATATCATCAATATTTTTCTGCAGTGAAAACTGACTTATTCAAGAGACTGTAACATCTTTGACAATCTATTTGTCAATACATGTGCATATGTTCACTGTTTAAAATCCATCATCTGGGGTGGGGTGGGGGGTAGGCTACTTGATGAATATGCAAATGCTGGTTGTTCAATTGATTGATTAGGCTACCAGAACAGTGCACCTCTCCCCACACTCCCCCATCCCCTCTCTGTTGTTTCATTTCAGATCAGTCTAACTGCCTTACACAGAGCGAGTAAACAACGTTTATAAGAAGACGTTTGTAGAATGAACGTGTCTAGCATGTCTGAATCTTGTACACAGATGTGTTTACACTTCGGAAATTTGTTTATTGTTGTAAGGGCAGAAATAGGGAATGCAGCCTTAATATCAGATATCTTATTAAAATAAAGGACTTTTTAAAGAATGTAATGAATTACCCATATCTGTTACAGTCTAAAAAAGCATATTTTCACTGAATGATCAGAGTTACTGTATGTTTCTTCATGACTGGGACCTTTTTATTCGTTAACTGTTTACTGTTTATTCATATATTTATTTTAAACTGAACATTATTATTTATTTATTAAAAGTTTCCAACTTAAAGGGATAGTTAACCCAAAAATGAAAATTTTGTCATTAATTACTCTCCCTCATGTCATTCCAAACCCGTAAGACTTTCGTTTATCTTCGGAACGCAAATGAAGAATTTTTTGATGAAATCGGAGGGCTTTCTGTCCCTACGCAACTGACACTTTGACGCTTCAAAAAGTTCATTAAGAGATTGTAAAACTAATCTATATGAATTGAGCGGTCCAAATTTTCTGGAGAGACTCAATCGGTTTATATGATGAACAGATTTAATTTAGGCTTTTATTCACATTGATCAGCAAACATAAACAGAAGCTCAACCAAACCTTGCGGAAGCTCAAACATGAGGGTGAGTAATTAATGAAAGAAAATACATTTTTGGGTGATCTAACCCTTTAAGAGTAAAAATTACAAGGTTTTATTTAGCATGGAAGGGATTGCTTGATACTATTCAAAGCTAATAAATCTCGTTTTGTTTGAAATAAAAGAGAAATTGAATTTTGAGTGGCATGAGGGTGGATAGATGATGGAACATGTCACTGTGAATGAGTGATTACCCACAATAATCATGAAACTTATTTATAAAAGATAATTTATTCATATATATATATATATATATATATATATATATATATATATATATATATATATATATATATATATATATATATATATATAATATATTAGAAGTCCTATTCATCCACTTGCCACAAAAATCTGATGGGTCATGTGCCTCTTCGCCTTCGGTTTGATTTGGCATGACACTTCTGAATGCTCAGCATTATTTTATGTATAGAGAGCAAGAGGAGGGAAGAGGACTGATAAAAATCCTGAAAATACAGCAATTATGGAACTTAAAGTATTAAAGTCAAAGTAGACTGCAGGGAAAAAGAAAAGGAGAGGGGACGAGAAAATGGCAGTGCCAGCTCAAATCATTCAATTAATAACCCATTTATTAAAACAAGATATCAAGAGAATGAAATTAACTGCTTCTGCCTCTGATGTGAATTAATCACTGACATATTGTCAAATTGTAATATCTAATATGAAAACATGTCACATGCACATACCAAATAAATAAAAAAACATTACATACTCTTTGACTTTATATTATTTATTACTGTACATGCAGACAGGATGTGGTTTTCAAAATTTTTAATGCATTAGATAAGTCAATATAACGGCATAGCACAAGCTAACCTTACGAATATAATATAAATGCTGGAACAACTAAAGAATTCAAAACATCACCAGAAATTGATTATTCTTCAGCCTCCAAGCCAAAAACACTGTAAGGCAATATTAGCTTTACATACAACTTCAACTCCAACCTATAGAGAAATTGGCGAAAAATACATTGAAGCTGAAGTAAAGCAGGGCAGAGAGAAACTCAATCAATTATTGATGGTTAAGATGCAGAGAGAGTGCTGCTGCAGATGGAGCAAGGGTGGGTGTTAGGGGGATCTGGAGAACCATTTGTGCCAACATCCACCAAAAAAAACCTGAACCGGAAGTGCTAATTTTTTGGTTTGAGATCAATTAAAAACACAGTGACAAGTGTTGGGGAAACTAAAATATTTGTCATCTCACATTAGCTAAAAATAAATGTATTAGTATTTACAGTATTTCGGTGAGCTGGTGATTGTTTGGTAGGAAAAATAAAGTGAGTTGTTGCGTGTACTTCAGGTATAATTGCTTTTTTTTGCAGCAAGATATTTTCATATTGGTTAGGTTCATCGTCACATTCAAGGAGTGAGATTATTCTGAAATAAACCAAGCACTTAGCTATATTTAGCAAATGTGTGAACATGCAGACGTGTTTTTGGAGAGCACCACTTTTACTGAACATCTGGTGTGATAGTCTGAACCCTTGGGACTTTGTATTTATAGTCTTAACTGCTAATTCTCCGGCAAGCCCTGTAAAACAATGTGCATGTTACTTTTGAAGGGCCGGGGTATTTCTGTTTTGTCAATTTTTATGTTAGGATATATTCTTTCCCTTTTTCCTCCATTTTCAGAAGTCTCTCTATAATTATAATGCAACGCAGTACAATAGCTTTAATTGTGATTTCATAGAGGGTGAATAATGCTGATGAATGATTAAAATGCATCCAACATGAATGGAGTACATTTCTCATATCCATCAGAAAAATTCACACAAGCCTTGGGATATATGGCTATAAGACTGCACATAGTCAGGGACTAATTCTTGCCGCAGGACTGTGTATGAAGATGAAATTTATCATAGTCACGAGACTATCATGAGTTGCGAGAATGCAAGCCAATAATGTTAAAAAATGATATGCTGTCACAAAATTGAAATATGTATTTGTTTTTTAAGACAACAGATCCTAAATCTTTTACCGTGAATGTTATTCGACATGTCATATAGTTGAGAAAGAGCAAGCCTCGCATAAGGGAGGGGCTTGTCATAAATCTGACTGTCCTTTTATCAGCTGCCACTGTAATTTATCCAATTTTCTTTCTTTGTGTCTGCTGTTTATTGATTTTGTCTCTGGCTACAATTGGAAACACCTTATGTTGTGGTTTTGTTTAGACTAAGCACTCCTTGAATTGCTGCTCCTTCAGAAATGCCCCCAAAACGACCTTAAGACATGCTACTTTCAGAAAGAAAACTACAAACAAAACCCCCTTACCACCCATGTGGCCTTGAGTCAAACACTTAACCTCAGGTCACTCCAAAGGGACTGTTGCCATAGTAAGGGAAGTCACATTGGATAGAAAAGCTTCTGCTAAATGGCAAACAGCTTGTGAGGACTTTATGTATTTCTGTGGAGTCTATGTTTTTCATTTTTAGCCAATTATACACAAACTGCTGGAGGATGTCATATCTACTAAATATTAATGTCACAGTTAAGTTCAGTTTTTGTTTTCTGTCTTTGCTTTCTCCCTGCCCTGTGTGTTTCCGTATTGGTTACCTTGATTACTGATTTGATTAGTCATTCTGTTCAGCTGTGTCCTTATTAGTTCCCTTTGTTTGTTCCTAGTATTTAGGGCCTCGTGTTTCATTTGAGTTTTGTCCGGTCTCGTCAGGGTATCACGGTTGTTACCTTGCCTGCTTTCTGTTTCGTGTTGTGGATTATTCATTAAAGATTTTTTGATCAAATCATCTTCGTCGTGTGGGATCAACGACCCTTCGTGACAATTAAAGAGCTACACAGATTTTTTTCCTTTTTTTTTTTTAAAGAATAACCAGTAAATCTTTCAGGAGCTTCTTCTATATGACCTTTAAAATCCTTTTCATTGGTGTAACTAACACGGTCACCAGCTAGTCACTACATTTCCCATCATCCTCCCTGGCCCTCACCTGCATGCACTTCCCAATCACAGAGATCGCTGTCACCTGTCACCAATCTTCACTGATCATCATCCAGCACTATATAACTCTTCCCACTGCAATTCACCATTGTCTGGGCTCTACATTAGTAAACATGAACAAAGAACAATACATCTACAGCATTTAATATTATTAGTTAATTTTAATTTCAACATTTACTAATACTTTTTTAAAATCAAAAGTTGTAATTGTTAACATTAGTTATAATGCACTGTGAACTAACATGAACAAACAATGAAGTGTTACATTTTTTATTAACTAATTTAAACAAAGATTAACACATACTGTAATAAATGTATTGCTCATTGTTAGTTCGTGTTAGTTAATATATTAACTAATGTTAACAAATGAGACCCAAGTGTAAAGTGTTACCATACATAGACTAAGTTTTATGGTTTACGGAGATTCAAATAATTATATAAATAGTTCAAATATTTGATTATGACTTCTGGAATTTTTAACTGTTTTTAGACAAAAAAACAGTTAAATGAAGCAAACATACATGTAATTCGAAATATATCATATGGTGATGTGGTAGGCTATTGTCATATGGCAAGTCCCTGTTTTGCGAAAGAGAGACAGAGGTCAGAGGAAATAACAGCACATTCTCGGTGTCAACCATCCTCACCATTTTTGCGACCGAAAGGACCCGCTCTCTCATCCAGCACCGCGGACAGCGCCTGCGTCTCACGCGAGCCTCAGCAGGAAGTGGCCATCATTCGCTCTTTTCATCGCGCGCGCCCCTCCCACCCCCTTTCCTCTCGAGTCCCTCGCAATGACTGGAGAACGGAGGCACAGCACAGAACACGTATTCAGCAGCAGCATCTTTACTCTGGTCGAGTGAAGAGATTGCAGTGTCTGCTTCCGCACCCGAAGTGTGTCAGGATATTCCAAATTCACCAACAGTCGACCAGCCCATCTGAATGCCGAACACTACGTCAACAAACTGATACCTTTCCACGCCGTAAATATCCCATCGTGCGTTTAGTTCGCTTGTACGGTTAAGGCGAGCGCTGCCCGAGAGCAAACAAAATGTTGGATCCATCCTCCAGCGAAGAGGAATCGGACGGGATAGTGGAGGAGGAAAGCCGAGAGGTGATGGCTCCTCAGTCCGGATCCATTCGCATCTCCCCCAGCAGGACCAGCGAGAGCTCCGATAGGCTCCAACCCACCAGCCGAGGCTCCAGCGCGCGACCATCCAGCCCGAGCCCCTCGGCCGTCAGCGAGCCAGAAAAGGAGGACGTGGAGAAACTGCAGAGGGAAGAAGATGAACGAAAAAAGAAGCTGCAACTCTATGTCTTTGTGATGCGATGCGTCGCCTATCCTTTCAACGCCAAGCAGCCTACCGACATGGCAAGGCGACAGCTGAAGGTAAGAGCGTGAGGTGTCCGGGTCTCACCTTGAGAAAAACGTTATGCATCATAATGTTCCTTTTATGTCATGATATTATCAGCAAACATTGGATAAAATACCCTTGCATATGTAGGTTGATATTACTCATAAAGTGAGGGAACATTTGTAAAAAATCACCATATCTTTCATGGGACACCTAAAATCACAGTCTTCATTGTCAGTCTGTTTTTTGGGCTCAGAAGGTCCTGTCGCTAGCCCCCCAAATTCGTGCACATTCGGTCAAATTCGGTCGCACGAGACGAGCTCTAATTATAGATATTCTTCAAGAGGCTGATGGACCAAAATAAAGCGGTGTCATTGCCGTAGTACAGTCATGTGACTCGTTCACATTGGAAGTCCGTGGTTGTGTGCAGTCTTGCGGCCATAGGATATTCAGTTCCTTTTGCGCCATCTCTCGCGCCACTCATTCATCTTCCAAGGTGACTTTTGGCGTAACAGATGCGAACGATGAATCCACTGTTCAGAAGGTCAAAGAGCATTACGAACGTATTTGTCATGTCAACTGATTTATGTAAATACTTAATCGTATTTTTACGAGTTAATTTTTACGCTATTATTTTATTAAGGCATTTTTACTCAATAGCCTGTTGATAAAAAACAAGTCTAAATGAAATGCAACAATTCTAAGGTGTGTTTAGAAATTACTCTAAGAGTTTTATTTACAGACTATTGACTTGAGACTGGAAGAAACGAAAGAAACCTGTTTCAGTTACTAACATAAAAATGTTTCCTTGTTCAGAGAGGTAGCTTTCAGAGGTCCCAACCAATTCCCCTCAGTTATTGATCCAAGCTATTCACAACATGCTCTGAAACCACAGTTAACAGCTATTACTGCTATAGTAAGTGACGACACTCCAGTCTTATACTTACATTCTTATCGTATTTGCTTCCATGCACTTTTAAATAAATTAAGAAATAGCTAAAAGATTTTGATAATTAAACATTACAGTTCTAGAAAGACTGTTGTCAGAGTATGGATTTGACTGGACATTATGTTAGTGTTATTTTCATAGTATATGTAAAGAAAAGAAAAAAGTATATGGAAATTTTAATTCAGGCATATATGTGTAACGTTTAAATATCACATTTTTAAATAAAAAGCTATTTGACATTGTCAACGTAGCTGTAGATTTGGTTATGCAATATGGCTTCGTCAGATGAGAACACAAAAGACTCATTGAAAAGCTACGGATGTATAAGTCCCAAATTATTATATTCAATGCTAGGCAGCATCGCGTGAGGTCGAAGAGGTCTTTATAGATGTAAAAGCTGTGATCAATAACATTGTATTGGAAGACCTGCTGTTTGTTATTACAAGATGTCAACGCTCTGATCTTCACAATGCGTTCCGGTTCAGTCAAGTAAGTCAGGGCTGGTGGTATTTGGGTCGTTACAATGAATCTCAGAGTTGAGTCACTGTTGAGGTCCTTTAGGTTCAATAGAATCACTGCAGTCAATCACTTCAGTGACTCAGAATCATCCGTGTGAATCATCGACATGAAGGACGTCAATCAAGAACAGGGTCAAAAGAATGGTATAACTCTGTTTTTTGTTGACTGCATTTAAGACAGCACTAACATCATTGAGATGAACATTATGGTGAATGGTAAAGATCATTGGCTTTTAAAAAAACTTATACATACTGTAGATTCATGCACCATCAAACCGGAGGTAAAGGGTATCAAGATTCAACAAAGTGAGGCTGAAGCACTCTTTTGTGCATCAGGCTATCTTAGGGTTGAATAAGACACTTCAAAAATTAAAAATCAAGTGTATAAGCGAAAGTGTTGTAGTGTTGTAATTGTATAAGCATAGTATAGGAGTGTAAGGTGTAATGTAACATTTAAAGGTGTGTAATGTAGGCTATGATGTGTGAGATTTTCATGTTAAGAAATAGCAAAAATTGGATATATACATTTGCATTTTGGGGTTAAGATATCATCACTAAAAATCACAATTAAATTTTTTTAATCTCTTTAGGCTGCACTAATTTATTTGCAGACAGCTTGACTAGTAGTTTTATGAGTGCTTATTCAGCTAATGTGATATCAGAGGAGTTCAGGGGATTGAAGGTAATGGCTTACATATGTCTCATTAAGTAATCAAATTTTTTCTATCTCAAAGAAAATCAAATCTCCTTCGTGCATTATTTCTTATGTGTATGGGGCAGCTTGATTTTCTTTCTCTGCTATTTGACTGCAAAAGCAGGTAAACAATATATGTCCTTTATCAGGTTAATGCTCACATGTTGATTATGATGTTGCCTAAAATGTTATGTTATACTATAAAGACAATTTGGTCTTGCAGGTGATTTTGTTGCAGGGAGAATGACACATCTTGTGCTTCTATTCTGAGTCATTATGAAAGTTCTTAAAGGGATAGTTCACCTAAAAATGTAAATTCTGTCATCATTTACTCACCCTCATTTTGTTCCAAACACATATGAATTTCTTTCTTCTGCTGAACACAAAATACGTTATTTTGAAGAATATGGGTACCCAAACAGTTGGCCCCATTGACTTTCATAGAATAAAAAAAATATATGGAAGTCAATGTTTGGTTACCTGCATTCTTCAAAATATATTCTTTTGTGTTCAGCAGAAGAAACAAATTCATACACGTTTGGAACAACTTAAGGATGAGTAAATAATGACAGAATTTTCATTTTTGGGTGAACTATCCTTTTAAAGGGGCTATATGTAGAATTCAGAAACCCTTGTTATTAGTGCACCAGTGGCCGTTAAGTGAACTGTAGCCAGCAATTTATTGCCCGTGCTTGTGCTGAACGTGATTCAAGGCCCCGATATACCCACGGCGAAGTTCTTTTTGGTTCTTCACTTAGAAGTTAATTACCAACATCCCGATGCCGTCCAGGCTGCTGAAAGTGACGTTTAGATGAATATGTAAATATTTGCTGTGCGCTTTCCTCTCAATAACAAAATAATCACACAACAAAAATGACAGCAGTGAGAAAGCAGGAGATAGAAAGCATCTGATCTTAGCGATATGGATGTTGTTGTTTTTTTTTACATTTTTGGTATAAGCTGTTCAAGCATTGACAATTCATACTTTGCACGTGACGTCACAAGTACTGGCTGGCGGGCAAGAACGTCGTTCTCTAGGAACGAAACCCAGTAAACTAATCAAGGATCTTGCCAGGACGTCGCCAGTTTTAATATACAAAAGTTGGTGTTTTGAGGTGTAAACGACATGCCAGATAGTTGTTGTGCGATTGGATGCACTATTATTCAGCATAATCGGGTTAAGAACGTGCATGTAAACGCGCTCATTCCCCGAAAGTGAAAGTAGAAAAGGACTGAGCTTTCAGCATCTGTCTCTGCATTAACGCCGCATTCTCTCAGAGACGACGATGGATATAACGGTATAGCGACGACTATCTTAATTTACTGGCTTAATATCTCTCTTGTGGACCTGCATTAATGACAGTAAAAAATTAGAAGAATATTTCTTTTTAAACAAGTTTTTGAAGCTGCTTTTGATTTTCACAGATGGCAGAGTTGTGCTGTTCGTGAACTAAAGCCGATTGTATTGTTTTTAGTGTTATTAGTGTCATTAAACGTTTTGTTAATGTGCAATGGAAACAAAATAGCCTCACTATATAATTGATTGTAGTATTGGAAATTTGCAAGGCTGCAATTCCCCTGGCTGGCCACTGTTTGTCACCATTTTGTCAGCGTTTGTTGCCCGCCAGGTATCCATGGTAGTCACGTGACTGCAAAGTGTGAATAAATGCTATTAATACATATAAAAATACATGAATTCTTACAGCCCCTTTAAAGGTTAACTAAAGCATTGCACTGGACATTATAATCTATTATAATATAATATTTTCTCCTTTAGTTATAAATCACATCATATGTTGGGTATATCATTATTAAATTTGCAGTCAATTTTACATCATACTCTTGGGGTGTACTCTTACATCCATTCTCTACAGTGTAGCTGCTGGCTAATAACAAAACTTATTCGATTTTTGCTTATTTGCAAAATACCTTGAAGCATCCTAGTATGCAGTTAGTGTTTACTGAGGAAAAGCAATCAAATCCAGAATTAGATTTAAAATCTTTGTTCTTCTAAAAGGCGGCCTTCCTAGTTTGTTTGAGTTTTTTCATTTAAGTTTGGTGCATCTGAAGGGTTATCATGGTTCACGTCTCCAGCAAACTGCTCATTAGTCAGCCGTCCTCTGCTCAGGCAGTCCATTATAAAATTCAATAATGTTGAATGACAGCCTCATTGTGTCTATAGCATGTGAATCACATTTCATTCTCTTAGTTTTTAGTCCAGGAGGTCACTTTTACTGTTGGTTTTGCCTTAGACTAATTTGTATGCTGTCATCAGCGTCTCCTGTACTCACCCTGGATCTGGTCTCATGAGCCTCTGGTCTGGGTCGAAAGCCCTTGCTTGAACCCCGGATGATACAGGCACACGATAGAGATCTCTCAGCAGTTTTGATCATTGGCCTTGGGGGAGGATAGAATTTCAATTATCTGTATCCTTCCCGTCTTTGATTTCATCACTGATAGATGGTAGATGTCCCCCCATTTCAGCAGATAAGGTGGGACTCTTACAGAGACTCTTACAGACTCCCGACCCTCTAGCTTTTTGTTGCACCTATAAACTGAAACATTAAGATTTTCATCAGATCAGTACATACAGTGTGTACATCCCGCTGAGGTATCACTCCTCGCAGAGTAATAGTGATGGTGACAGCTTTCAAGGGCTCGTTGTCTTTTACTTAGCTGGCTAAGCAAATCTTTGTGTCATTTCAGATGAATTTATCTGCTGATGAGGTCTTCTTTCCTGCCCTTTTCTCCTTTAGCTTTATTTTCATGTTTCTCTTCTTCTGTGTTTTACCTAATTACCTGCTATTTTAGGTCGCAATTACATGTTTGCGTAATATGATCCGCTTTTAAAAGATATTAAGGTTGGAATCTGTAGCTATTTATTATCAAATTTCAATAGGCCTATACTAATTTCAACTGACATGTAAAGTAAAAATATTGGATCATATATTATATTTTGAAAATATCTTATAAAACATATCTATAAATAAAATATAATAAATATGAATAAATAAATGTATTATAAATATACAACAAAGTTAGTTCTGGTTCTTGTATTTCATACTTTTTTTCAGCGACTATTTCTGCAAGTTAAATAGTTAGACCAGTAGGTGGCGACAAGTGATTGTTTTTATGGGTTATTTAAATCATTTTTACTCAAACAATTCATGATTCATTTAGGAACCAACCAAGTACGAGTGAGTCATTCAATTGTTCTCTCAAACAATTCATTCAAAACACAGGAATTACGCAATGGTAATTTTACAGTGGCTTTGTTCATAACGTTTTTTGTTGGCGGAGCAAAAATTAACGAAGTAACTGCCAATGTTGTGTCTTAAATGGAAGTTTAAGTGGAACAGTATTAATGTCTTGTTTACAGAACTGGTATATTAAAGCACAAAGCAGTATTATTAAGTGTAGAGAAGGTCTTTGAAAGTATTTTGTAGAATAAAATAGATTAATAAAATATTTGCAATATGGTTTTGCAGTATTGAAATATTTAATTTAAATATATAAATATGTCAGCTGCTTTATTAGGTTTATTATACATTGCTTTATTACACAACCCTAAATTGAGTCAGGATAAGGCTTTTATGCTCAGATTAAGAGATTCACATCTGTCTTGAGGTTGCACATTTACATTGTCATCCGTTGGCGTGTACATTTGCATGCGATATCACATGTTGGCAGCTTTAGCTTGACTATTGTTTGTATTGCACAGTCACACTTTTTGTAAAGGCTTTTGACCTTGTGAAAAACAGCATGAAGAGACTGCGGTGTTGTACTGTCACTCACAGCTAGGCTTTTATCTATGTACAAGCCTTTAGTGGATGCCTATTTTGCAATCTAAAACCAATGGCCCTGTTTAGATGCGCAGTGGGTCTGCTGTTGCATTGCAAGACAACATATACGTGCATAAATGTGTAAAATATATTGTTAGGTTATAAATTGATCAAAATATGCTGAACTGCTGGTCTCAAATGAGATGCATCACCTTGAGTCTTTTATTAATGCAATGTCTGGTGTTCTCACAATAAAATGTGCCTATCTAGGAGAAATAATGCCTGTTCCATTTAAAAGGCTTTACAAACCAGTTAAATGTCTGCATTGCTGTAGGGCTTGCAAAAGGAGATAGTGAAAGTTTTTTTTTTTCCCTTTATTACAAGAGGCAAGCACATGAAAGATGGGTGAATGGGGAATGAACTCAATCAAACTCTGTGTTTCAGAGTATTTAGCACAATCAAACCCATTGAGAATGACCCCACAGGCCTTCTCTATGGTCTGAGAGCCCCACTGGTTTGGCCTGCTGGCCACATGATTTTATTCTTGTTCAGACAGAAAGGCAAATCAGAGCAGCTTTGTGTGATGGATGAAGTTACCATGCCTGTATCGAGTTGCCAGGCTCACAAATTCAGTTTCATTCTCCACTGATTTCCAATTGAGGTCTTTTACGGAGCGACACTACCAGCATGTATTGTGTGCATGTGTATAAAACCTCTGCCGCAATCCCACACACACATGTTGAAAGACAGGCAAAAGGAACAAGAGGAGAGGACAAGACTGGAAAGAGAAAAATCAAGATAGAAAGGATAGACAAATGTCTAATTACTAATTATTAATAAAATAAAATGTATTAATTAATCAAATTACTTGTTCATTTGAAGTTCATGAGGATTTTCATTGCAACGACATATTTAAGAAAATCTATTTACTGCAGTTTACTGACTAAAGCATAAGATGAATTAAATAACCAACTTTCATAAATCAACCATAAATCAAATTTGTAGAGCAGTGAAAACTAAAAAATATGAGGGAAGAAAAACATACAAATCACTCAAAAAACAACAACAACAACAACCAATCCCTTTTGGTCTTGTCTGTGATGGGCTTTGAAATGAAAAACGATGTAAAACTGCATTTGCATCAATAAGCCCAAATACATATATTACTATAAATTATAATTCAAGTGATGCTTTGTTTTCCCTCAAAACAAAAATTCCAGGCAAATGTTGCACACATGACACAGTCTGTAACATCACAGTAATGCAGTGTGGGTTGTGATTTTATGAGGAATTTCATTTAAAACAGGTCAGTGAGAATGGGAGAGATTAATGGATCCACATTATATTTGCTATTTTGGTTTCTGTGTATGTCAAATCACTGACAACTGACATTTATAGAACAGTTATGTAAGCACATTTTTTTGCCAAAAAACTTGAAACAAGGCTTTTGCTGTTAAAGATGGCTAATTGTTGAACAGAAACGCCCCCATCTTTCCTGAACCACACCCTCAAAGATTAATTCGAGATGGACAGCAGCAGCACATCTCGGTGTTGTCTAAAACAACAGGAGGAAAACAGCATTCTCGCATGACAAACTAACAACTGACAACGGATTATGAAACTAAATATGGCATTTAATGAGAATGATCTGCTTCAACTATCACACTGTTGCTTCTCTTTTATTGGCTGCCCGATCAATCACTCAGAATGATTGACAGGCTAGAAAGCACCTCAATGTCTTCGGATTGACTGAGAAAAGAATTTGACCTCAGCTAGTTTCTTTTTTTTTTATTTAATTCACAGGCATAAAAATCCATTAAAAACCTTTCAAAACACCTATAAGTTTGACTTCCCTATTGTGAAAAATGTAGGGCGGGACTTGATTTTGTCCTTCGGGAATTGATTGGATCATTGTGGTTTGCTATTGCTGTGATCTCATGTGAGTGACAGGTTGCCCCGCCCTCGCACATGTACATCATCAGAGGACAGATGTCTCTGCAAGTGGCAGGGGGAAGTTATTTTGATTAAATATTATGAGTACACATTCATTTTTTAAAACAATGATGTGAATGGATGATAATACATGAAACTGGTCTATTGATCTTTGCTGGTTGTTTACAGGGATTCTAATACTTAAGGAAAATATATTTGTTTTTGTTTAAAATAATAATTAAATAAAAAACATTTAAAACAATACGGAAATCATCGAAATGAATGTTTAATTTGAAAGGGGAATATTAAGGGTTGAGGAGAGACATACGGGTCTGTAGTGAAGGGAACAGGTTGAGGGCACAACAATGACAGCAACACTAATTGAAAGAGAGTGGAGGTCAGACTGCAGATTAGAGCCTGAGATACGGCAGCGGTTATGGCAGCTGGATGGAGAAGGAGTTAGTTATGAGAGGTTCCTGTGGAGATAAGAGGATGTTTGATTGAAAGGCCGGAGCTGGATCTCCTCTGATGAGATTTGGAGATTCTGAAATTACCTTATTAATATAACAGGGTGAGATGGATGAAATTTGTCGGTTCATTAAGCACACTGAGAGAAAAGGACAGGTGAGGAGAGGAGGAGACCGTGAGAGACTGGCAGATTCATTTTGTCAGAAGTAATAAACATCCAGCTGAAAGGTTCTTAAACCTCTCTTAGCAGGTCATACACATTTGAGTGTGAATTATTAATTAGTGGAATAAATGGTGGCTATTTTTAGTGCTGCTTTAATTAACTTATGACCCAGAGAGTAAATTTAGCCTAGCACTCTTGAAAATAAAAAAAATCAGATAAATTAATATTGATTCATCAATACATTGATATTTGGACACACACACACACACACACACACACACACACACACACACACACACACACACACACACACACACACACACACAGATATATATATATATATATATATATATATATATATATATATATATATATATATATATATATATATATATATATATATATAATTTTAATCATATACATGCATATACCTAGCATCACATTTCAAGGACTTTACTGTGCAGTGTGAATGTGGACAACAGAATATTTTATGCATCCATATTCATTAATCAAAGCTCATTCTGAAGGCTGTGTTTGAACTTTTGGAACAGTGTATTTATTGCTTTCCTAAAGAGCCAGAGCAGTGTGTGTTTGAAAATGTTTTTTGCTTTTGCTGAAAAAGCGTTTATTTTTTTGTTCATATTTTTAGGGGTATTGCAGTATGTGTGGAAGTCTGTATTTGTATACATATTCTTCATGGCTTTTTAAATAAGTGTTGGTTCGAGAGAAGTCTGAGAAAGACGCCGAGATGAAGGACATCTGCTCAAGCTATTCGAGCACTTTTCTGTAAATATTAAGGACAGAATAAGCGACCCAAGGATACAATAAAGTGCATTTACATAACAGATCAGACAGAATTAGGGAGAGGTGATGTTTTTTTTTATTTGAGTTTGTCTTTATTTTGGGTAATGAAGATGATACCTAATTTGTAGAAGTCGTTGAAAGTATAATAATTATGTGGTTGTTTTATATGCTTAAGAAGATCATGAATGTGCATTCACATTTACCATATTTCAGGCACTATGTGTAACTTAGTTCTGCCCTAATAAAGCTCCTAATGAGACTTCTAATATTCATGGAAATAAAGTGTCCTGCCTATGATGATAAATTAGAGGCAAAACTTATGTGTAATTTATGTTGCTATTCAGCACTAATTGGCTTCTCATATTTGTGCTCTTTGAAGATAGATGGCTCAATACAATGAGAGAAATGATAACAACCCTCTCTAGCGCAGAAGCAAACCAAAAACTAAACTTTGATTTGGCGCACAAAGGAATATATTGAATTTTTATGGTTTTATTCTGCTTTAATGCCCAACCAAAAGCCCAAAGTTTTACCCAGAGCTGAAAAACAGAACATCACAAAATAACAAGGCAACTAAAAGTTGTATTTACCATATTGTATAGCGTTTAAATATTTTTTATTATAAATTGTAGGATGTTTACATGTTATCTGCGAATGTGCTACATTTTATATAAAATTTATTTTAATATTTGTATTTTAATTAACATTTCAAATATTTAAAGAATTATTTATTTATTTATTATTATCTTAAAGGATGTTTGTAGATTTTGGACACAACTGACACGGGAGACTTAATTAGTCAAGTGGGAACAGTTATTGGCTGTCTAATGCTGATAATCTAATAACAGTCTGGCCAATATTTATATCCATCACTAGCCTTGAGTCAGACTGTAGTTTTGATAAGTCTGCAGGTTTTTTCGCCTAGAGGAGAGTAGGATGAAAAGAAGTAGTATTAGCCAGAGTGGAGGAGAAAGATTGTGTCACACAATATAGTGTGATGAACAGCAGTAGCTATAGTTGTTGTGGCACTAAAGCTGTGTCGCTCTAGGAGAGCTGCCTGAACCCTTATTCTAAAGCATGTGAAAGATTTTTCTCATGCCATCGCTGCCACACATCCACTCTCCCCCTTGTGAACTAGAACACTCTCTCTCTCTCTCTCTCTCTCTCTCTCTCTCTCTCTCTCTCTCTCTCTCTCTCTCTCTCTCTCTCTCTCTCTCTCTCTCTCTCTCTCCCACCCTCCCATCCAGCTTTTTCCATATCCTATAATCCATTAAGCAGCACTAGCACTCCTTCCTTTCACTCCCTATCTCTCCCTCTCCCTCTATTTCCTGGCAGACCGGCATGACCTTCTGTTTTTCTCAAGGTCTCTATTTCGACATTGAGCGCGTGAAGAGAGCATCTATTACATTTAAGCATGAAAGCTCCCTCTAACCCAATCATTTTTAATGGGTGGGGGAACACTTTTTAGCTCTTATAATTTAAGATTATAAGAGCATAGCTATTGTTTTGCATGCAAATATGACCTGGATTCATATCCTGACATATACATTTTTTTTCTTCTTCAGTCTGATGTTATTCTTAAATCAGTAATATATGATATTCTATATTTTTGGATATCTGATAAAAAGCACAATATGGACATATTGGCGACATCGAATACCAATATATGTACGTGCACACTGCTTTAGAAATGTACAAAACCTTTATACTGATATTCTAAATATATTTACAAGGCACATTTGATTATTATAGAAATAGTTTTGATCCCCTAATAACACCCGTACCTCTAAACCTCTAACCATAAAAGAAATGTAACGGATAAATGCACAGTGACCATTTTTTTATTCACAATTCAGTATACAGTGACTAAAATTGTAAAATATTGTCATGTATTTAAAAATCTCTCAAAGAACAAAGTGCAACTTATAATGTCAAATTAGGAAAATTCATTGTCACTGAACATATTTTTAAAATGTCATTTATTAAATACAATAAATCAAGTTATTAATTCCAGTCATTCAGTATTCTTTGAACCTAAAAGGATTCCTAAACATTTGTACATCTCTAAAGCTGTTCAGAAATATCAATACATAAATTAAGTGTTTCATTGACTATTCAAACATATAAAAATGTGTGTTCTACAACAGCACTTTACATACAAATACTTAAAATTACTAATGTTTTTTAAATATATTTTAAATTATTTTAAATTGTTACATTCAAAATCCATTTTGCTTAAGAGGAACATGCGTATCATTTTTGTCATAGTTTGTCTGATCTGACTGCATCTTTTCTGTCAGAGTAGCATTAATTCTTCTCAGGAGGAAGCCATCTTACAGAGGCTGTGTGTCACATGGCACAAGTTCTTATTTTTAGCTGGATTAGTGGAGTTTCAGGCAAGTGCTTTCACCCACACACGCGTTACCTCTCTCCGAGACAGACACACACACGCCCATTAACTCTAATACTGAGCACGCTGCAGCTTTTTTCTGTCACACACACTGTCTCATACTTGGATACCTCTCAGCTCACACAGAAGCGCCCAAAAACCTTCTAAAGGCACTCTCTGTCTTTCCATCACACAAGACTTTTTACTTTTCCCATCATTTCCCCCACTTAACTCCCTTACTCACTCTGAACATGTCTTTTTCTTCTCTCGCGCACAAAGAAAAAAGCTGGCTATGGGCTCTGAATTGTGATTAAAATGCTACGGTTTCACAATCCATTGAAGCGCTATATTCTATTCTGCCGATAGATACTTCACCAACACCCAAATCCTGCTGTCAATATGCTGATAGAATGTTAGTAAGACAAAGTGCACACAGAGACACATACACACACTAGTCAAGGTCCGGAGATTGAATTTAACATATTTTAAGAAGGCATTTTGGTGTGGTAAAGTTTTGTGTAAGCAAATGCAAAGTATTCCGTTCACATTTCCTCTAACACTACTGCTCTGAGACGAGCTTCTCTTGCTGAAGGCTTTATGTTTATTCTAGAATTCTGTATGCTTGAGATTGTTTCAAAGGAAGGTTTTACAACAGTGTTTGCAAGGCAGCAAAAGAGCTGTAGCACTGAATGCCAGCACAGCTGTTACTGAAAGTAATTTTTGCTTTTGTACAACAGTTCTATAAACAACAGATTCTGCATTCTTTTATTCTGTCATTTTTAAAATTGGTTTAGCAAGACTTTCTGACAGTAACGCAACATATATGCTATTATTATATAAAGGTTATATTTAAAAACATTCAAATATTTACATTAACACATATTAGGCCTACAGCCTTTTTTAAAATTAGATATGATCCTTAGATATTGCTGAACATCTGTCTTCAAAATTTAAAGCAATGGCTAATTTCTCCATATTTACATTTATGTATACTAAATTCAGATGATAGTGTCAGGTTGGTGTGCAGGTAGCCGAAGACGAGGACACAGGAATAGCAGTATAGTTCATTTATTAAACAAAACGACTCGGTTACTAACGTAACCTCGGTTCCCTGAGAGGAGGGAACGAGTATTGCGTAAGTAGCTTACGCTATGGGAAAACTCAGTTTCTCGAGAATATTGAAGTCTTTATGTAAAACGCATTGCAGCTGCACAGCTGACAGCAATGAACGAAGGCAGCTCGGTCATTGGCTGTGCTGCGGCAACTTGCTCGAATCAATGACGGGGCGACTCTGAATGCGCGACCAATGAGCGCGCTTCGCGCCCGCACGCATCAGAGCCCGCAAAGATGGGCGTGGCCAAGAGCTATATATTGGGCGCCCCGTCATGAGAGTTCTTTAGGTTAAAACGACTGAAGCGAACTAACCAAGCACAAGCACGGCAGCTTACGCAATACTCGTTCCCTCCTCTCAGGGAACCGAGGTTACGTTAGTAACCGAGTCGTTCCCTTTCTAGAGGTCTCTCCTATTGCGTAAGTAGCTTACGCTATGGGAACACCATGCAAAACGCCTTGCGTGCTGAACTTCGCCTTATGATAGCCAGAGGCAGGTACCTGAGCTGAAAAGCAAAGTTATCATCCAACTAGCCGGCAGAGGCGAGCTTTATATGTGGGAAAAATGCGGCTAGAATGCGGCTAGAAGGCGCTCAGTGTGACACAAGCACATACATAATCTAGATACGAACTCGTAGTTCAACTAGCATCATGCTGATAGTACATTGGAATGCAATGTCGGGACCTGTAGGTTGTAGAACCTGATAAATGTGGACGGTGAGGTCCAGCCTGCCGCCGCACAAATATCCTCGAACGGTATCCCGCTCGACCATGCCCAGGAAGAAGCCACACTCCTGGTGGAGTGTGCTTTGACTCCCCAGGGGCATTGAAGTCCCTTAGCTTCATAAGCCAGCGCTATAGCTTCAACTATCCAGTGAGAGATTCTCTGCTTTGAAACGGCGGAACCTTTCGTACGGCCACCAAAGCATACAAACAGTTGTTCTGTCTGTCTGAATAGGGCAGAACGCTCCAAATACACTCTGAGAGCCCTAACGGGGCAGAGTAGATTAGCGTCGTGTTCGTCTGCTGGAGACGATAGCGCAGTTAGGGAGATAACCTGTGCTCTGAAGGGAGTGGTGAGCACTTTAGGAATATACCCATGTTTCGGTCTAAGGACGACCCTGCAGTCATTAGGTCCGAATTCTAGGCAGGCAGCGCTTGTCGAAAGCGCGTGCAGGTCGCCCACTCTCTTGACCGAGGCGAGTGCCAGCAAGAGCGCAGTCTTGAGCGAGAGCTGTTTAAGGTGCACGGTTCGGAGTGGTTCGAACGGGGGCCCTTTAAGAGCGTCTAGGACAGTAGCTAGGTCCCAGATCGGCACTGAGGGGGGGCGTGAAGGGTTCATCCTCCTAGCCCCCCTTAGGAAACGAATAATTAGGTCGTTTCTTCCCAATGGACGTTCCATTACAGGGTCGTGTGACGCTGTGATGGCCGCCACATATACTTTGAGCGTGGAGGGGGTGCGGCCCGCCTCCAGAAGCCCTTGTAGAAAAGCGAGTACGTTCGTAATCTCGCATGTTTCAGGGTTCAGGCCCTTGGCATTACACCAGTCACTGAACACTTTCCATTTCTGGGCATATAAGCGTCTCGTGGAGGGCGCCCGCGCCTCAGCGATGGTTTTTAGTGCTCCGCTCGTGAGGTTCCTGGGAACCCGTTGAGGGGCCATGCATGAAGGGCCCACAGATCGGGGCGGGGATGAAATATCATCCCGCTGGCCTGACTGAGGAGGTCTGGCCTCAGTGGAATCGGCCGTGGTGCAGATTGCATTTGCATCAGATCTGGAAACCATATTTGGTTCTTCCAGAGTGGGGCTATCACTAGCACTGCGTTTTTCTCCTCTCTGACCCGACTGATGACCTGTGGCAGCATCGCGATCGGGGGAAAGGCATATAAGGGGCGGCTCGGCCAGCTCTGGGCGAGCGCGTCCGTGCTTTTCGTGAAGAAAAGAGAGCAGTGCGCGTTCTCCTTGGAGGCGAAGAGGTCGATCTCCACTTTGCCAAAGGTTTTCTGTAACCACTGAATCGTCAGCGGGTTGAGAGCCCATTCTCCTGGGAGAATCTTGTCTCTGGATAGCATGTCTGCCCCCTGGTTCAGGGCGCCTGGCACATGCGCTGCTCTCAGCGAGCGCAAGTTGTGCTGGGACCATAAAATGAGTCTCCTGGTCATTGAATGCATGGAGCTCGACCTGAGTCCACCCTGGGGATTTATGTACGACACTACTGTCATGTTGTCCGTTCGGACCAGGACGTGTTCGTTTTTTAGATGTGGGAGCAGGGCTCTGAGAGCCAAAGCGACCGCTTTCATTTCCAGACAGTTTATGTGTTGGCGCTTCTCCGGGTTTGACCTAAAGTAAAGGGCCCCCCAACCTATTTTGGAGGCATCTGTCGTTATCATCTTTCTCCTTGTGTTCACACCCAGACTCACGCCTGACTAGGACCAGTCGGCGGCTTTCCAGTGCGTCAGGGCTTTTATACAGCCGTGGTTCGCTCTGATTAAAAAGTGGCCCGAACGCCACGCGTGAGTAGGGACGCGGCTCTTGAGCCAGCGTTGGAGAGGGCGCATATGCAACAATCCTAGCTGGAGTACGGCCGATGCTTAGGTCATGAGACCGAGCATCCTCTGAAACCGCTTGACGGGGGCGCGCGCGCCCGCCCTGAGTGATGTTGCAAGGCGCCGGATGGTGAGCGCACGCTCTGATGAGAGACACGCTGTAATTTGCATCGAGTCTAGAACTATTCCCAGGAAAGAAATCCTCTGGCTGGGAGATAGTATGCTTTTTTCTAAATTGATTCTTAGACCCAGGCGTTCTAAATGGCTGATAATCTAAGATCTGTGTGTTATTAACTGACTTTCTGATTGTGCTAGAACCAGCCAATCGTCGAGATAATTCAGTATTCGCACTCCCCTTCGCCTTAGGGGGGAAAGTGCTGCATCCATACATTTTGTGAATGTACGGGGAGCCAGGGACAGGCCGAACGGAAGTACTGTGTACTGGTATGACTGTCCCTCGAAAGCGAATCTCAGAAACGGCCTGTGATGAGGCGCTATTGTAATGTGAAAGTAAGCATCTTTCAGATCCACTGAGAGAAACCAATCTCCTGGGCGTACTTGCGCGAGGATATGCTTGGTTGTCAACATTCTGAACGAGCAAATCATTAGTGCTTTGTTCAGGTGTCTGAGATCTAGGATGGGGCGGAGACCGCCATCCTTTTTCGGGACGAAAAAATAGCGGCTGTAAAAACCTGCCTCGCTCAGAGACGGGGAAACAGTTTGCACAGCACCCTTTTCTATTAGTTTGCGCACCTCGGTGCGTAGAACATGTGAACACTCATTTCTCACTTTCGTCTCGACCACAGTCGTAAAACGTGGTGGTCTGCGAGCGAACTGGAGCGAGTATCCGTGCTTTACTATATTCAATACCCATTTCGGCATATCTGGAATGTTTTCCCATGCCGCTGCGTGTACAGATATGGGCTGAAAACAGGCTAGGGGTGGGCCGCTGTGACGTAGGGACCCGGCCAGCGAATCGCCTGAGCTCGTAGCTCTCAGAGGCTGTGTCTGTAAAACTCGCAGCCTGAGCTGGGGTTGTGTTTGACACTGTAAGGACAGTGTTTATAAGTGGGGTTGCATAAACAGTGGTAGGCACACGCGTCACTTTTATAATGTTTCCCGCTTTTACTGGGGATGAACTTATAACTGTGTGAACAGTGCTTGTGTGTAGTGGTGCGTACATGACCGTAGGCACGTGATCTACATTCATGGGGCGCGCAGCCTGAGCTGGGAATGAATTTGGCACTGTTTTGACAGTATCTGGGAATGCACACTTTGTGGACATGTGAACCCTTAGTGACACAGGCAGAAAAAGACTCTTTTTGTGTTTTCTGTGCGTCGCCGTAAAAACGGCGTTTGTTTGCAGGTGAGCGAGCTCTGTGACTGGCCCATTGACTGCTGTATGGACATATCAAGCCGCCTGTAAGGGGACTGGGTAATGTTTGAGCTTTTGCAGAGAGAGTGGTCCGGCTTTTGCGAGACACGCACTCTCTCTTCTCATTCCTGTGGCTAGGACGGCTTTCGAGGCTCAGGGTTAAGCACAATCTTGGGCCGAGGACCCCGTCGCTCAGAAGGCGGCTTGCGGTTGTGAGAGCGCGAGCGGCGTCGAGCGTCAGCCTGAGGCGCGGGCTGAGAGACGGTGGGAGCTGTTCTAGCCCGCTGCGGCTGTGGTGGTCTCTGTCTGCTCTGCGATGAGCTGGAGCGCTTGGGCAGGAAATGACGCATAGCTTGTGAAGCGTTCTGGGCCTCAGTGAAGCGTTCGGCGAAACCCTTAACCGCCGGTCCAAACAGCCCGCTGGTGGAGATAGGCGCGTCGAGAAATAGCGCCTTATCTGCGTCCTTCATCTCCGTCAGAGTTAACCACAGATGGCGCTCGAGAACAGTCAAATTAGCCATGGCACGGCCAATAGACTGGGCGGTGGCCTTCGTGGCTCGCAGAGCTATATCAGTTGCGCTGCGTAGGTCCCTAAGAAGTTTTGGCTTTCCATCCGGTGGTGGAGGGCGGGCAGAGATGATTGGCCACAGCCTCCTCGAGGGGCGGCGTTCCCTCGTAGCCTCTTTCCTTTGCGCCGTCCACAGAGGAGAGCGAAGAAGAAAAAGAAGGCTTTAGGCGCGCCGAGTGGGGGGCTTTCCACGACTTGGGGAGAAGACCAATCGAGCCCGAGGTCTTCCACGGCCTTAGAGAGGACACGGATAATCTCGGTATCCATGGTGGAGCCCCCGCTCGTGCTAGCTAGCGTCGACGGGGCGGGGTCGAGAGTGGAGCCCGGCCAGTCGTCCGATGCAGTGTCGATGGACAAGCTGTCATCCATTCCCCCGTCATCCTCGGACGCGCCGAAAGTCACAAGGCCCACCGCTCTGCTAGAGGGGTGTGGGTCCGGCTGGGTGAACTGAACCGGCGGTGGGGAAGGCAAGAGCGGCGGTGAAGCACGCGGTGACTGGCTCGGCGTGACGTCACTGAGCTCAGGTTCAGGAAGCCTCTGTGAGCGGCGCTTTTTCTTAGTGCGCGGCTCAAACAGAGGGGTGGCGGCGATGGGCTCGCTCACGGCGAAAGCGGTGAGGCGAGCCCGTAGTGTGGAGAGACCCAGGTCATCACATTCCGGGCATCCGCCCTTGGTCAAAGCAGCTTCTGCGTGGTCCCGGCCCAGGCAGCGAGCGCAGATGATGTGACGATCCCCGTCCGGGAAAAGGTCTCTGCACGACGCGCAGGAAGGCATTTGAAACAACGCCTCAGAAAATTGCTCTTTTACAAGTGTCGCGGGGCGAACAGATGTAAAAATACTTGCGTGTGTAGCACGCCGGATGGCTCAGTAGGATGGCGTTCGAAGGCGGCTGAAGGTACCGACGTCCTCGTAGCAATCCCGCTGGTATGCTTTTCGACGGCGGCGAAGCTTCAACAATCCGGAGGATCCAGCGAAGAAGGTGTTCGCTGAAGGAGATTAAATCTAAAGAACTCTCATGACGGGGCGCCCAATATATAGCTCTTGGCCACGCCCATCTTGGCGGGCTCTGACGCGCGCGAATCGCGCTCATTGGTCGCGCATTCAGAGTCGCCCCGTCATTGGTTCGAGCAAGTTGCCGCAGCACAGCCAATGACCGAGCTGCCTTCGTTCATTGCTGTCAGCTGTGCAGCTGCAATGCGTTTTACATAAAGACTTCAATATTCTCGAGAAAAGGAGTTTTCCCATAGCGTAAGCTACTTACGCAATAGGAGAGACCTCTCGAAAGGGAACTTAACTTTCTGGAACATACAGGAACAAAACAACAGAACTCCAGGACTTCAGAAAACACACAACCATACAAGGACGACGACCAACAAACACTGAGGGAAAACACACGGCTTAAATGAACAGGGACTAATAGGATAATTAACTGAACACAGGTGAAGAAACTGAACACAAACGAGGAGCGGGAAAAACTAACAGGACTAAACCAAAATCACAAAGACAGGGGGAAACAGATCACAAAATAGAACTTAAACACATTGAAACATGACAGATAGCAGTAGCAAATGATAACAGAAATATTCCTTATGTTAATGAACAGGCTGTGCATTAGAGGTGGGTATTTTTTCAGTGACTCTTCTTGCACGTTACATGGATATGCCAGTAGGAGTCGACAGGTTTCTGTTTTTGAGTGAGTCATTCATTCCTTTCACCGATTCGTTCAACACGCTATTTCATTCAAGAACGAAACATTCAATCATTTACTCAACCGAATAATTCAAAGCGCTGTTGTTTGAAGGAGTCATCAATCATTCGCTAAACTGATTCAAAACACTGATTCATTTAGGAACAAAACACACCGCCGGGATAACGCTGTGACTATGTTTGGAAATATGTTTGTTGTCAGAGCAAAACCAGACCAATTAACTGGAAATATTGTGTTTAAAATGTAAGTTACTCAATGTTAACTTTCAACGTTTATTGAACTGGTATATAAATGCAGTGTTAAACTCACAAGTGTGCTATTTTTCTGAATACCTGCTGTTTGGATTTTTCTTCCTTGTCCTCATCATCCTCTTATTTTAATAATGCTTGCTTGACTCAATCATCTTAAGCAGAGTTGATGTGAAGTTCAGTTATGCTGAAGGACACGCATTCAAATGGAATCCAAAACGGAGACATTAGCATTCCTTTCAAACAGCACTGATGAGGTGCGAAATGCTGGTTTGCATGGTTATTCATTCATTTTCGATAATGTGCTACTGGGGACTGCACAGTAGAGGGCCGGTCTCTGCCTTGTGGCTCAGAGACACCAAAACTAACCAGCTGCTATCTTCAGCACTGGCCTTGTGGGTCCATAACACTTCTGCGCTCCGAGCATCATGCTAAACATAGAAAATGGCATGAAGGGACGCAGGGAGGGGAGTGGAGGAAAAGAGTTGCGGTCTCCAGGACAATGCAGAACATTCTGTTCCCCATTTGCAGATTAGTATCCCTGAGTTCCAGGGAGTCCGATGAAGCTGCTGGGTAATGATTCGTTAGGGCAGTTTTGCAATGCTGATATTGCTTTAACGATTGAACCCTGTATTCAGAGTGTTCATATTATTTGACGCTATATGTGTTTGTATTACTGCAGTGCTGCGTGTTTTGTTCTCTTTCATTTGTTCAAGGATATTGTTTCTGTAATGTGGTGTGGGTTTTGTGTGTACCTGTAGATGGTTTTCTATGTGGTTGTTTGCTTATTATCCTGATTGTTAATTACATCCACTGTACAGCAAGCATTATGAAAGTACATGACTCTTTTGGTATTTGATGTCTGGATATTCTCAGTGGCACACCATAGCATCATCAATACAACCAAATGAGTTTGTGTGTATGCATTATTATCTTAACCACACTATCTCATTCATTCAGTATTTCATCTTATATAATACATGTGTGATTGTATAATACAAAGTATGTCTTATGTCATCAAATTGAAATATTTTTATTAATATTATATTAAAGTGATATTTCAAATATTTTGGCAGACTATAAAAGTGAAAATGACTGTTAATTATTCATGCTACATAATGTGTGTTTGCATTGTGGTAACGCCTGCTTTCCAAAGCAGCCTATAAATTGCTCTTTATTAAGTAGGATTTATATAATATAATATAATTAATATAATATAATATTTTGTATCTACAACAGGACAGTGTAACCAAACATGGAAATAGCATGTTATCTTTCGAAGTCGGTAAGATTTAAAAAAAAAAAAATTTTTAATTAAATTAATTATTTTATTCAGCAATGATGCATTAAATTGATCAGAAATTACAGACATCTACACCGTTAAATACATTTCTTTTAAACTAATGTTTAAACTAAATGTTAAGCAGCACAACTGTTTTCAATCTAGATAATAATAAGAAATAATTCTTGAGCGCTGAATCAGCTTATTAGAATGAAATAAATTACGGTTCAAAATATATTAAAATAGAAAACAGTTATTTGAAATTGTAATAATGTTTTATAATATTATTGATTTTACTGTATTTTTTAATCAAATAAATGCAGCTTTGGTGTGCATAAAATACTTCTTCCAAAAACTTTTTTTTTTAATTCTTGAATTTAGTGCACAATAGCTCAGCAAAATCAAAATGTATTAATATAATTTATTTTGTGTCTTTTGTCTCATACAAACTTTGAAAGCAAGTGGGAAGTGTGTTCCATTTTAAATTTAGCCTCTTGTTCCATTTCATTTAGTTGTCTGGGTGTACATTTGACAAACACCTTCATTTTCTCTCCCCTATTCCGTTAAGTAACACTTTATTTTTTCATCTACCACTTTTTTGGTGCCAGGCTTGAATTTAATGTAAGAAATTGAAACCCCAAATCCAAAAACAAATTTACATTGAGATAGCTTAAAATTAAATTAGGTTTAATTGAACTTTATTTTCTTTTTTTACGAAAATAATTAAGATGCACAATTAAGATTGGATGCAAACGTGATACTTCCCCCTCTGTGGAGTAACATTGAAATCACTCGTCCACATTTCCTCTCTTTTTCTCATGCATCATCTCTGGCCCACAGCTAAAGCTGCTGCACTCATGCAATTATCATAATTACTAACGACTCTCCAGTCTGCTGCTGAGTGTGCACACGCACACACTGAAAGCTGTTTCTTCATTCACACAAAAGAAAAGGAACACTTTTGTTTTTCACACGAATGAAATGTAAATTACTCCATAAATAAAATACGTCTGCTGAAATGGTAACGTTATAGCAGGAGAAAGGATTCATCAGGAGAGGTTGAAGTAAAAAGCACTGTTGATTGTATTTCCAAAGAAAGAGTGTCTCTAGTCTGAATAGGTGAAGCTGAAAAAGACAGAAAGTCAACAATGTTCAAGGCAGTTGAACCATTTTTTAAGTCTTGTTAAGTGATTCTGTCGAATTGCTCATTGGAAAATTCACTTGACTAGTGCAGTTTTTCATCCTGTGTTGACATATTTCCTATTGAAACAGGAAGTTAGGGCTAGATATATTGGTTTTTGCCTATAGGTTGCAGAGGAGGAACATTCTTATAATAATTGGACATGGCAACAATGTTTCACAATTTGGGAAAAATTGATTCTGATGAAAAAATTATTTTAAAATACAATATATATTTTTTAAGAGATCCAGGTTTGCTGTGCTTGTTTGTAGGGCAGCATTACTTAAAATGAACTTGCATTCTCCGCTGGTAGTGACATTTAGAGGTTGAAATATGTGTTTGACTGAGTGTGTACAAATGAATCATGCTGTTACAGGGTAATCATGATAAGAGGGATCCAGAGGGAATCAATGTGACTTCTACTTGGGAGGATGGGGGTGGATGTACCATTAAAGTACTGATGGATATTGGTCACTCTGTTATGAGAACTATAGGGGTGCTTTGTACTGACTAATGCAATTATAAAAATAAAAATAATAATAAATAATCTGTACTGTTACACCTTTAAACACAAAAACATAATTGCTATGTTAGTATCATTTATATACTATTGTAGTATTTGTTAATATTTTGAATTAGATTTTTATGTGTACAGTTTGCATTTTAATTTTAGTTTAAAGGCACAGTATGTAAGTTTCTCTGCTAGAGTTCGCTTATTCAAAACAGTAACAAAGGCTTAGCTTGATGCTGTGAATGAGCTTGGAATCATGGAGGCGTCGTATTCACCTCCACAGCTGATGGAAAACAATCCAACGGGACTCAGGCAGAAATCATGTTCATGGATGAGCTAATGTATTAAAGTTTTATTAATGTTAATAACTGTGTGGTATGAAGCAGGACACAGCCGTGAGACTGGGACGTTTTACATTGCATTTATTATGCTTATAAGCTGCAGTGTTTCCCACAGAATGACAGTGTAACTGTGGCGCACGTGCATGCATGCATCGATATTGACTACCAGCTATATACAGCGTGCTAACCTCGAAAATCCAGGTGTATTCTAACAATAACTTAGCTCTCCTTATTAGCTAGGCTCCTTGCATGCTGGCTAATACATTTTTTAAACACCGCTGTGTTGGACAGATTTGTGCAGCGGTGTTCCATGAGGGAGAGAGAGCGTGAGAGGTACGGGTGAGTGAGAGAGAGAGGTACGGGTGAGTGAGAGAGAGAGAGAGATAGAGAGGGACGAGCGAGAGGTAGTGCTGCGCAAATGCGCTACGGCGCTCTGCAATCAAATATGATTTTAAATAGGCTTAGTAAAAAAATAAAATAAAAAAACAATCGAAAATCAATGTGTGGCGGTCAGCGTTGACATTGTGGCGGGCCACCACAAATAAATGAACGTATGGGAAACCCTGCGCTGCAGTCGGCCGCTGCCGCTCCTTTCATTTTATTGTTTAACATCTGCCTCTTTCTTCCCTGAACTTGAACTTTGTTACAGTTACATTTGATCACATAAATTCACATTGTTTTATTTAATTCTAATGAAATAGCCGAAATTACTACTAATACAGGTCACTTTTTTTGACTAATTGTGGGGTAACGCAGCGCTTGGTCAAAAAGTTACTTGGTCAAAAAGTGTTGAAAGTTATGTTAAAACATTTCTCTGTGCGGTGGCTTGTTGCACGTTGCAGTAAGCTATATCGATATTAGAGTATCATATGAATAAAAGCTAGATGCCATTTATGTTGCTAAATGACATGCAGTTAATTTTAAAATATTGTATGTTGCAGAAAATGCATTGTTACTGTTACTACAAATAAAGCTCTTTCTGATTTTGCTATGTTGGCCACTGTGTTGTCTCTGAGGCATGGTACAAACATATTGCCCACAGCAACTATAAGACAATAAGACTAACAGTGTTGAACTATATAACAATGATTTAATATATAGTCTCTGGATAAAAATATTGTGTACATATGTAAGTAATATAATGCAAGTACACAAGTCAACAAAATACAGTATATAACAATGTTTTAGTGTTTTTTTTTTTTTTTTAATCCAGAAATCTAACTGTGCCTTTAAGTTTTAGTAATTTTGTGCTTTTGCCATTTTTATTAGATGTTTTTAATTAAATTTTAAAATTTATTTAATTTAATATTTCTGAATTGCTTTAATTTTTATTTCAGATTTACGTTTAGTAGTACGGAGGCACTAAATTTACATGATGATGGAAAAAAATATGCAATGGGAGGAAAAAACAATTAAATTTATTAGTTGTTTTCCTCATGGGACCAAAAAATGTCCCCCTCAAAGACAAGGATTTTGGATATTGCCATCTTTGTGGGGCATTTTGTCCCCATAATGTTGGGTTTACCTGGACTAGAGCTGTCAAGTTATAGTGTTAACATACATCACCTCCTGTATGCCTGTCCCCGGCCTTCATAAAAAACTATTCTGCAAATAAGAAAGAGAAAGAGAAAAGCACACTTAGAAATATTGAGGGCTGCAAGCTGTTCTTCAGGGTTATAGTATTCTCTGTACAGACAGTTCAGAAGGCAGATAAAGTCAACTGCTCTATGTGTGTGTGAAGTAGAGAGGACAGTAGCAGAGAGATGAACACAGATGGTGCTGTGATGCCTCACAGGCACATGCTACTTTGTACTTTTCCACCTTCCTCCTACACACTTGCTCACAGAAAACCCTGTTTCCTTTAGATTTTGTCACACTGGTGGTTTCAAGATGAACGGCAACAAAACATCTTGCTAAACTTTTTTTTCTTTTTGTATGCTTAGCAAGCCACCATATGCATGACAGCGCAATAGAGCACAATTAGAGGTTTTGAATGTTTCAGTGATGTAATAAAAACAGGGATGTAAGCTAGAAAAAAGGAATACAATAATGCATATCATTGTCCCATTCATTGTATAATTGTTAACACTTTACAATATATTTAATAATATTGTATATGTTTGGGATAATGTACAGTCAGCCAGTCATTTTTTCAAATTATACTCTGACAAAGTCATGGGGGGGGGGGGGGGGGGGGGTTTGGCTTACCTAAAACTCTCCTGCTTATTACACTGGTACTTAGCAAATGAATAAATAAAATGTCATTAAATATTGATTTGAGTTTATTTTATTGTGTGAGAAGAAAGAGTGGAGGAATACGAGAGACATGAGACATGTGTAGAACAAAAGTTACTAGAGAATATGGTCCTTTATAGATTATGAAAATGTTTGACCACAGGGTGATCGACCAATCAGAATCAAGTTTTCCAGAGAGCCATAGTACATATGCTATGCAATGCTTTACAATAAAATAGTGTTGATGTCAAATGTAGTGTGTCCAAATGAAAAGAAAACATGACCCAGGCTAGATTAAATACTGGTTTAGCAAGGATGTTTTGTGCGACCACAATGCATTTGTACTGTTAGTTGTTGCCTCTGTTGTTAATTGCACTGACATTACATTACAGCAATTAAGTGTTAATGCACTTAATGGCTGTTCACTTCTCATATTCAGCAGCCTAATACAAAATTTGGCCCAATGTTTGCTCCATGTGTTAGGCTGATAAATCACACTTTGCTGTTTGTAAGTTTACAGTATTGACATTTTCCTATTTAACCTGTCATGTCATAATTTTGCATATCGTTGGGCACTTCATGGTAATGTTATAAAGGGATGGATAGAAAATTCTGTCATTATTTACTCAACCTCATGAAGGTCATGCATGATTTCAACTGATTTCAAATTTTCTACTGTTTAGGCAGCCAAGTTTTTTTGAAAGCCTCTTTTGTTAGCAGTAAAGAACCATTTTAAGACAGCTCTTTTAATGCAAGTAATAATATAATATAATGTATTTCTAAACTATATAAGTTCATAGTGATTTCTCAAGCTCCCCCTAAAAATAAATAATATTATTCTAAAATGTATAAAATTATGTTAAATAAAATATTATATAATTTTTATTTTTGAGTAAGCTTTTTTCTTTCTTTTTTTTTTTTTGGTTTGCTTTTAATAATAATAATAATAATAATAATAAACAATTTCATTGTGTTGGGGTACCACATTACAGTATATCTATTGTAAAATCTGGGTCCTGAAGCAAAACCGGTTTATAACCACTTATATCACTTATCAGGGCTTTGCTCTTCTGCTTTATATGAGGAGGAGGAGGAGGATACAGTTTGGCCTGCTCTTTTTCTCCTTCACAACACTTTTCTCATTCTATTGCTTACTCGTTCGTCACTCTGTCATCTTGTGCCCTGATGACATTCAGGGAGAGTGATGAATCACATCGGGAGAGAGAGAGAGAGAGAGAGAGAGAGAGAGAGAGAGAGAGAGAGAGAGAGAGAGAGAGAGAGAGAGAGGGAGAGAGAGAGAAGGAAGTTGAAGAGGCGTTCAGTGGAATACAAGATGGATTATGCATGAAATATCAACATATTTAAAAAATATGAAGGACTTAAGTACACAAATTCTGCGAGGGAAAGTTAAAATTAGAGCGTGCAAGTGAGAACTAGTGTGAGAATGGTGTAGCTAGAGATATCTGGCTGTGAGAATAGAGAGAATGTGTGTTACTGAGTTTGAAGGTGGGTGTTTTTTTTTCTTAAAGCAGAAAGAGTATTTTTAAGTGTAGACTTGCAGAAGAGACTACTTGTGGGAGTGTTTTGGTAAAAACAAGGATGTATTAAATGTCTCTTGCTAATAAAAAGAAACCCACTGTCCTTTGTCATTTGTTTCTGAAAAATCTCGAACCCTTTTGCGGCAGCACATAATTTACTTCAGTCTTGAAACGGTATAGATCTGGATATCTGAATGCGCAAAAATCTGATAACAGATTCAACGGAAACCATTTAAGATTAAGTCACTGTTTAAAAAGATCTCATTTATAATGTTGTATTATCTATAATAACAACAAATAAATGCATTGGTCTTGTAAAATATTTTTGCGTTTTCACAAATTATCTGAATTTTGACTTTTTTTTCTCTTTCATTTCTCCTTGTAGATCACCAAGCAGCAGCTGCAGACCACTAAGGACCGCTTTGAGTCTTTTCTCAAAGGAGACACACAGATTGTGGCGGATGAGGCCTTCATCAACGCTGTTCAGAGCTATTTTGAGGTGAATTATCATTGTAACAGTAGAATGAAATTGACCCTTGTCTTGCTCAAGTAATCACCATGCATTATTGGTTGCTCAAACAAAAATTGTGGTTTAAATAATTTTTTTTAAACATCTACCCTTAAACATTTAAACCAGCCTCAAACTGGTTTGAGAACATATCAAACTTTTTTTTTAATTAGACATGTTATGTCATGTTATGTTATGTTGCTGATATTCATCTTCTATATTATAATGATTTATACGCTACTGTTCAAAAGTTTGAGGTCAGTAAGATTCAGTAAGTAAATAATGCTTTTATTTAGCAAGGATGCATTACATTTATAAGTGACAGTTACAGACTGTATATTTATATTATTTATAGTGTTGTAAGATTTCCATTGTAAAATAAATGCTGTTCTTTTGAACTTTATAATTATTAAAAAATGACCCGTTCCCACAAAAATATTGAGCTTATTGAGATATTTAAATGTTGAGCTGTTTTCAACATTGATAATAAGAATTTGTTTGTGAGCACCAAATCAATATAGTAGAATATTTCTTAAGTATCCTGTGACACTGAAGTAATGATGCTGAAAATTCAGCTTTGCGATCACAGAATAAAGAATAAATTACATTTTAAAACATTAAAATGGGGTGAAAAAATAGAAAACAGTTATTTTAAATTGTAATAATATTTCACAATATTGCTGTTTTACTGTATTTTTGATCTAAAATACTTTTCAAAAACATAAAACTTTTTTACCAACCCCAAACTTTTGAATGGTAGTGTTTTAATGATTTTTCTCTGATTAGCTTAAAATGTGCAGGCCACAACCTTTTTGTGCCAGAACCAGAGTCTGCAATCACAAAGACAAGTGTGTATTCCACACAACACATATTTCAGTGATATCTGACAGGAAATAGTGCTATTTTATGCTTGCTTCCCAAAAAAAAAAAAATTACTTGCAGCACCTTCAAACTGAAATCTCTTAACATTTAAAAGTATTAGACATTAGGTAAATTATTAAGACATTTAGGGCCAGATTTACTAAACAGGGCAAATCACCGTGAGAGCGGAGTTCCAAAAAAAACCCCAAAGGGAGTGGAAAGTTCTGCGCTTGATCTACCTGATGACACACAAATTAAAGAACACAGCCGGATCATTTCCATAATGACCAACGCAATCTGGTTAGCGTCAGGAGCCGGTTTCACAAAGCTATTTTAGACCGGTCTATAGTGTTAGACAAGTCTAAAATTTGCTCATAGACTAGTCTAATGCAAGTTAGACTGTTTCCCAAAAATAAAGACTGACTTAATTTAGACCAAAAAAATTAGACACCTTACCCACCTTGGCAACCAGCAGTAACAATCAGTTAAATTACAAACAGCCAAAAGAAAAGGGAAAATGGCTCATAATTTGTGGTTTGCTGACGACGTTATGGAGAGAGCTGTGAGAAGGGAAAGGGTTTTTGGATGTTTCCTCTTAAATATTTATTTTTTGGCATCTTATACCATGTTTTTGTATCTTTTCTGTACGTCTTTAACGCTCCGCTCAACGGTCGGATTAACACTGTTAACTGTCGTAGCAATCTTTTTCCAAATTTAACATTTCTTCTTGTTACTACATTCTCCGCTAAATTTTCCAAGTAAAATGTCCTTGTAACTGTTATACTCCTCCAACAAATACATACTTTCCGCTGGGGTAAACTGCACTGAGCGGTTGAATGCGCTTACTCGATCCGCCATGGTTTTTGTTTTGAAAAGTGTCTTATTTTACCCAGAATGCATTGCAGTGTAGTCCTACTTAAGATAGCCAGAGTCTTAAGTGCTTTGTGCAATGGTCTGATTTAGCAGCCCGATCTCATCAAAGTGCGTATCAATACCACGAATGTTATTTCTCGCGCCATTTATACGCTAAAAATCGTTTTTGCGTGTATATGATACGCAGTTTTCGCTTGCATATGATACGCACTTTATGGCGTGTAATACGCACGCACCCCCACCCCCCCCTCCCCCTAATCCTACCCAAGGGGTTTTCAGTGCGTAGCATATACATGCAAAAATCATTTTTGGCGTATTAATGGCACGAGAAATAACATTCGTGGTATTGATACACACTTTCATGAGACTGCGTTGGATTTAGATGTCTATCTGAAGTCTGACTATCTGCTATATCTAAGCCAAAGTCAAAGTCTATCTTTGTGAAACCGGCCCCTGGTTTAAGACGTGCATAAATAATAGCGCAAACAATAGTAAATTGACTAGCAAACCTTAGTAAATCGCCTTGCATGATTCATTTAAATACTCTCCTCCCATAAATGTTGCTTCTGAAAGGGAAACTACTACACATGCATATGCAATAAGGTAAGTCGCAAAAAAAACTGTGCCCACGCCTTTTCAGCGCAAATTTTTCACTGCGTGTCTTTAGTAAATCCTGACGATATTTTTTTACTGGCAAAAAAAGGTTTACGCTGACACAAGCTGTTAGTAAATCTGTTAGCAATAAGTGCTTTACTATTAACATTTTTCCCGTGAATTCGCCAAATTGTCCTCTATAGAATAGTGCGCTGAATGAATGAAAATGAGTTTGGTGTCTCTGTCCGTGTGATGTCGTGGCATGTTAACCTCTCCTTCAGGCAATTAGCTTGGGCTAATGATGCCAAACAACAATGATATCATGAACCCGCCCCTTGATTATTGAACTGTGTGTCTTGAAATGTTGCATAGTAAGTTGTAGTTACCACATTACAGATTAGTCAAAACATTTAGATGATCACATGCCTTCGTAAGTGAATTATCATGGAGATGAGAGCGCCTAAATAGTCCTTCAGGGCTCTCCTTAGCTAAAACACATCTCAAATACAAGTGTTTACACGTGCTCTGTGAAGAGATTGCTATTCTAATGGATTCAAGTATTGTGGTAAGGTCACTACATTACTACATCCTGTTGCTGCGGTTTGGGCTTCTGTGCATGCTAATTACTTGTGCAATATGTCTGAAAGTGGCTATTAGAACACTTTAGACTGCCTCATATAGGAAATCGTTAATACAAATGCTTTGTGTTTAATTGTCATAGTTGTAAATAATTATTTCATGTAGCCAGAAGCAATTTCAAGATTTATAAGAGTGTATATGAATGCTAACTAAGAAATGTTTATACAGTATATGTATAGTACAATAAATAAATAAATATGTATGTTTAGCATATCTGAAATGTTTTCTATAGTGCTAACAAGTCCCAGCTTTGACAGTCAATTAGTTATGAAATGGGTAAATTGTGAACTGCTTGTAATATTCCTCTGAAATCAGACTCAGGTTTCTGCAATGTTTCAACCAGAAAAGTCATTTCAGGGCCTGTTTGCGGAACTGTCAATTTCTAAATCAGTGTCATAGCAGGCCACAGAAAGAGAAGCTCACTGTAAACTACAGTCTGGATTGGGACCAGACAGCAATTTAAAGCTCTATTTGTCTTCTTGAATGGAGAACGATAGAAGGCTTTTAAATGGAACGAAGAAAAGCAGCTGCCAAGCACACCAATTGTTAAGAAAAACATAAATCATGTTTTACTCTCACCTCTATAAAACCAGATTTGAAACATTGTCAATAGGAAAAGAGGAGGCAGTTGGAACTCAATAGCCATTTCGTTTAGACTAAAGAATACAATCACAAATGTTCTCTCCCTTTACTCTGGTTTGAATTAGGAAATATCTTCTGAATAATTCAGAGAGAGAGAGAGAGAGCCCACTGCAACATTTTTGCCCACACTGATCCCATCATTTCAAAGCAGTGAAATTTTACGGTTACCATTGCTTTCCATGGCTTTAATAACATTGGTTATATTACTGCAGTATATCATGGTAGATGATGTTGTATCTATCACAGCATAGAATATTAAAGCAAAGTACTGAGGCATAATTTTCTCTAGCAGATTGGAGTGATTGAAAACACAGTGAATGTTTTAAAGTCACCCAAGAGAAACTTTTTGAAGGGCAAATTGTTTTCCTGGCTTTATCACCACCTCACCTTTAAAGGTCCAATGAAATGATTTGGCGAGTGCAAATTTTTTTCTCCTGTAGAAACAGGAAGTTTTGATTGGGACATATCTATGGACCCTTCCCTTTTTTTAATCGCCAGGAGTCTTTAGTCATTTAGCCTACTTACATTAGAGCCATGAACCATACTTGGTTCAATATTATTGAATAGAGCCAATAGAGCCAATATTATTATATATTTTACCAGTATATATATATGTGTGTATATATATATATATATCAGAGTTTCCGCTAGAAAAAAATGGTGCCGGTCAAAGTGACCGGCAGAGGTTTCGTTTTACGGACATTTTTATGATATGCCGGTCAAATATCGCCTCTTAATTAGTCAAGTTGAGGAAAACTGGAGGCAGTCTATGTAACTTAAAAAATGACATAATCAGGCCGTATAGAATGCAACGTTATTATTAGCTTAACTTTCAAATAGACAGAAAAAAACATGAACGTCCGATTGGTGTCAATCAACGCCAATTGTTTTGTTTTTTAATGCGGTTTCACACACATTCACTTTTTGAAACATTGAAGCACGGATGTACCTAATACAAATAAATAAAACATCTCCAGTTAGCTAGCAGATAATTCATTTAGTTCGTTATTAAATAAGAGATCTAGCGCTAAAATCTGTTGATTTTGAAATCAAGCTGAGCGCTCGTGTCCACTGCTATCAGTTGCATGGACGACGCGCTGCGCGAGTTGCGCAATCTTCACTCGGACGCGTATGTCTAAAAGAATCGCATGCGCAGGGTAAGATTTGTGAAAGTGTGCATAAGATTGCAAGCGTAAATTAAATTTGCAAGCGTAAATTAAATTTGCATGCGCAAGAGAAGATTTGTAAAGGTGTAAATTGTGTTTCAAGCGTAAAAAGAAAAAAAACTGCAACATTTTGCTGGTTTTCGCAAGTGTAATTAATGTATTGTGAAACTGCAGCTTCATGTTAACGCAAAATAAACATTATCTGTACTCTTTTGACTTCCATTTTTCCGCGCTTACACTTTTGCCACGTTTATTTCGCCTAAATACGGCCAAAATCATTGCAAGCCTGTGAACAGTGATTTGCAACCGAAAACAACAGTTTAAAGAACTGCAAACCGGGTTGAAAGTGTAAAACCAATCTGTAGGCGTAAAAAATAAAACGTTGCACTTGTCTAAACTACTTGTTGTGTGCGTAGGGTAAATGCTCCCGAAGTAACCTGGTTTGCACAGTTCCGAATTCTGCGCTGACAGTTTTGACACGATTCTCTCACTCACTAAGTTTTGCAAGCGCGAAGAGGAGGGCGGGTCCACCTTCATCATGTAGCCAATCAAACGAGCTTCTCGCTGAGACTTGATTTACTCTGATCTAATTGGTTCAATAAACACGCCAGTCACCAGAACACATCTTTATCTTGATTTGGCTCTGAAATGTTCTCTTTCATGAAATGGTACTTTTTACACCTTTACAAATCTTCTCTTGCGCATGCAAATTTAATTTACGCTTGCAATCTAATACACACTTTCACAAATCTTACCCTGCGCATGTGATTCTTTTAGACATCATTTTACCTTCATAGACGCGCGTTTCAATCTATCGCCGTTGCGGAGACTCTGTTCATTCCGGTGAAATCACAGAATAAAATGTAAGTCCCTGCTTGATATAGACTAACCACTGATGAACATAGGCTATTCAGTTTTGATGAGAGAAAAAAAAACTGTACCAGTGCGCGGATTAGAACCACTAGGCTATAATGAGATGTTCCTGATTCACCATCGCCTGGCCTCTGAAAAAAGCTTTCAAGGCTAGTCTGCCTGGGCCTGGCCATATTTGAAACGTCTTACTCAATCGTTCGTTGTTTAGGTCTATATTACAGCCGTTTTAGGCGTGCGCTTTATTTGAAATGCAGCATGCGATGTTGTTTCATATAACTTTCAAACGGTAGAGCCTGTTCCTTTATAACATAGCCAAAGATCGGTGTATTTTTGCCTTATACATTTTAGGCTTATTCTCAAATTCAGATTGTGTTAGGGGGGCGGGATTATTAGGCAATTTTAATCGGACAATTTGACCGGAGAGATTTAATTTTGTCGGACATTTCATTTTTTTACCGGCCAATGTCCGGTAATTACCGGACAACGGAAACCCTGATATATATATATATATATATATATATATATATATATATATATATATATATATACACACACTATATCAATATATTAGAAATAATAATAATAAAATATATTTGGATATTTAAAAGTGAATTAAGTCAATGTTTAGGTAGCATATAGAGATTACTAGCACTCCAATTTTGAATATGTCTTGAACTATTTGTTGCCTTCCCCTTGTCTTTATGACCTGCAGGTTTTTCTAAAGAGCGACCGTGTCGCTAAAATGGTCCAAACAGGAGGTTTATCCGCTCTAGACTGTCGCGAGGTATTCAAGCGCCATATCGAGAAACGTGTGCGGAGCCTACCAGAGATTGATGGTCTGAGCAAGGAGACTGTGCTGAGTTCCTGGATGGCTAAGTTTGACACCATCTACCGTGGAGACGAGGACCCACGAAAGGCACAGCAGCGCATGACAGCCAGCGCCGCTTCCGAGCTCATCCTGAGCAAAGACCAGCTCTACGAGATGTTCCAGCAGATCCTGGGAATCAAGAAGTTTGAGCACCAGCTGTTGTACCAGGCTTGCCAGGTGAGTGGGAAACATAGGAGCGGGCAAAGGAGATTTTTGAGCCAGTAGACACGATTTGACCATGAGATGCTAGGAAAATTATTTCAGTATTTTGGTTATACATACACTAAGAGGTCTGACACTTATTTTCCTTATTTTTTTCCTTTATTTTGCCTTGAAAATGGAAGATCATACACACAGGTTGCAGTGTAATGTTATGGTAAGATCCCCACTGTACCGAGATCTAAGTAAGGCAAAGATCCCTCATGACTTCTTCAATCAACATAATATTTTCAGATCTAAAATAATATGTTCTTCTCAAGTGAAGGACGTGCTTGGTTTTATTGTCCTTGAATTCATAATAAATCAAATTTCCATGCCTTACAGAAACTTCAATACTGGCACAGTTATGATATTTGTCTAGAAGTTGTCAGGTTTGTGCAGGATGCTGAAGACGAGGACACGGTAGCTGCAGTTTAGGAGATTTATTATCCAAACTTTAACTTCCAAAAGCAAACAGGAACAAAAGAACAGATTCTAGGACTTCAGGGATAACACAACCATACACGGACGACGATCAACAAACACTGAGGGAAAACACAGGGCTTAAATGAACAGGGCCTAATGGGAAGATTAACAAAACACAGGTGAAGGGAATTACTAATTAGACAGAGCGGGAAAACTAACAGGACTGAACCAAAATCACAAAGACAGGGGAAACCAAGATCACAAAACAGAACTAAACACACTAAAACGTGACAGTATTTCCCCCCTCCCCGAAGGCATCCAAAGTATAACATCCAAAGGGGTGGGAGGGTGGGCATCCTGGACTCCAGGACGGTCCAGGCTGGTCAGGGGACCAGGGCGGAGCAGGCTGTGTCTGGCGTGTCCATGGCGGAGCAGGCTGAAGGTGTGGCCAGGGCGGAGCAGGCTGCTCAGGGGAGCAGGCTGTGGGCGTGGCCACGGCGGAGCTGTCGGACCCTCGGGCGTCCAGGGCGGAACTGTCGGACCCTTCGGGTGGCCATGGCGGCGAAGACCCTTCGGGTGGCCATGGCGGAGATATTTCTTCAGGTGGCCATGGCGGTGAAGACCCTTCGGGTGGGCGCCCCCCCAAAATTTTAATGGGGAAATTGATAGGAAAGAGGCAGCAAAGAGGGTCTTGGGCTGGGCAGGACCAGCAGAGGATCAGTGGGCTCTGGCGCAGGATCAACGGGCTCTGGCGCAGGATCAACGGGCTCTGGCGCAGGATCAACGGGCTCTGGCGCAGGATCAACGGGCTCTGGCGCAGGATCAACGGGCTCTGGCGCAGGATCAACGGGCTCTGGCGCAGGATCAACGGGCTCTGGCGCAGGATTGGACGGGGCCAGCACATCATGGGACTCGGAACTGGACGGGGCCAGCACATCATGGGACTCGGAACTGGACGGGGCCAGCACATCATGGGACTCGGAACTGGACGGGACCAGCGGCGAAGGCTCTGGGCTGGACGGGACCAGCGGCGAAGGCTCTGGGCTGGACGGGACCAGCGGCGAAGGCTCTGGGCTGGACGGGACCAGCGGCGAAGGCTCTGGGCTGGACGGGACCAGCGGCGAAGGCTCTGGGCTGGACGGGACCAGCGGCGAAGGCTCTGGGCTGGACGGGACCAGCGGCGAAGGCTCTGGGCTGGACGGGACCAGCGGCGAAGGCTCTGGGCTGGACGGGACCAGCGGCGAAGGCTCTGGGCTGGACGGGACCAGCGGCGAAGGCTCTGGGCTGGACGGGACCAGCGGCGAAGGCTCTGGCCTGGACGGGACCAGCGGCGAAGGCTCTGGCCTGGACGGGACCAGCGGCGAAGGCTCTGGCCTGGACGGGACCAGCGGCGAAGGCTCTGGCCTGGACGGGACCAGCGGCGAAGGCTCTGGCCTGGACGGGACCAGCGGCGAAGGCTCTGGCCTGGACGGGACCAGCGGCGAAGGCTCTGGCCTGGACGGGACCAGCGGCGAAGGCTCTGGCCTGGACGGGACCAGCGGCGAAGGCTCTGGCCTGGACGGGACCAGCGGCGAAGGCTCTGGGCTGGACGGGGACAGCGGCGAAGGCTCTGGGCTGGACGGGGACAGCGGCGAAGAGGGCTTGGTGCTGGACGGAACCAGCGGGGAAAAGGGCTCTTCAGAACCATGGATGAGGATGGATTGCATGGCGAAGATGGTTGGAGCCATCACCGGGGTGATGGTGATGCGGAGACCTCTCTCCATCAGGATCCTGATGAGGTAATCCGTCAGGTCATGGCCAGCCAAATCCATCAACCTAGACAAATCCATCTGTCTAGGTTGATCGTTCTGTCAGGTTTGTGTGCAGGATGCTGAAGATGAGGACACGGTAGCTGCAGTTTAGGAGATTTATTATACAAACTTAAACTTCCAAAAGCAAACAGGAACAAAAGAACAGATTCCAGGACTTCAGGGATAACACACAACCATACACGGACGACGATCAACAAACACTGAGGGAAAACACAGGGCTTAAATGAACAGGGCCTAATGGGAAGATTAACAGAACACAGGTGAAGGGAATTACTAATTAGACAGAGCGGGAAAACTAACAGGACTGAACCAAAATCACAAAGACAGGGGAAACCAAGATCACAAAACAGAACTAAACACACTAAAACGTGACAGAAGTGCAGAAATGACTGTCTTTGGAGGATAAAATGAGTAACCAAGAGAAATTTGCATGAAATTCACACACTGCTGGACTGCTGACATTAATACGGCTTCATCTCATTGGTCTGAAGTTTTTATTACTGAGGTAGAGTTTTCTCTGTTTTTTTAAAGTTGTGCTTGGTTGTGGTTATGTATTTGTGCAAAAGTTAAAATCGTTTTCATACAGCTTTTCCCGAACATTACCCCTGTCTTCCATTCTAAGACCAAACAGGTATTTCCGCCACAAACTGTCACCATTGGGTGAGCCAGAAGTTGACATGTCGGCACAGCGTTTTCATTCTTTCACAAGTTAATGTGAAGTTTTCTCTTCCCATTAAACTGGGTTATGAGAATGTATTTTACATAAAAACTGCACACTTCACCTTAAGATAGCATCGTTAAAAGGTGCTAAGCCAAAAGGTACAGCCGTACGAAAACCCTTATTAAGCACTGGGCTTAAAAAATTGCAGACTCTTATACAGGTCCTTCTCAAAAAATTAGCATATTGTGATCAAGTTCATTATTTTCCATAATGTAATGATACAAATTTAACTTTCATATATTTTAGATTCATTGCACACCAACTGAAATATTTCAGGTCTTTTATTGTTTTAATACTGATGATTTTGGCATACAGCTCATGAAAACCCAAAATTCCTATCTCAAAAAAATTGCATATTTCATCCGACCAATAAAAGAAGTGTTTTTAATACAAAAAAAAAGTCAACCTTCAAATAATTATGTTCAGTTATGCACTCAATACTTGTTCGGGAATCCTTTTGCAGAAATGACTGCTTCAGTGCGGCGTGGCATTAAGGCAATCAGCCTGTGGCACTGCTGAGGTGTTATGGAGGCCCAGGATGCTTCGATAACGGCCTTAAGCTCATCCAGAGTGTTGGGTCTTGCGTCTCTCAACTTTCTCTTCACAATATCCCACAGATTCTCTATGGGGTTCAGGTCAGGAGAGTTGGCAGGCCAATTGAGCACAGTAATACCATGGTCAGTAAACCATTTACCAGTGGTTTTGGCACTGTAAGCAGGTGCCAGGTCGTGCTGAAAAATGAAATCAAATGGAAGCATGAAGTGCTCCAAAATCTCCTGATAGCTAGCTGCATTGACCCTGCCCTTGATAAAACACAGTGGACCAACACCAGCAGCTGACATGGCACCCCAGACCATCACTGACTGTGGGTACTTGGACACTGGACTTCAGGCATTTTGGCATTTCCTTCTCCCCAGTCTTCCTCCAGACTCTGGCACCTTGATTTCCGAATGACATGCAAAATTTGCTTTCATCCGAAAAAAGTTCTTCCTCAGGGTATGGTCACCTCTTCTCGTTGTGCAGCGTTTTTTGCCACACTTTTTCCTTCCCACAGACTTCCCACTGAGGTGCCTTGATACAGCACTCTGGGAACAGCCTATTTGTTCAGAAATTTCTTTCTGTGTCTTACCCTCTTGCTTGAGGGTGTCAATAATGGCCTTCTGGACAGCAGTCAGGTCGGCAGTCTTACCCATGATTGCGGTTTTGAGTAATGAAACAGGCTGGGAGTTTTTAAAAGCCTCAGGAATCGTTTGCAGGTGTTTAGAGTTAATTAGTTGATTCAGATGATTAGGTTAATAGCTCGTTTAGAGAACCTTTTCATGATATGCAAATTTTTTGAGATAGGAATTTTGGGTTTTCATGAGCTGTATGCCAAAATCATCAGTATTAAAACAATAAAAGACCTGAAATATTTCAGTTGGTGTGCAATGAATCTAAAATATATGAAAGTTTAATTTTTATCATTACATTATGGAAAATAATTAACTTTATCACAATATGCTAATTTTTTTAGAAGGACCTGTAGTCTTCTTCATATTTTAGCTCTTTTTCCTCAGCTATGTTGAGAGAGATCTCATCTGTGCCTCTGCCATTAAATCTCTCTCTTTCAAATGTGCTTTGAAGATGGCTAACCCACTTTTCCTTGTCTACTTTTCCTGCTCGCTCAGACTTCAGGGTGGGGAATTAGCATACAGTCTCCCCATGTTCGTCACTCAGAAAGCCAAAAAAACTACACAGCTAAAGTGACAGAAAATCAGTGTTTATCCATTCTGTTTTTAATGGATTTTATATTGCTCGGATGGGTTGCAATAGAGCATTTACTTGGAGACTAAGTTTATTTCCTAATTAAACGTCCTCAATTTGTAAAAATGGGCAAATAGGCATTTGTTAAAAGCACTTAAGGGATCTATAACACGTTGAAAAATGCCTTCAGGGAAACGTGATGTAAGAAATCGTTAATATATCAACTGATCTACTCGATGGATGGACAAATAGTCAGAGAGTGGAGGAGAGAAGTTCAGCATAAAATATCTTTAGTCCTGGCAGTGTTCCTACCAGTGAAAACATCACAGTGCTGTCAGGGGCAAAATTGCTGCATCTGCCAGCAAATAAGCCCACAACCAGCATTTTTACCACTTCTGTGTGACAAGTATACCTGCAAGCACTGTTTCCGTGACAAACAAACAGTGTTTTGCCTCTGATTTTCTGCTAGTTTCATAGGCACTTTTTTATATTGTTGAATGCAGATGGTACATGCACTTACAGGAATAGTTGAAAGTTCTGTCATCATTTAGTCAGACTCATGTGCTCATCACCATGTTATCAGATTAACATTTTTTTTTTGTTACAAATGCGCCGTTAAGTTATGACTTATATATGGCAAACAAATTCTTTAACAGTTTGGGTTCAATAAGTTTTTTTTTTTTAAAGAAATGAATACTTTTATTCAGCAAGAATGCATTAAATTGATCAAAAGTGATGGTAAAGACTTTTTACATTGTTGCAAAAAAAATTCTGTTTCAAATAAATGCTGTACTTTTGAACTTTCTATTAATGAAAGAATCTTTAAAAAAAAATGTTTTACTGTTTTCCACAAAGATATTAAAGTGTTTTGAACATATGATACTAATAAGAAATGTTCTTGAGTAGCAAATCAACATATTAGAATGATTTTTGAAGGATCATATTAAAATAAAAAAGAGTTTTAAATTGTAATATTATTTCACAGTTTTTACTGTATTTTTGATCAAATTAATACAGCCTTGTTGAGCATAAGATACTTTTTTTCAAAAGCATTTAATAAGGTCCCAGGTACTCTACAGTTTAAACTTTTTTTTTTTTTAATGGTTGAAATTAATTAATAGGCTTAGTGGATACAAAAAGAAAGGGTCATAAATCTATAGCTTCAGGATTTTGCAGCATCCTCCAAGGCATATGCTTTCTGGTGTAGATGGAGAACTCAGTGACACTAGCTATTTCAAACCCACATTGAATACATCACAGGCATACATTTGGGATGACTCAGAGGCTTGGGTGTCATATCATCCTGTTGGCTAGTTATTTTATGATCAAAAAGCCCTTGTAATTGCTTTGGGAGATCATCAATTAGCTGGTCAATCACTGCTTTATACTAGCTTTGAAAAACTAATTTGATGAAAGGTTATTTAAATTGTTTTGATGATTTCAGAAATGTTACAACTTGAACTCTCAGCTGATCTCAAAGCAGGCAATGGGTTGGATTTCCGAGACAAAAACGTGTCTACCATGAGTTTGTTTACACATTAAACAAGAATCGATTGGTCCACTCCACATAAAACCAAATTTTGCTTTTGTAGAGTTACAAAATGCCTCTCTCTTGCTCTTTTCCTTTATCCTCAGGAAGGACTCTGTTGTGTGGGTCGCAAGGCCATGTGTGGGAGGCGTTTTCTCTTGGCTGCCAAAAGATGCTTCATACACCACCTGCAGTGTATTTAATGAAAGCACAATCACACATAATTGGCAAAAATTGTCTGGCGCTCTGTGCATTCAGCTGGAGCAACTGCGCTATTGACTGCCCTGAACATACACACACCCATCATCACAAACAAAAACAAGTGATCCATTGCATTAACTTCACAACCAGCCTTTCCTCTGGCTCTGTTTTTCATTTTTCAGAGCTGAAATCATACATACAGCAGCCAAAAAAGTATTTGGACACTTAAAATATTTAAATATAATTACACATTAAACAACAGAACATCAAACTAAGTTAGGCTAAATCTAAACAAATGCTGGATGCTTGGTGTTTACTTTTATCATTTAAAACCTTTAAACAATTTTTGGTAACACTTTATTTTAGTGTACTTGTTACACGTGTAGTTACTATAGTAATATATCTATAAATTATGCATAATTACATGCAACTAACCCTAAATCAAACCGTAATCCTAACCCTAACCCTATAGATAGTACATGTAGTTAATTAATATTACTCAGTAGCCTATTTAAACCTTGAAATAAAGTGTAACCCAATTTCTTCATTTTGTCTTTGAATTGTGACTAGGTTTGATATTGTCTTATCTATTACAGTGGCAGACACACAAGTATGGCTTAAATATTCAAACATTTTTGGGGTTACTGTGTGTTCAGATTTACTGCATACTGCAGCAGCAAACATTGCAGGCCATTTGAATGCAGAGGTACTGAACCATCTCAAAAAGAGTGTTATTATCAGCCATTTGTGCATTAATAAAAATAAACCTTTTGCAGGAAACCTGTCAAATCAGGATGGATGAGTATGAGTTTAGGATTGCTTTCTGATTATTTTGCCACACAATGGTTAATGAACCGTGGCGGGCAGTTGTGGCGGCAGTGTTTTGTCAAATAATATTTGCAAACAAAGCAGCGTATGGCATGGCGTATTTAATGTTTGCCGGTGTCATAGCGACTAAAAGCAAAGTCAACATTACTTACTTTAATGCAGCCTTTCTATTAGTTATACTGATAACATGAATTATCAGTATTTTATGGGTAACAAGTTAGGATTCAGTTATCATAGAATATTTGATTACTTTTAAAAATCACTGCTTGAATCACTTCTAAGTGAAGATAAATCTCTTCAAGATTAGTCTTAGAAAATAGTGAATGTCTTCTGCACTGTAGTTAAACTGGTCCATTCACGCTCATCTCCCTGCAGTCACAAATAGATTTTCTCTGTGATGCACACCTCTGGTGCCCTCAGAGCCTCCTCATTGAATTACTGAATAGATTCATTCAGCCTTTCCTGTTTTTTCTCTCTCTTTGTTGTCTGTTCTTTGTTGTTTAGGGGACATGTATAACTTTGAATGCTGGCTTCTCTGACAGCTTAGAAAACATATGTAAAGAACTGTCTGATGGTATTTACAATCTAGATAGAACGATAGGGCTGCCGATATTGAAAAAAAACCCTCATTGCATTGTGATATTTTGCTTTTCTGCGATATATCTGTCTTGAATAGCTGTATTTGGAAAGAATTAGTCTTTCTAGATTTATTGGGGTGAAAAAAATTGGGTGTTCACACTTGAGTATTTTCTTTATAAGAACCAACTTGTTTCAGTAACCATAATGTAAAAAAAAAAAAAAAAAAGTTCTTTCCGTTTGAGTTATTTTCACCGTTTTTGACCTCCCCTTTTAAGTATGACTAAAATAATAATATAATTTTATTGTGATTATTAAACAGATATATTAAACAAAAATAAGGAATGTATTGCAATAATACTAATACTGTAAAATATATGTTTTATAAAAGATAGTTATATAGTAAAACTGTTAAATTCCACTAATGTTTACATCTTAATTTTCAAAAGTTAAACCATTGCGCTTTTATTTTGGTGGTTTACCGGCAAATAAATATTTTTACAGGTTTTGTTTATGTGCTTCTGTTTCATCATTTACATGTGCAGCTCATGATACAGTGTTTCAGTAAATGAACAAAGCTGATCTGTGATGATGAAACACTTGAAGTGCATAATAAAAAAGCCCTAACATAAGTTTATACAATAACAGTATGCTGTCTTTGCCAAGCTTATATACAGTAATTAATGTGTGCATATGTAAACTGGCAGTGATATTGTGCTGTCAGACTTCTTCTCTCTGTTCTTTCTCTCTGAAAGCTCCTTTAATTTGTCAGGTCCACTGTTTTGCATTTAAAGCTCCTGTTCATTTCCTCAAAAGCAATTGGAAAAAGTTGTTACAACTCATAGCAGTCCAGCTGACCCAACAACAAATGCAGTTTCTTAGTGTGTGTTGGAAACAGTGCAGGAATAGAGAAAAAGAGAGGTTGGTTCATTGCAGCCGGTGACAGGAGCTGATTATGTGCTCCACTAATCAACAGCTCAGAATGAACCAGCAGGGTTACAGCATACGCACACACACACACACACACACTGCAAATTATCATTCATATTTCTATGCTATCATGCACCGAAACGATGCATTTGTTCTATAAAATAATGTGCATAATTGGTTGTCTTTTTTTCTCATTGTCTCTCAAAAGAATGTGTCTGCCTCTGCCATTTTTAAAAGAACAATTCTGATGTTCTGTCCTTTCATTATTTTACAGTACATGACGAACTGCGGCATATTTGACTCTTGACTCTTTTATTAAAATGAAAACCATCAGTCAGCGTATCTGTCTACATGTCCCTTTTTTTCTCTCACTTACTTTTCTTTCTGTCTTAAGGGCATTTTACACAGTGCATGCTAGGCAGTAAACTTTTCTATTTTTTGCATTTTCTATACACAGGAAACATGCCAATGCAATGCACATTGCTTTAGTTTAGCTCAATACTAGCACACAAAAACATTGTGCATTTATGAATGAGGCAAATACTCTAAACATTATATTCCAGGTTGCACGTAAGTGATAGCTGATTAAAAAAAAACACTTTGCAACTAAATCGCTCCCATTATAATCATTGAAGTGGTTTACACTGGAAGCATTCATTGCGTTGTGTCTACTCCAGACTTTCTTTTCCCCATCCGACTAAAATAAAATTATTTTAGTAATGTGATGTTTCTGATCTCTGGTATATTAAAATAATGTTTTTATGTAGATGCAGTTGTAGCAGTACAGAATTTATTTATTTGTATTAAATATGCTTTATAAGTCTTGGCAAAGTTTAAGTACTTGGAGTTACTACAGCTATAGTTGACAAACGGTGTTTCGTATAAACTAATTATGAATGAACGTGCCGTTGTTTGTCGCTCTGTCATTCTTATATACATCGTTTTCAGTAAAGTGAGTACATATCAATCTATCTGTAACAGAAAAAGCAATAGTGGCATGGTAAAAACATTGTTACTCACATTACTGTCGGATAGTCAGCTGTCAGCACTCATCATCTTTTAATGAACAGTGTCTTACTAATAGGATCTGAACCTTTGTTAAAAATAAAGTTCATCCAAGCTTTCCTAATGTTAGGATCACAAGAAAGGGAATGTAATGGAAAGACTGTTTTCCCACAACTTGGCGAAACATCAAAATGTCTTGTAATCCTCTGAGGCATCTCTATCAATTTGTTTCTTGAGTAATCCTGTGTTTGCGTCTCTCTCATATTTACTCACTTTCTACTACTTGCGTGAATCGGTGGGCGGGGCTAAAAAGTAATGATGTGGGCGTTGATCCTCTGCAGAGGCGGTCTTTCATCACACTATGATGTCATACTGAGACTAAATGCGAAACGAGTCGTTTTTGGCTACTTGATTTTTATAAAAGCTGTTTTTGGACTAACAAGGAAGTTTTGCGTTCTGAAACTTACAGGATATTTTTATAGTACAATGACGTCTTACATGTCAAAAGATAAAAGGAAAATGTGATTTCTCAGTTAATGACCCCTTTAAATGTTTTATTTATTTTTCCACACGAACAACAAATCAGTAGGATTTTTGAGCAGAAGCATGACAACCACTGTCGCTTTCAGTGCCGCCTCCGTTCTGCTGCCTCTGTCTCATTGAAAATGAAATGTAAACCCTTTGTAATTGTGTACTGTGTAAAATGGCATTTTTACATGGTACACCAAATCCTTCCTTTTCTTCCTTTTTTGTTTTGTTCTTTTGCCTGTCTTAATACCCTGCATTTGCTGACCACTGCAACATGTTTTCTAATCTACCCCCCACCCACACACACACACACACACACACACACAAAACCTCTGTCCCTTCCAATCTGCCAGACTGACCAGTAGATCAATAATATAGTAGCCAAGGTGTTCAGTCTTTCAAATATATCAGTGGACAGCCGAAGGTCATGCTGTAGGGTTTAGTCACATGACTCGATCTTGTGCTGTCTGCCCTATTACTTCACACAATGTCACAGATGTCACACACAGCAGAGGAACCTTGAAGGGAAGAGAGAGAATCAAGGCAGGTGGAGAGGTGGTTGAGAGAGATGCCATGAAAGAATGTGGTGACAGCAGAAAACGGTGAGAAAGAGAGAGAGGAGGAAGAAACGAGCGAGGCTGAGAACACATTCTGCCATCAGCAAATCTAAATGTGTGAATGCATTATTGATGCAGTGAGTCTCTGAGTTGCACTTGCCTTTCAGTGTGGACCAAGGAATCGGGGTAACAGCTGTTGGGAGCTCCCTCTGCTGAGATGCCGTCTAACTCCATCAGATCACAGCACTGAAGCTGTGCCTGTTGTGTTGGATGGGTGGGTGCTGTACGTAAAACCAACAGGGATTCAGTTGTCTTTTGAATTAAAGGGTACAAACTACCCAATAACAATGCATTTTATGCTGCCTTATAAGAGTAATAATCCACTTACGGCTGTGCATTACAGTGATTTTAGCAAGGTTAAGGTTGACTGCTTTAACATTACCCCTTTATCGGTGTAAAATCAATATAATACATGACTTCCCATGGCTTGTTGCTTTAATATGCTTTGATGTGAAATGTTTTAATATTAAACATAGACTACAACACCAGAGCTACAGCTGTTAAATGAAGAACTGAGTTAAATGGACTAATGCTGACCTCTATACAGACACCCGACCTCCATGTTTTGTTTGCCATCTATTATTAAGGCCAAGCTTTTTGATGAAAGAGGCATTTACCTCCAAACAGAACAAGAGCATGCAGAATAAATAAGGAAATTGAGCTGGTTTGTACTTGGATCTACCAGGTGATTCCTGACCAGCATTTCAGCTGTGTTTGCAGATGTCTCCTGTAAATTATTTATAACGGCTTATTTGTTAGCTACGTGCATAAAATGCTCAAGAACTATAGAGAGATAGTCATTTAGCATAAACTGAGAGCAGAGGTTGCCTGTTTCCATTAATTATGGCACACCCTTCCACAGCTTCTCTGACCCGAGCAGCCCGGGTAACAATGCGATCATGAAACTGGTCATTAGGTCATTGCAGTGCTCTCAGTGTGCCATTAAAGTTCATTCTGGTATTTTTAGCTAAAAAAAAACCCATGTGAGAGAGACTTTTGAAAACCAAAGGGCTTTTGATCAATCATTTAAACAAAAGCTTTTAGTCGAACACAATGCAGCTGAGAATTCTGCTCTGTAAAACTGGAAATACATTTCCTCTTTTCATTGGCATCGCAATGCCATCTTTCATGCTGTTCTGGGGGCTGCGCTAGCACAAATGTGCACACAAGAGGGTTCCCGTATTTGCTGAGCCATGCTTAATTAGAACACAGCCCCTGGAGAGCAGGGCAGAAGATAGACAGGGCTCTGGGGACGAGGACTCAACTCTGCCCCATGTGACAAGGTTTCCCACTCCAGACTAACTGTCGCCATGGCAAGGGTTGCCGAGGTGCTGTCGCTCCTGGATTCTGTGCGGACAGGAGCAGGAGAGTGACAAAGACAGGATGTGATGGCTTTGGATGGGGAGGCTTCAGATGTCATAACACACAAACAGACAGTGACACGCTCGCACACCCACACACATGCAACAGAGTTATCAGGGGTGAAGAGATTATTTCCTATTCCATCACATCAGATTTTCCTCCATAGGGGTTCTCCATCTTTCCCGGGGTCCTTGTGGATGTGATATAGTTTATACTTTACAACCGGATTTATGGCCATGTATTTATGTATGAGAGGCTGTATATACGAGCAGTGCAAAAATTGGTTACAGATGGAATATATTAGATGTTTTATTGATGCTATGTGTGGGTTGCAGAATTTTGTGGAAATTCGGGCACAACAAAATAAAAAAGATGTACATTTTGACATGTCAGTTGGTAAAAATGAAAAATTTTACTTCAAATGATTTCAATTAATTTTGTTATTTTAATTAATTGAACTAATTTTGTTATTCATCTCTTATTTTAATAAAAAATTAACAGATCTTAAAGTAACGTAACCGTAACAACCTAAATTAACTTAATTTAAATTAAATTAACTCTAATTTTATTTATTTATTTAAATTAAATGCAATTTTTTCCTTTGATCACTGAAAGTCACCATGAAATCAAAATTGACAACAATTCTTATTATTTTATGGAACATTGAATATTATAAATGATATTTCTGTGCACATTGATGCTTATAATCTTTTATCAAAATGACTTCCTCTACCTATTGCAGTGACATCTCTTCTCTTCTCTGATGATGTGTTTACCGGCGTGAGGGTGGGACAACTTTTCACTCAGGCCCTGTGGTATTAAAATGCGTTTATGTCAATCTGATCACAAGTGGACAATACAGCTGTAGATGGGGTCTAAAACATTTTGAGCTTATCCACTTTCACACGTCCTGATTTTGCGGAGTTAGACACGTTGGGTCAACATATTTTGTTTATCCTAGGTGAATAACACTGATGTAGAAGCACCTAACCCTGGTTATAAGCCTAAACTTGACATTAACCCTCAAAACCCTCAAATCTTGCATTTCTGTTTTCAGAATATATGTGACCATTTATCTTTTAAAAGTGTGACCCCTGGTGACCCCAGTTATGTCACATATAGGGTGCAGGGAAGCTTTTACATGGATCAGAACTAATTAGCTGCCTTCTGGAGATGTATTGTTTGGTATTAGTGTGTTGAGTAGTTGTAAGGGCTGATGGTAACCAATGTAACTTTGTGTGTATGTGGTTGCAGTTGGATAATCTGGACGAGCAAGCAGCTCAGATCAGAAGAGAACTGGATGGACGTCTACAGATGGCTGATCAGATTGCCCGGGTAAGTCTCATCATTTGATCACTTACATGTGGACAGAGATGCTCCGGAGGTGCTGTAAACAGAATTGCCACCGTTCCACTGCAACTCAGTCAATTCGGTTTATGTACCCACATTCAATTCATAATTTAAATCGGGATTTACCTTCGACTAGATCTGTTTCCCTAATACATAGTTCAGTGGTTGTAGCGTTTTCCATAGGGACCCCATTTGTCAGTCGACATAACGTTGTAGTGACTGACAGATAAGGGAACGTCTAGGTTACTGATGTAACCCTCGTACCCTGATGGAGAGTCGTTATGTCCCCCCTGCCACAACCATGAAGTTCCAGCAGAATGGCCGGGACACCGTCTCGGCTCTTCAGCATAACCCTGAATGAGAGGATGCGTGCCACCATCTTATATGCCCGTATATACGGGGGAGGGGCTCAGCATGCAAATTCCACTTGCCAGTTCCATTGGCCGTTTTTCTAAAACTCAGAGGTGATTGGGGCTCCCAAGTGAGACCCCATTTGGCAGTCGACACAACATCTCCGTTCCCTCCATCAGGGAACGAGGGTCAGTAACCAAGACGTTTTCAATGTGAAGTTTTAGTCATTTTGTTATACGCTTGTTTTTTTGTTTTTTTTGTTAGCTATATTTTTATTTTTATTTGAGGTTTAGTTTTATTTGAAGTATTTTGGTACTTATTTCAGATAGTTGCCAATGCAACATTACTTTTTTTTTCTTAATTTTTTCATCTTTTTTCTTTATATTTTATGTATATTTTATTATAACCCCAGTAACAATTTCTCATAAAATAAAGTCATAAATAATATCTCGAACACACACACACACACACACACACACACACACACACACACTGATCAGACTAAAATCATAGCATTATACCATTAAGTTTTTTTTTTTTTTGTGATACATTTTTTCCCCATACAAACAATGACATAAAAAATAACTTTAAATACTTTGTCAATATGATAGGAAAATCATGAAATCATTTGAATAACCTCTTACTCTAAGCTTTGAGCTTGAAAGTACTTTTCTATATCTTTTTTATACTTTTACAGAATGTATAAAATATATATTTTTAAGTTTTTAATAGTGTTAAATGTTATGCTTCATTTTTTTGTTATTCAAAACTTCAGGCTGGCAAATTCCCCAAGTTTGTGTCGAAGGAGATGGAGGCTATGTATATAGAGGAGCTAAAAAGCTCAGTCAACCAGCTGATGGCTAACCTGGAGAGTATGCCGGTTTCAAAGGGAGGAGAGTTCAAACTGCAGAAGCTAAAGAGGGGACACAACACCTCCATCATTGATATGGGGCAGGAAGATGAAAACCAGCTGTCCAAGTCTGATGTTGTCCTGTCTTTCACACTTGAGGTAAGAACTGTTCTAGCCTACAGGCAGTGTATTAGTTTTTGTGCTCAAGGCCAGGGTTCAGTATAGTGTGCCTTTTCATCGGGCCCAGGGGATAAAGTGTGAATTTTAGTGGTGGCCCTGCTCAAGGCTTCCAAACTTTGGACTTTCTTTGGTGAAGGTTTGTGGCATTTCGCCTTACTTAGACATTCTTGATGTTTCGCACACAATTAACCATTAAGTGTAAAACATATAACCAAAATTGTGAGACAATGGCAGATGCAAAAGGGGTGGCAGAAGTGTTTGAGAAGCCTGTTTGGGAAACATTAAGCATTTTTGGTGCTAGTGGAATAGAAATTACAAACATTAACAAGTATTTTTTTAAGGTTTAGTTGTTGTTTTATCATTTGAACCATTGAAATGTGCTGATTTAAACATTAATTTAAGTAGTCAGTAGCCTGTGTTATATAGTTGAAAACACATTGCATTTTTTTTGCATTAAGTATCATGTAGCTCTTACTACCACTGATCGTAAATATGTTTTTGGAGTCCAAGGTTTTGCCTATCATCATTTCGAATTAATGAACACCCCTTAGTTTTGATAGAGAATTTAAATGAGAAGTAATGATAAATTTAGCAACATTAGCAGCCGCAGCATTAGTTTAAGACATGCGTCTGTGAGATTTTAACTTTTACTGAATTTCCAGCCTTTCCTATTGCATAAATTATAGGCAGAATGGGCTGCAGCATATTAGAAAAAGGTTATACAGCATTTTTGATAAATGATTCCCGAGGATATTGAATGCCTCTGAGAAATCTCCCCTCTCAAGTCTGAGGTTTTGCTATAATTATACTACCTTGAGCTTGCTCATTTTCAGGGCAGTTGATTATAACTGGGCATGGCTTTAGTAGTCACAGAGGCTGACAGAGCAGTGTTTTATGTATTTGATAGCCTGGCTTGTGTCTTTGGAGTCTATTTTGTTTTGAGGAGCTACGAGCTGGCGAATTTTATAGGTGCTCTGGGTGTGTGTGGATTGATTTTCGGTCCAGACGTAAACAATGCTTATTCAATGAGTGTCAAGAGCAAAAAAGTTGATTGATAATAAAAGTTTATAATATGGTCAAAAGGTTGAGCTGGATCCTGATTGGCTAACAGCATGGTAAATGACAGCATCCAAGGGAACTGCTTATGTGAGTATTACAACACATACCTGCATATGAAATAAAACCAAATGTTCCTTCTGTGTAGGTGGTGATTATGGAAGTTCAGGGGTTGAAGTCGCTGGCTCCCAACCGCATCGTGTACTGCACGATGGAGGTGGAGGGTGGAGAGAAGCTACAAACTGACCAGGCTGAAGCATCCAAACCAACGTAGGCCATTAATGTCAAGATTCAAACAATTTTGATGATCATAATTAACATCTACACTGCTCTTTCAAAAGATTGGGGCTGGCAAGATTTTTTTTATGTATTGAAAGTCTTTTATGCTCACCGAGGCTGCATTTATTTGACCAAAAATACAGTAAAAACAGTAATATTGGGAAATTATTAGTACAATTAAGCATAACTGTTTTCTAATTTAATACGTTTTAAAATATAATTTATTCCTGTGATGGCAAAGTGGAATTTTCAGTAGCCATTACTCCAATCTTCAGTGTCACATGATCCTCCAGAAATCATTCTAATATGCTGATTTACTGCTCAAGAAATATTTCTTACTATTATCAATGTTTAAAAAATAAATAAATATTTAAAAATGTTTTATTATATATAATAAAATTATATATAATTTATTATAAAAATATTTTTATGGACACCATGATTATTTTTCAAGATTTTTAATGAATAGAACTTAAAGAACTTAGAATAGACATAAATATCTTTACTGTCACTTTTGATCAATTTAATGCACCCTTACTACCTTTAAAATATGTGTAAATGAATGCAGATATGGGTCTTTCAGTGGCTAGGGCTGATATCTGGGGAGCAAGTTGGACGGCGTTAGCTTATTACTTAGTAATAATTTATAATTATAAATAATTTATTTATATGCTCTACAGATTTCTAATCTAGAGTTTTCTAATGGCAGTGCAGTTTCAGGTGTTGTGTCCTCCAACTAGAAGTCTCTTATTTGGCCAGAGGCAGTTACTCAAGGGATGAACACATGATGTGGTGCTATTTTTGGGCCCTACGTTCCATCATTGGATCAGATGCCAATTTATAACGAGCTAAAGAGCAAGAGGGAGCCTGGTAGAGCGAGAGAGAGAGTGAGAAAGAATGAGGAATACAAGACACAGCCTCCATGTCCCCTCAGAAAAGTAATCAGCTGTGGAGAAACTGATTAGGAGTGCGCATCCCAGCGGAGGGAGGAGAAGGAAAGAGACAGAGAGAGCGAGCCTCTGGCACTGCCGAATAATAATGACGTCATGTGAGAATTAGCATTTAAATTCTGTCATCACACACAACAACCTTCACTTGTGTGTGTGTAAGTGAGAACTTACACACACACAAACACGCTCCGTATAGCACGCCTTTGACGGGAATAAAATCTGTTTCATATACAAGGTCACCTTCTTTCCCCTCATTGGGAGGAAAACCTACAACGAAGAATCGTCTTCTAGGACATTTTCTTCCCCGTTTTATCCCTTTCTCCGTGCCATCCTTTCCTTACAAGGCTGGGAAATAAGGCAAAAAAAAATATCTCAATATATTTTAACAATATTCAGTATACATTTTTTCACTATTTGATCACAAGGAAGAATTTATTTATTTATTTTGCACCAATACATATTTAAACAGTAATATATACTTAAATATATTTTACAATTATATTTCACTATTTATTTATTTTTTTAATCATATGAATAATACCATGCAGAGAAGTTTTAAGTGCAAATGAATCAGTTTAGAGTTGATATATTAATACAGATCCATTTGATTTCATTAATTCACTAAATTAATCACAAATTAACTTTTTTGCTTCTGAAGTTCAAATGAAAGATGCTATTAAAACATTCACAATGTTTCATATTACATGAACAGCAAAATCATAAATTTATCATGAATATTCAGTATATCTCCCAGCTCTATTTTTCTTCCCATATCAGAGCTCCCCCTGCTCCTCTTTTATTCTGTATCCACAATTCCGTTCCATTTTTTTCCTCTTTTCTCAACTTATATTTTGCTTCTCGCTCTCTTTCTTCTTCTTTCAACTGTAAAGCACTTAGCTCTTATAAAAGCCTTATGATTATGAGTCATAGAACTCTGTCTATATTCATGTATTCATGCTGTCACTGGCGGTTGGAAACGGAGAGAATTGGCTCATTTTGGCAAAGCATAACAGCGCTAATGGACACACAAGAATGTGTCACATCGAACAGACATGCTGAAGGAGAGAGAGATTAAGAGGAGGAGGAGATCGAGGAGAGCGAACGAGGCAGAATCGAAGAGAAAAGGAAATTTGACATTCAGAAGTACTCAGGAAATGTTATTCAGTCAGCTGTTCAAGAATAAACCTGTCTTACGCTGTCCCAAAGGCGATCTCACACATACACACAGTTCAGTCATGCATGGCCTTGTGCAGTGTCAGCAACCTCCCTGACACGCCATTAGCACTGTTAGAATGCTAACCCATCCGTATCCATGGAAGCAATACAAACACTTGCCCAGAAACTAAACATGTTTCGTTCATTAACATACGACTTCACTATTATTTGTGTTTTATCTGTGCAGAAACCTGCTGCTTATTGACTAAGCATCTGCAATGCTCTATGGTCAACCAGGTGCTAAATTCAGTGATATAGAGCTCCAGTGTGTTTAAATTAAGTTTTTGTAATTATTTTCAGTGCTAACAAGTCTTCAAGTCAGCTTTTCTATTTACAATAAATTAGGTTCACCTAATATTTTTTTAAATTGTATTTATATAAATTGTAGATTGGGCCTAATTCACAATATATATATTTAACATCTGGCTGTTACTGTTTGCAGTAAGTACATTTTTTGGATGTATTGCTCCATTACCTTCAGTAATTTGCATAGTTATTTTTTTTTGTGAATCTGGTGCTACAGCACTGCAGACAGAATGTGAAAATGATCAGTGGGTACAATTCATTCTTAGTGAATTCTTCCCTTTGTATTATAAAATATTTAATATCCCTTGTAGGCCCTTTGAAAAATATGGTGGCAAACAAATTTTCCCTAAAGCTCATATTTTCACATGTAAATTATGTTTTTGCTGATTGCTGTTGGTCTCTATCCATCCTCGACCGCCCAGCCGTTACACGATTATCGCCCCCTGGTGGTCATCAAGCAGATTGACGATTGTGTTCTCCCATCGTTCAGTCTGCATTTGTCACTTCTCTAAGTGATAAATCACACTTCCCACCACACACATAGCAGTTTTTTTCCCTCTCGCACTAGCTTTCCCTTTTTGCCCTCTTTTTCATTTCTTTTTCTCTCCCCCTTTTTCTTTTTGTCTCATTTGACTGCTGCCTCTGAAACATGCAGCCTGTTTCCACGGCAGCAGATCCTGTCACGTGTTCCGGTTTTACTAGGCCAACTCTACCACTCACCGTGTGTGTGTGTGTGTGCAGGAGAGAGTGTATCCGTGTTTTCCTAGGTGAACGTTTCTATGCTGTTGCGTCATATTGTTCTGAGATTGTGTCCATTTATTATTTATAATATCAATATTGATCATATAAAGCATTGTGTGAGCCCTGCTACTATGCGATCTCTCATACATGCAATATTTCTCCCTTTATGATGGCTTTACACTACATGCATGTGGATTAGTGGGACGAGCGTAAAGAGATTATAGCAGGGGCGTTTTCTTTAAGGAATCAGAGGAGGCAGATATAATGAAATATGCGATCTAAGTCAGTGACACTAGCAGATTAAGTTTTAGATGGATTCACCATCTCTAGTCTCATTGAGATACTAAGGCACAGTGTTGGGGGGTTATGCATTACAAAATGCGAGTTATGTAATCAGATTACTTTATGTGAAGTGACTAGTAAACACATTACTTTTAAATTTACATCAAAATATCTCAATTAAGTAATGCAAGATACTTTGTTTTCCCAATTATTGACGGACACCTCTCTTGTCCCCATGTTGAGAGAAATTGGGAATTAGGTGCAGTTTGTACGCTGTAAAACAATTATGGTCATTGTAGTTCTAGACACAATGTGAGCATGCATTTACTCATCTCACTTGCACAAAAAAAAAAAATCAGAAATCCTCAAAATGAATAAAAACAGTGAAATGCAAACTCAAAATATTACGCAAACCTGCAATAATGAAATGTTAAATAAAACAAATGTACTGTATGTATTTAATCTTACTTTATTAACCAATGTCTTTGCTGCTGACCTTTGATGATCAATTCAACCATACTAAGCAAAAATGACTTTAGTTAAAAAACATATTTGTGTTTTATTTTTATTGCTGAAGTAAGAGTGTTGAACTTTCTTCTCATGCTCTTCTGCGTAGCATGAATTTTGAAACATGGTAATTCTATTAAGTTAAAGAAAAAGTTTGGAAATAGACTGCCTTATTTTTGCAAATCAATCCTAATGAGAAATTCGAAGTTGAGTAATCAACTAAAAAGCAAAGAAAGCAAATTCTTCCTGAGTAAATTAGTAAATTAATAAATATCAGGTTAGTTTAATATTCCAGATTCAGTTAATATACTCTAGAATGTATTCATTTAATTTAACATTGTAAGAATTTGTACTGCAAACATTCTAAATACTTCTTCTTTCTTACTTCTCAATATGGATTTAATCTTCCATTTTAAGCTTAATGGAGGCTTAAAAATCTGTGCAATCGTTTTCCAACTTTTCTTCAAGTAAAGTGAACTTGTTTTAGTACAGAAGTCAGTTAAGACAAGTTTGAAATGCTCAACTGCAATAAACTTTTTTGTAATAAACAGCTAGACAACTGTTTAAGAATATTAGAATAATAAAACTATGCTTCTAAAACATCTGTCAACATTCTTGTATAAGACTTACATTTACAGACCTCTTGGCTAAACAGCATTCGGCTGCAATTACAACTTATGACATCAATAACTGAACTTATAAGGGGGACTGTGTGTAAATCAAATCAAAATTAACTTAAAACATTAAATGTTTTAGCAAAAACAAACAGATTAGACTTTAAAAAACAACTGCAAAGAGAACTTTGCCTCAGGTCTGAATCCATTGGATTCAGATAATGAATGGGTTGAGAAAGAGTAAATAATGGTGGACTGTGAATGTGAACTCTCAAAATCTTCTTTAGGTTTTTCATTTATTTATTATTTTCCAAATGTCAAACTTGTCTGTTGTGTGGGAGAATCTCGTACCAGTAATCACCAGAGAATATCCTCGGTTGAATGCGTTATGCAGAAAACGTCAGATGATACTCTTTACCCACTGGTCTGTCTCTCATGCACTTGACATTCAGTATTAGATTTTTACGACCTTATCAAATGATTTGTTGGCAAACTATTTCATCAGCCCTGCCGTGTAGCCGAATAGGACTGCAGAGATTGTTTTCCTCGCTGATCAAAGTAATACAATGAAAACAAGGGTTGCGAGATGTCTCTGTGCTCAGCAGTTACGCAGTGATAAAGTAATAAAGAGTGGCCGAGTGTCAAGGAGATCTATTATACCTGGAGAAAGCCATACATTCCAGAGCCCCTGGAAGTATAACCCTTGGTGGCTGTACTTTTTGAGTTTTTCTGTGTGTTTTGTGTGTGTGAGATGGATAAAAATGAGTGTATAAAGTACATAGAAGACTACCATCAAAGACATGAATGGTGTTTTTGTGTATGTGTGTTCTCAGTTGGGGAACCCAAGGAGACTTCACCACCACACACCCTCTGCCAGCGGTCAAAGTGAAGCTCTTCACCGAGAGTACAGGGGTTCTAGCCCTGGAGGACAAGGAGCTGGGCCGGGTAACACTCAATCCTTCTATTCTTTCTGGTGGCTTTGGACATCTGTCATTCTGTTTTGTTTTTTTGGAGTTTGTTTGAGGCTGTTATGGTGGAGTTGTAGAAGTGATGTCTTTGTAATCCTCCTTTTGCTTCATTCTCCTGCTGATTGATGCCTGTGAATCTCCAGTCTTGAAAATCCCTGTTAAAGAAACGAGAAGTTTGGCTTTTAAAGTTGAACCACTGCTCTGTTTCTACAGTAAATATTTGTTTTTCTTACAGAGGTTATATTCTCAAAGAACGAAACAGGCTTCCTGAGTTAGAATTTGAATTGAAATAACCATGCCCCTCCGGATGTTGAATTGTTTTAATAAAACAAATAATTAACCAAATGCCAACTGATTTTGGCTAATTATGCCTGTTTATGCCATAATAAGAACAAAACTGTCAAAACAATTAAACAATGGCATCACAACTCTATAAAATATAGCATTCTGGGAAATGGCATGCTTTCTACATACAATTAATACACTGAACAAAGTTCAAGAATTTTGAACTCAAAGATCTAAGACTTTTTCTATGTACACAAAAGGCCTATTTCTCTCAAATATTGTTCACAAATCTGTCTAAATCTGTGTTAGTGAGCACTTCTCCTTTGCCAAGATAATCCATCCACCTCACAGGTGTGGCATATCAAGATGCTGATTAGACAGCAAGATTATTGCACAGGTGTGCCTTAGGCTGGCCACAATAGAAGGCCACTCTAAAATGTGCAGTTTTATGACACCGCACAATGCCACAGATGTCGCAAGTTTTGAGTTTTGTACATAGAAATAGTCTTAGATCTTTGAGTTCAGCTCATGAAATATGGGGGCAAAAATAAAAGTGTTGCGTTTATAATTTTGTTCAGTGTAATAAAAAGCTATGTTATTAAACATAATAGAAACATTTACTACTGTTAAAAAATCAGTAATATTTTTTTTCTTTTATGAAAAAATGTATGTTTATATATTAAGTGCACATTAAATTGATCAAAAGTGACAGTAAAGACATTAATAATGTTAAAAAGTATTTCTATTCAGAGTAATGGCTGCTGAAAATTCAGCTTTGCTGTCACAGACATAAATTATTAATTAATTCTCACATTTTTAAAAATATTTAAAAAGAAAAAAGGGTATTTTAAATTGTAATGTTATTTCACAATATTACTGTTTTTATGTATTTTTCATCAAATCAATGCGGCCTTGGTGAGCATTTTTTTTATTCAAATTTGAATTGCAATTGGCCTTTATGTTAATATAACCTTAATAAGAAATCATGAATTGGAATTTAAAAAGCATTTTACATTCAAGGACTCAGAGGTCATCTAATTATGATTGGATGTTTGGTACATGGTTGATAAATGTGTCTTCATCAAGACTGAGGTAGGCAGGCATCTCTAAGCATTCAACTCTAGCTAAGAAATAGATTGAGCCAACTTATCAAATAAAAAAGCACAGGAGAGAATAGAGAGAAACTGGCTCTTCTCTGATAAGTTGCCAAGAGAAGAGCTGCACATCCCAACTCTCAGTGCACAGAGGCATGAGCCAAAATTAATTGAATGTTGAGAATTTCACTAAAAGCGCTGACTGGCAAAGTAATATGTCATTATCAGCTCACACCCAGACTCAGGGATATTTTCCCACACAACCTGTTTATCCGTTTACTGAATGCTTCATGTGTGAAAATGTCTTAGCGTTTCTAGGGCAGACACTGGCTATAGGATTACATGTTAAAGGGATAGTTCACCCAAAAATGAAAGTTCTGTCATTCTATCCTGAAAGAAGGTCATATGGGTTCGGAAAGACTTTTGGGTAAGTAAATAATGACAGAAATTTCATTTTGGGTGTGCTGTTTTTAATGGTGATAGCTTTGTCTCTCAGTCAGTGGTTGCTCAGTCTGGTTTGAATTGTGATCATATGGACTAATAATCATGGTTCTCTAATGTTGAATGATTAGGTGGTTCTTCACCCAACTCCAAACAGCCCAAAGCAGGCAGAACTCCACAAGATGGCTGTGACCAAGGCTTGCCCTGATCAAGATCTGAAGATCAAACTTGCCGTCCGCATGGACAAGCCTCAGAACATGAAGGCTTGTGGGTAAGGGCTTTTGTGGGTACAGAAATACTTCTCTGTAAAAGTCTTCTGTTCATATGGAGATTACATTTTAAAACAGTATAATCCACACATATCATCTTTTGTTTCATGGTTAAATGAAAAATTGTGTACACTTCTGTCAAAAGTTTGGGGTCGGTAAGATTTTTTAAAATGTTTTTGAAAGAAGTGTGTTATGCTCACCAAGGCTGCATGTATTTGATCAAAAATACAGTAAACCAGTAATATTGTGACATTATTGAAATTTTAAATAACTGTTTTCTTTTTTACTATATTTTAAAATGTTATCTATTTATTTGATGATAAAGCTGGATTTTAAACAGGGTTGCTTAATCCTTCAGAAATCATTGTAATATGCTGAACTGGTGATGCTGATTTATTATCACAGTTGAAAACAGTCATTCTGCTTAATGTTTCTGTGGAAACTAATACTTTTGTCAGGATTCTTTAATGAACAGAAAGTTCAAAAGAGCAGCATTTATTTGAAATAGAAATCTTTTTATTATAAATAAATTATTTTATAAATGTCTTTAATGTCATTTTTGATCAATTGAATGCATCCTTGTTGAATAAAAGTAATAATTTCTTTTTCTTTTTTTTAAACATTTTTATTGACCACACACTTTTGAACGGTGGTGTATGAGTTAAATTAATAAAGGAAAATACTGATGAAGCCTGTGATTATTCCATCAGGTATTTATGGGCTGTTGGCAAAAATGTTTGGAAACGCTGGAAAAAGCGCTTCTTTGTCCTGGTCCAGGTATATCTTTTTATATACATAAACATTTTGAGTGAAGAATACTGTAGTTTGACTTTGTTATTCCATGTGACATGTGTTTATTGTTTTCCAGTGTTTTGATGAACCATGTACAATTTTAGGTAGTGCATATGACATTGATTTAACCTGAGAACCAAGAATGCCAAGTGTTTTAAAACTATTTGTTTCTCTACTGCTATAGGTAAGTCAGTATACGTTTGCCATGTGCAGCTATCGAGAGAAGAAGTCAGAACCGCAGGAGCTGCTGCAGTTAGATGGCTATACCGTGGACTACACTGACCCACAGCCAGGTAAAACTCTCACATTCACAGATTACTCTTATGTACCACTCCTTTATGGAACTATTATCACTTTCTGATTGTCAAAACGTTAGTTTCCATTGTTACTGTAATAAACTACATCTTTGTTAACTCCGCTGAGACACCTGTGTGCACTTAAGGGGAGCTGACTTCATACATCCAACTTGGGTGCAATTGGTTAAAAGGAATCGCAAAAAGCCTTAGAAAAGTGAAGCCAATTCTGAGAAAGAGTCTAGAATAATTTCTTTCCAGGAGCCATTTGAAATTTTGTTTATAATGCAGCAAAAGTGCATTTTTTAGTGTATCCTCCAATGTCTACCTGAATTTGACTTATTTTTTTTTGTGTGCAGGTCTGGATGGAGGCCGGGCTTTTTTCAATGCAGTAAAGGAGGGTGACACTGTGATCTTTGCCAGTGATGATGAGCAGGACCGCATCCTATGGGTGCAGGCCATGTATCGAGCTACTGGCCAATCACACAAACCCGTCCCGCCCACCCAGGTCCAGAAACTGAATTCTAAGAGCGGAGCTGCGGCACAGATGGACGCCCCCATCTCTCAGTTCTGTAAGTAAACATACCAGTAAAGCATTTCATTACGATGTCAATCAAGACAAAAATTGACTGAAGCTGAGATGGCGAATAAATTAAATACATAGCAAGGCTTGTTAATCACCATCTTTTATAAACCGCTCTGTTATTTAGGTTAGCGCCCCATGCCCTCAACTACTTACAACTACTTACTGACAGTGACATTGTTCGCATGACAACACGTCACAAAGTGGATAATAATTAATAAATGAATTCAGGTTGTTGTCAGGTTGAGTTAGTAACTCATAATATCATAGTGATGTCACCTTGCACTCTCAGCACACTGCACAAGTAGCAGGAAAAGGTAAGAGCGAGTGTGTATAGTGGAGCAATGTGTTTATTTCAATGTCCATGTCTTCGTTTCTGCCCGCACCCACTCCTGATTAGCTTTAACATCTGCGTGTAAGAATTTTCAGCCAATTTACAATAGTTTAAATTATTTAAATTGGTCAGTTTAAAATAGGCCTTTCTTTTTTCTATAAAGATATTATCAACCAAAAAATGAAAATTATGACACCTTTTACTCATCCTCATGTTGTAAAAAAAAAATAAACCTCTTTCTTCTGCAGAACACATACATTTTAGTCAGTTTTTCACACAAAGCTATTATATAGCTTCAGAAGATTTGGAAATTAAGCTTGAACCCTGTTCATTTGCATGCAAAAATTTATATTTTGTCTTTTTGTTTTCCACGGAAGAAAGAACGTTCTAGGGGTTTGGAATGACATGAGAATCAGTAAATAATGACAGAATTATCATTTTTGGGTGTACTGTCCCTTTAAGACGTAAATGGGACCTTTCGTTGCATTGCGATTCTGCCACAAATGTTCTTACCAACATTTGAAACACCTGTGAAAGTTAAAAAAAAAAATACTTCACACTAATATCAAGTCACTTTGAAGCATCTAAATAATAATAGATCCTGCTATTCAGAACCTTGTCTTTTGGTGTGCATCTACTTCAGCATCTGTCCATAGCAATGTCTTATATCACAAAATGTCTCTTAACAGAATTTATTCACTGTTAAAATAAGTTCAATAAAATATAGCTCACGGTTTAACCTCATACAAAATCTAAAGGTAAAGGTTCTGTGTTGTTTTTCCATTGATTTATTTGTCTTGTTTGTGAATGTTTCTTGTGGTCAGATGATTCCCTCACAAGTTCAGATGCCATTCAATTTTCTCACTATAAGACAGACCCTCTCCCCTCTGAAACATTAATACACTGTGTAAATGTTTCACCCTCCACCTTAACACACCCCAGGTGGTCTTGAATGGCACAGAGTAGTGGAATATAACATGCTGTACACACACCCACGAGCAAACATTCCTTTGCTGCAGAAGGTTTTCACAGATTCTGGAATACTATGAAGGTTCTGGCAACAGTTTTATATATATACATAAATATATTAAATTAATTACTCTGATTGAATACAGAGTACCTGTATCATAATAACATACAATGATTAAGGTAATATTAAAAAGGGAAATGGATACCCCGTAGGGTTTTGGGAACACTTTACAATAAGGTTCACTTTGTGAAATACAAAGTTCTGTCATGAAACTCTAGATGGCGCTGGCTAATAGGTCCTTTAACTTAACCTGCTCGTAATCACATCATATCTATATGGCACAGCTGATTGGTTCCTGCTGTATTGATCCCCAATGAGCTTGCATGCTCAACCTTCAAATACTTGTTTAGCATTTGCCTTAGCTGTGCAGTACGCTTTTAGAAAGGCTAACTTTATTTGCTCAACTTCCAACAACACTTTTTCCAAGGCTGATGTTTTCCTTTACTCGTGGTCATGTGTGTTTCAAGCACAAATTATTAATAGTTTAAACGTGCTAATAGCCTTTATATAGTTCTGTTGTGTTCGTTTTATGTTTGTTCTGAGAATAGAAATTACTTTCTTTCCTCACCGGAATTCCTCAACAACTTCTAAAACAACATTCGGAGGCAATACATACTACATTAAGGCAATACTAAATAACATTCTATGTGTGCCTGTCAATAAACATTAGTGTGCCACTCTCAGACTGAATAACATAAAAGACACTAGACCTCTGCCAAAAGTGTGTCTGGGTGTTCAGCGATTAGAATACAAAGCTTACACATTGTTTATCATAAACTAGCAGCACTACCTAAATTTACGGTCAGGAGCCCCTACTGGTGACTGGATTTATTCTCTAAGCCGTTTATTTGCTCATTTGTTTTTACCTGATTCAGTACCTTCATAGAATCAATTTAGAAACTGATACTGGCATCGAATACACATTTGACCAACATTCAAATATACTGTATGTCTGAAGGTAAGTGTATTTGCCAGTACAGTGTTAGTATATGTTTCAGTGATCTAGTTGAGTCTGATCTAGATTGTATCCTGTGAGAATCCTGTCAAAATCAGCTGCAGCAGAGAACAACGTAATACACCGAAATATAGTCCTTTCTTTCTTTCTTTCTTTCTTTCTTTCTTTCTTTCTTTCTTTCTTTCTTTCTTTCTTACTGTCTTTTCTTTCTTTCTTTCTTTCTTTTTTTCTTTCACTACTCGATCTGTCCACCCACCAGTTCAAACTGCACTATCATGTCGGTACAGGTTGTTGTATTTTACGTTGTGTTTTTTCTTCGTTCATGCTTTGCTTGTACCCTTCTTTAGTCCTGCAGCTGTAGTGGAGTCAGGGTTTTCGTGTCTGCTTTTTCCTTCAGCCTTGTTGCTAGTCTTTATGTTATTCTGGTTTGTCCCTTCTTACCCTGCTGTCTTCTAGCTGGACTCAAGGGTAAGTGCTAACCTGTTAGCTAGCACCAGTCAGATAATCATAAAACCATTATCTGACCTATGCAACGTGCTCTCTTTTTCCTTTTTCTCTCGTTCTTTTTCTCCTCCTTTCAAATCTCACTCCTCATGCTTTAGACCTAAGTAGATTATTTTACTTTTCCGTTGATGATGGCTAAAACTGCAAACTTTCATTATTCTTGCCAGTTTAGGTTGCATGTAAATTAGTGCGTTTGTACTTATTATTTAGCTAAGTTAATATGGTTTATGATTTATTTGCATAATTGCCTTCTCTACATAAACATCACTAGCATCACAAGACCCCTCAGAGTAAAGTAAAAGATGGGGTTTGACTTGTTTTGGTGGCATTTCATTCTAAAAATGTGATTTCTAAACTTATGGGACAATTCTGAGAATGTTTGGGATGACTGACGAAGTCAAATTTGTCCATTCCTAAGTTTGACCATCAATTCTGTCTACAGTAACAGCAGCAGTGAAGCACTGTACATGTTTGACCACTTGGACTTTACTCTCGAGGGTTCAGTTGCCTTTCAACTGATTTCTTTATTTTTGAACTTGAGCTTTACAAGAGTTGGCAAATATGTAAGTGGAGTATTCTGAATGCTAATGTGAAGGAGCAGGCACTGCCCTCCCTCCTCACCAAGAAATACTCCTATTTATCTTTCGTCCAGAGGAAATGGGCCTCTTTAAGTAGTCCCTAAACCCAATGTAGAACTTAGCAAAGATATAGTTCATTATTTGCACCTGTGTGTGTTTGCCCTTATACTGCTTGAGTAGGTGAGCATTTTGATGTCATGTTATCCATTCAGATGCTGATGGAAAGACAAGTTCATGTTCTTCCTTTTTGATTATTCTCAATTTTTTTTTTTTTTTTTTTACAGAGAATGAATTAATTACTTTTTAGACTTTGTTGGCTTCCTGTTAAAGCCGTGTATCTGCACTAGAACAGTAATGCTAGCCTGTTGGCACGCCACTGAAGTGGCTTGCTTGTCAGTGTGCTCAGCAACCCTTATGAAAACACTGAAAATTTCTCCAGTATTGTCAACTTGCAAATGCTAAGAGAAAAATACGGAATGCTAAAAGATAGGCAAGCGGAAAATGTTACTCCAGTTTTTTTTTGTTCCTCTTCCTTTTTCTTGCATGACATTGGAAAGCACAGTGGAGTGTCTCACTGTGTTCCTGCATGTAAAAGACATCCATTTTCAATTAAATATCATATATAACCATTAAAAAAGCATCAGGAGTTATTTTATAGTGGTAAAATATTATTAATAACAGGGTAGGAAATGGTTCCTAGTTTATTAGTATCCCCATAAGTCCTAGTCTTATTTAAATGCAGCACAGCGGTTTTTGCACAAGCCGATTTAAAACTGTGGAATGTGGAAGTACATTATTTTAATTAATGTATAATTATGAAATATAAAAATGCAAATGAATAAGGCACATCCTTTAATCCTGTAGGTTTACCCTGTAATTAGGACACTTTTGCTTATTTCTTCCCTTTAATTCCACGGTTAGTATAGCTCATATAGTCTGTTATGCATTTTTACACTTCCTTTTTCTAATTTCTTTATTATCCTGAGTTGCTCAGTTATAAGGCTTCTTTGCCATTCATTCTGATGTTGAACTTTTCTCAGTTTGTCCGTTATCTATCCTAGCTCATTACCTCACTGAGTTCTTCATTCCTACAATCCCGTGTCTTTTCCTGTGCCTCTATTCTTTCTCTTTTTTTTTGTCCTCTCTTTTAGTTTAGTCTACGTCTCTATAATTGTAGCAATGCTTTACTTGGCCAAAAGGATAACATAACTTTATCCAAGTTCCTCTAATTAAGCAGATCTGGATAGTATTTATTTGTTTTTGCACTTTATTTTTAGCCATATGTATTCACATATTCACATGGTTATTGTTATTATCTAGACACACGCCCTAATCATTGGTGTAACACGATGCACATTCTTTCCTCACATTTTCTCTCATTGGGTTTGGGTCATCACTGCACAGATTTAGATTCTATGATTCTGTTGCTAATAAAGTAAATCATCAGGGGGTCAGTTTCTTTTTCAGGAATAACTTACCTTTTCTTTTACTACTTTCTCAAGCATGTGCATAGAACTTAACATAGACTGTTTAGCTGATTTTGGTTACATTTAGCCTACAACATAAAGCATATTAAAGAACCCATGAAATAAAAAACAAATATGGGTTTTATGCCATGTCTATAAGCATTGAGGACATTTACACTACCAAAAGTTTGTGGTCATTGAGGTTTTATTAATTTGCTTAAAAAAAATATTTAAGATATTGATACGTTTATTCAGAAATTATGCTTTAAATGGATCAAAAGTGACAGTAAAGGCATTTTTAGATAAATGTTGTTCTTTTGAACTTTCTATTCATCAAAGAATCCTGATTTTTTTTATCATGGTTTCCACAAAAATATTAAGCAGCACAACTGTTTTCAATATTAATAATAATAATAAGTGTTTCTTGAGCAGCAAATCAGCATATTAGAAGGATTTCTGAAGGATCATGTGACACTGAAGACTGGAGTAATGATTCTGAAAATTCACCTTTGCGTCACAGGAATAAATTACATTTTAAGATATATTAAATTAGAAAATAGTTATTTTAAATTGTAATCATTTTTCACAGTGTTACTGTTTGAGCTGTTTTTTGATCAAATAAATGCAGGTTTGGTAAGCATAAGAGACTTAAAAAAAAATAAAATAAATAAAATCACTTTTAACAGTATTTTTTTCTTTTAAAGGAAACCAGCAAAAATAGTCATGACTCATGCTGACCCACACATATTTTTGTCTAATCAATTAAATCAGAAACTGTGCTTGTCAGACCATTTCATGGGGTCTTTAAATATTATCTTAGAGACTTAGTTGATGCTGTTGTACTATTAAATTATATTAGAAAAAATCCTGGTTAGTTAATTATAATATATCAAAAACGGCAAAGATATCTCCCCTAATTTCTTTTTTCGGCATTTGCACTTTTACGAGCACACAATCCATCTTCTCTCTTAAAATGAGTGACATTTATCAATTGCGAATGGCAGAATCTATTGTATTCATGTGAAAGAAACCACATTTGGAATTACGCCTCTTCCTCAAGGCCATCGGTGGCCTTTTACTTACAAAAGTTTTTGATTGATAGAACAGGAAGAGACCAGGCCCTGATCAGCTCATGCATGCACGTCCAGAATGAATGTGAGCTGAGAGTTATCCCTCAGTTCCACATTTGCTAGGTCCGATTGAACTCTGCTTGACTTTTGCTGCAAGTTGACAATGTGAAAGCTCAATGTCCTTGATTTGCCATAGAGGGCTCATTCTAGGTGTTTAGTTTTTTGTGGTGAAAGGAGAACAAATCATTCTCCTTGCTGTTTGCTAATTTCCTCTTACTTGAACCCACCCCCTCTCCCTTCCTCTCCCATGATTGGCTGGAATAGATGCTGACAGAGCACAGAAGCACGGCATGGATGAGTTTATCTCAGCTAACCCATGTAGCTTTGATCATGCCTCGTTGTTCGAGATGGTGCAGAGGCTCACGTTGGACCACAGGCTAAATGACAACTTTGCATGTCTTGTAAGTGTTTTTTTTTTTATTTTTTTTAAATGCTGACCTGAATGCAAAGAAACTAAATTCAACATGGTTTCCACAGAATGTTAAGCAGCACAGCTGTTTTCAGCAGTGATAATAAAAAGAAATGTTTTCTTTCAAACTTTTTTATTGTAGGGATGGTTTAGCCCAGGTCAGGTGTTTGTTCTGGATGAGTACTGCGCTCGGAACGGGGTGAGAGGATGCCATAGACATCTGTGTTATCTTGGCGACCTACTGGAGAGGGCAGATGCAGGGCACATGATTGACCCGACGCTGTTGCACTACAGCTTCGCGTTTTGTGCCTCCCATGTTCACGGTAACAGGTACAGGCTTGCGTAATGATACACTGCGCTATTGTGATGTTAGATGTCGGGAGAGATACGATCATGGAAGCAGGGTGAACGAGAGTGCAGAACCAAGGGCGCTTTGCAAGTCATCAGCATATTTTTATATTTTTTCTTTAGCGTTTATTATATTTTTCCCTGTGAATATTCTTTATAATTTTGCCAAATTTTGTTTGATTTGTTGTGTCTTTTGTTCTCAATCATTTTTCATTTCTTTTCCACTTTCCAAAGCTCAGCAGTATTCTTTCACCCACTACACTTTTTCCATTCTCCTTTTTTTTGTTGTTATTTTAATTTCCAAATCTCATTGTGTTGCTCATTCATTACATGTTCCTGATAGTCAGAGGGGGTCTGAGTTACAGGGGGCTGGCTCAATGTCAGGAGGGAAAAAGGATTCTAAAAAAAAGAGGAAATGTAAAACACAGCTGGCCCCTGAGAGCGCAAGGTAAGAGGGCTTATCAAGGATATATTCGTATCAGCATCATATTTTATATTGTGCAATAGCAGCAAATGTATCTCACACAGGGTGACATTGCTTTTACAGCTTAGGATATCTTAAAAGTATACTGTAGCTCACCCCAAAATATTTTTGTTTAATCTCATAATCTTTTTCATTTAAAAAAAAAAAAATACTATAAAAACTATAAACCTTAACATACATTTTTTGGGTGAACTCCTTCTTTAAAGTCATCATGATATTTCATAATGTGACATATTTATCTTAACAATAAGACCAAGATCCTGCATTAAGAAAATATTTAGAATTTTGATTTCATTGAATTCATGCCTTTGAAGCCTGTATGCACTTGTACAGCACGTTTAGTTCAGCTTTCTCTTCCCACTGACTTGTTGAAAGTATATTTATTATTGTGCTGCAGCTAGGTGTGTATTAAATATATTTTAATGAAATATAGTGCTCAATTGGAGTTTTGTGACATCAGTAGCTGTAAATTTTAAAAATGGGTTGGAAAGAATGTTCCCCATGTGTATCACAACAGGGTCCCATCTGCTGGGTACAAATACATTTAGAGCCAGTGTATTAGATTTAAGAAAGCCAGACATTGCTTCTGGTTAGATGTTCTTTCTGGGCTCAGTGTGCCAGGCCTGTATTTTATTGTTACAAGTGTGATATAGAGCATACTGAAATGTTAATGTGGTTTGATAAGCTTTCACTGAAAATATACAGGGCTTTATAAAGCAATTATGTAGTATCATAATTAGTTGTAATAATAAATCAGTTCAAGACTTTCTTTTGATTTTTATTACTTTCGTCTTGGCTCAAAATTGATCTTTCTTCCTAATCAATTTGCAAATAATGGGATGTTTTGCTTGTAAAATAGGCCTGATGGTCTTGGAACAGTAACGGTGGAAGAAAAAGAACGCTTTGAGGAAATCAAAGAACGATTACGTGTCCTTCTGGAGAATCAGATCACAAACTTTAGGTGAGTATGTAGATGTAAGACATTTATTGAACATTTCACACCCTGTACTATAGCAATAAGACTGTGTACACCAGTGGTTCTCTTGGTTTTGTTTCTAGACACAAATTTTATTTTGAACATCGAGTGCAATCCAACATCTCATTAAATTTTTAGTGTACGAAAGTTGACAATGTCCTTTAAAATCATACATTAAAAATTATATCACCTCTGGCTGCGTAGTCCCAACAATATGCAGATTATTAGGCAGAGCAGGGAAACTGACAATTTTGTAAACACATACACAACAGCAGAGGTGATTTATCAGCTTAATGCATGGAACAAAGTCTGGGCCAAATATTGTATTAGGCTGAACATGAGAGGTGCACAGCCATTAAGTGCATAAACATGTCAATTTATATAAACTGTTATTTCAGCAACAGAGCTCAAATTATAGACTGTGCAAATCAAACAAGACACTTTCATGTGGTTTCATTTTTCTCAGTGCGTCTTTTACCTTGTAGAGTTTCGTTTGTGGTTTTCAGCATTTGATGTTAGCCACAAAAGATATGGGAAGCATTTTCTTTAAAAGAGTTGCATTGTATTATTCACATTTTAGCATTGTTTTTATCCCCTTGCTGTCCATAACCCATTTTTGGTTCTCGTCCCACCAGTCAAGAACCGCTGATGTACACCGTTCTGGGGGGTTTTCTCGACATTGCATCCAAAAATATGTGTATTGTATATAGGATTTTCTACAGACACAAAGCAATTTTTGTTGTTGTAGGTATTGCTTTCCGTTTGGTCGCCCTGAGGGAGCATTGAAAGCCACTCTGTCTTTGCTGGAGAGGGTAATGACAACATTGCTTATATTGATTCAGAGTAGCAGCAGTAGAAGGAAAAGAGAAGCAATTGATGGTATTTTGTTCAGTACCGCCTGCCTCTGTTTACTTGTTCTGCCATGCATCATTATTTCAAATAAATAAATAAAAGTTTTTAAAAAGTATGACTCATTCATACCAGGACAACAACATTTATTTCACTAGATAAAAAAATTGGGATTTGTGTTTTTTCACAGGTGCTTATGAAGGACATTGTGACCCCAGTGCCGCAGGAGGAAGTCAAGGCTGTGATTCGTAAATGCTTAGAGCAAGCAGCTCAAATTAACTACCAGCGCATCACTGAATACGCCAGAGTGGAAGGTGACTAGCATTACGCTTTTCTTTCACAGCAGCATTATGATTTTAAAGCACTTAACCATATGATGATTTGAACCAGAAGGGAACTTTTGTGCTTTTAACTTTTTTTTAACTCCGTTTCCATTCATTTGAATCAATTTAATGCATAAACTGTGGTCCATATTTGAATAATGTGCTTTGAATAAATCATCTGTTCTTCTACTTTCAGTTTGTGAGAGGAAAAGGAATTTAGGTTTGGTTAATTAGGATTTTGTTTAAATTGTAGATGAATTTTGATGGTTTGCAGTTAAGTATATACATGGGATTTCTTTCTCTCTTTTTTTTTACAATTTAACAAAAAAAAATATAAAATGAATTCCCTGCATTTTTATTTTATTAAATTATTTAATTTTATTTAATTTGACACCAGAGCACATTCTTGAATTATGCAGCATCTGTCTTGTTTGAAATAATATACTTGTTTCTTCTACGGTCAATTACTGCTTTTGTTTCTTTCTCTGTTTTCAAGAAAAGTTTCAATGTCTTCTTGTCCATTCTCCTTTTGTGGACTTGTGTGTAAAAAATGCATTCAAATCCACACAAAGAAGAGCTTCTGACCATTTCCTATGTGTTGCGATAACATAGAAGATTGGAAATTGGACATTTTTCAGATGCTCTCCACACATTCTCTTTTCTATTATTATGGCTGAGATAAGGATGATAAACGACATCCGGGTAGAGAAATGGTTACAGAGGAGGAAAAAGGAACCATGAAAATGAGTCGGTGAACAGAAAGGAATGCAGGAATGGGGAATAATCTTGCGGTGAAATAAATTAAGTATGTGGGAAGGAGCGGTTGAAGGGTGGAAGAGTCCATTAGAGGAAAACAGGTTGAGGGAAAGAGCAATGAGATGAAGAGGGAAGCATCCACATGAAACAATGTGGGCAACAAGTGTGAAAGAGGATTAAAAAGAAGCAAATGATGGGAAATAGCGATATGTTTCTGTTTGTAGAGGAGTAGAAGGCATTGAGAGCTGGTTTTGAGGAGGATGTTTGTGTTTAGATGTTTGAAGATATTTTTAAATCATCGCTCTGAATGAATGCTCAAATTATTGGTTCTGTTGCTTATTTCGAACAAGGTGACAAACCAATGATACGAATGCCACAAATGGCTGAAAGTCTTTTAGAACACAGTATCAGTTTACAATTGTGTCTCTCTAATGGGCCTTGACTGCTTGTTCCCTGATTTAATAAAGTGACACAGTTTCCTTAAGTATAACCCAACTATAAATCTGTCATCAATTACTCACCCTCGTGTCAATCGAAATGCATATGGTTTTCTTTTCTTTAGTGGAACACATAGGAGATATTTCGCTCACTGTCTGCTGCCCTTTTCCTTACAACAAAAGTGTCTGAAAAGTAGTATAAAATCAGTCAAATTTTGAAATCCATGGAAGAAAGAAAATTAAGTTTCAAGTAAAAGAGTTTTAATTTAGGTGAACATTACACTACTGTTTGCGGTCAGTAAGATTTTTAAATACTTTTGAAAGAAGTCTCTTATGCTCATCAATGCTGCATTTATTTTACAACATGTATGTCTTCAATGTCACATGATCCTTCAGAAATCATTCTAATACGCTGATTTGTTGCTCAAGAAACATTTCTTATCATTATCAATGTTAAAAACAGATGTGCTGCTTAACACTCTTGTGGAGATTCAGAACAGCATTTATTTGAAATAGAATTTTTTTAAACAAAATAAAAGTCTTTACTGTCACCTTTGATCTATTTAAAGCATCCTTTCTAAATAAAAGAACCAAAAAATACAAAAAATCTTACTTGCCCCAAACTTTTGAACAGTAGTTTTCCACATCTAATTTATTCTTCATTTTAAGTGTCTCTAAGTGAGAATTTAAGGGTGATTGTGGTTTAAGGGTTTTAACCATCAAATCATGTTGTATTATCCAACATTTTCCAAAAACAGATTTTATTCTTTTTAATGAGAACTTCCCTTAACACAAGACATCCCTTCACCATAACCGACCCTTGACCCCCTTTCCTCTGACCCCAAACTCTTGCATGCCGGAATCCTCTTTTTCTTTAGGAAAAAAGAGGGAAATGTATGATCATCCTGTCTACTCCTTGGCAACACAAGTTATGGATTTAACCATCCGTGAGTAACAACTCCTCACCCCTCATTCTTTACCTCTCTTCCATCAAATCAACCCTCCATGTCGCATCTTTCTCTGAACTTTTCAGTTTTGCCATTTTCATACAGATGACAGACACTGAGTAGAGAACGATACGTAATGTTCAGATTCCAATTTCTTTGGCAGAGATGTTCCAACTTCCATCTGTTTGTAATACAACATGACTGATGCATCCGTTCTGCTTCCTCGTGTTCATTTTTGGTTGAAGCTCCTGTTTGTGACTTGAATGCATTTTTACTTTGCTCGCTATTTTACTTTGTCTGAGTGTATATCGTTACTGTGGTGTGGTAGGTGGTTTCACTGGGGGGTTCCAGACACATCAACAGGTGACTGAGCTACCGGGAGAGCAGGAGTTAGTACACGTGTACTATAACTTACGTGTTCCAACATCACAAGTTTGTCTTGTTCGTGATTACTACAGCTGTGTGCAATTTGTCATGCAACCGAACAATGGCTATTGTCTCTTTGTTCAGTATGTCCTTCAGTTGCTACTGTGCTATGTGTTTTTGTTCTTGTCGTTCAAGGGTAAATATCTACATGTGTGTTTATTTGCCTTTTTATTATTTTTATTATTCTATATCAAATATATACTAATTCTCTGGAGAGCAACCAAGGGTGAAATGACCAGGGATGCTGCAGTGACTTTGGGCTAAACCATGCCACCTTGAGGAATAATTATTTTTCCCTCCAGTTCTCCCTTCTCTCTCTCCCTTATTTCTCCTTCTCCTTATGTTGCTCTGACTCTCTTTTTCTTTCTTTCTTTCTTTCTTTCTTTCTTTCTTTCTTTCTTTCTTTCTCTCTCTCTCTCTCTCTCTCTCTCTCAAGTTGAGAAAACTCTAAAGGATCAGAAGGATCCAGGTGAAGCTATGTTTGACGTCATCCCCTGTCCCCTTCAACACATCCTGGCACATGCACATGACACAATTACAGAGAACTTTTTTTAGCCTGAAAGTCCTGTATTCACCATGACACAAGGTCCACTCTTGTGCAATTCTTTTTTTGTGAAGATAGTATTCTTCTGTTCTATCAATATATGCACAAAATTTGGGTAAAAACTTATTTTGAAATTTATTTTGAAAGCCTTTAGAAATTGAAACGGAGCCTCTGAGCTCTACACAGTCTGCCTAATGGTGTTACATTATGCAGACTTACAAGAAGTAATTCTATCTTTCACAAATATTTCAGTGGCAGTTTTTTCAATGTGTTAAAATGTGAGTGGAGAATGATTTGCAAATGTTTCTCTCTAAAGCACTGGGAATAAGATAATTGAAGTATATCTGAATCTTGACATCAATGGATTTTCTAAATAAATGGTTCTCAACTAATTTTGCTTCAGAACTTAGATGTTTCATTGGGCACCAAGTGCTAAACCTACACCATATCAAAATGTTTTTCATGTAAAAGTAAAACAAAAAAATTTAATTTTATTAATATTACTCCATTACTTAATAACGTAATAGGAACTATTATTTACTTAACGTAATAATACTGTATTTATTTTATTTTTTGTTAGGTTGAAGCTATGCCAAATGCTTTGTCTAATTTTGCTACATTCTATCCACTGACAGATTAATTTCCTCTAAAGTTTGATTTTACGCACTACATTTGACATCAGCAACAAAATGGAATGCCAGTTTGCTGCATTTAGCTTTGTTTTTTGTTTTGTCAGAACGGACTTGCAAACTGTTTTTGAGTCAAAACCCACCAGTTGAGAACTAATCTTCTAAATCACCATCCATTTAAGAGATATTTCGCTTGTTTAATTCCCAGTCCTGGTTTTAGAAATTTGACATTTTGGACACATTGAAAATAGATAAAGTATGAAATTTTGATAATGGTAATCATAGATTATCATTAGATCCATTGTCATTACTTTATCATGTTGTGTTGATGACATCATGGCCTTAGGAAGAGTTAGAATGAGCTTCTATCAGATATTAATGGTTCAGAGTGTAGTAAATTTCAGTACAGTGCCCCACAACTCCATTAATAACCCACAAATTTAACAGACCAATAAACCATTGGCATAAAAGTGAACATTTCACACTCTAGACACCAAGATTAAAGAGTCAGACAAAATGATAAATAAGTAATGTCCTTCATGTCTGAAGTAGCATTTCGGTCAATAAATGAAAGATTTTTTTTCTCCTTCAGGGGAGACCTCAGCATTGCTGAGTTGGTCTGTATTTTACTTTATTTCTTTAGCTTTTTTTCTTTCTTTTGGTTTTCTGTCTTATTCATTTCATCTTGTTCAGAAAAAAGTTGATTATATGTTCAAATCAGAAACACTATTGTGTGTCCTGATGTCCTCATTTCATCAAAGTGTTGCATATGTCTGACAATCTGGTCTACTCTTTCTCTCATGTGTTGGCCTTAAATGAGAAGTCCTACTAATTAAAAGTAATATACCGAGATAGATTAAAAATACAGTTTAAGGATTAAATGTATATAGCCTACAGTGGAGTCTAAACGTCTGGGTCCACATTAAATATCTAGAATTCAAATCCAGAATTAAAGTTTTAGGCTTTAGGAAATGTTATGATGTGAAATAAATAAGGTATAGTAATGATTCTGCATTTCTTCTGCAAGGTTCTGAAATTTGTGAGTGACATTGACCAATTTTGTACAAATTTAAGGGTCAGATGTTTTTGCTCCATTGAAGATGCAAAAGATAATTACTAAGACATTTTATGTTTTTCATTAAAATTATGATGTTGATAATATTTGTGATGACAAAATAAAATTTAAATCAGAAAAATAAAAAATAGAACCCCTTGTGGTCTCAAGACTTTTGAACTCAGGAGCATTCTAGTGTCTCAGACATCAGTTAGGCATCTTTTCTTGAAGTGTTATGAGTGTCATCAACAGTGTTGTCATTTCTGCATGCTCAGTTAGGTATTTATGACCTATTTATGCTTCTTTAGACTGCATTTTAGTGCTCATGACATCACAGATTCATAGAATAAATATATTAATCAACCACTGTAATATTAACCATCCCTCTTCTCCCCATCATTCTGCTCCAGAGAATGTAGCTAACCTAGCTACGCCTGCTAAAAAACTGGAGCATGCCATCCGCCTAGCGGAGTTAGTCATTGAGGTTCTACATCAGAACCAGGACCACCACGCAGAGGTGAGTCTGGACTCGCTCTCTCTTTCCCTTACGTTCGCTCTCTTTTTTTTCTTTATCTAGTACAAAATAAGGTTGATTTAAAGTGCCAGTGGCTTCTCTCTTTTAACAAAAAAGGCAGCTGTGCAGTTTGCACAGTGCAGTTTGGATTAGAGTAAATTAGTGAAACAACAAGAGTTCACTCTCCCGTGAGATCCAGGTCTCTAAACCACTTTCCCTGGATCTATACTCTAAAGAAAGCCTCAGAATACAGATTGTTTCTGTGTTCTAAATGTTAGACAGATTCCTTTGGAATGCCTATGAAAAAGAAAATCTGAGGAAAACCGAAGATGCATTATAAATAGTGAGCCAAGTAATGGTTTCAGTCGTAATTATAATAATTGGCCTGTTTTAACAGTTACTACTCTAAGAACAAATGCATTTTTGGCATTATTCCGAGATGCAATTTTAAGTATTAGGTAATCCATGGTCTTCCTGAGATTTATAGATTTACTGTATCTTTCTGAATATGCTTAACAGGCTGCGGTCACAAGTACAGGAGACCAGTCGGTACAGTATCATGTTTCTTTTTTTCTTAAGTTGTCATCACATAGTGTACCTTTTCCCTCAAGCATGTCGATTCACGCAGTTAAGGGCATTTCTGTTATGTCTGGGTGGATGGGGCAAGACGATGCTTAAAGAACATGATGGAATTGACATAAAGTGTTTAGCTTTGGTCTCTTGGATTTCTCGGAAATGAAATATCTCCCCCCCCCACACACACACATACTGATCAAAATGCACAAATGAGCAAAATATATGAGTTTAAGCACTTTATCTTGAAGACATTATGATAGAACCATCTGTAAATCATTCTGTTAATATTTGTGAAACTACTATGCTAGAACTTCGTTGCTGCCCAACTGGTGGTATCATACTATATAAGTATTTAAAGGCCATTTCAACTTTAAGTAAAAATATCCCCCAATTGTGACATTTTAAATCTCACCATTGCGACTTTGCTTCTCATTATTGCATTATTTGTCACAACGTGTCTTCAAATCTCGCAGTTGTGACTTTTTGTCCAAAAGTTTTGGAAGAAAATTGTTTATAATCAACACTTTGCACATACATCACTCTCTACATGTTCATGTTTTTCCTCACCATTCACTCCATGGTGTTGTTGCAGGGAAAAGAGGTATGTGGCTAAAATGAATGCAATAAAAAAAGTCCCTTACTGGCTTATGCATGAGCTATGAAGAGTTCCCTTCCTCTGTAATGTCCCATTCCTCACAACATGAGGGAATGTATTGCCGCGTCCTACATGGGTTTGTCTTAATTCCTCAGCATTGTGCCTGTCAAGTCTCCCTTCAAACTTTTTGAAAGGCTTGCGTCCCCCCCCCCCCCCCCTCCCCCACTGGCAAGGTCAATGCTCAATGATTCCTTTGCTTCCAGGGGGGAATGTTTATATTTACGCACCCGCAACACTATGTGCCACCTTAACCTTTCCCAATTAGACGTGTTCCCTTCTGCTAGTGGACTTGAACTAGAGGTCTTCTCAGGTCCTACCCAACCTGAATCAATTATTTCCTGAACCCAATGTGCATAAATTAGTTTACAAAAAAAGAACAACTCGCCCGAAACAGACCCTATCAAATTTGAGTCCGACCATACCTTTTTAGACAATTTTCCTCTGTTACCCGAATGTAACAGAGGCAGTAACGTCTACACATGCCTGCAGCCCAGCATGCCAGTGGCAAGTGGTTACTTTTTCTACCTGGCTTGACACGTTAAAATCAGAGGCGACAAATAAGAAACACCACAGCAGGTGTAGATTTAAAAGTATTACCATCTTCCGACCTTATTTGTAGATAAACTTTAATTCTCAGATTTATTTAAGTTATTTACATTGTTATATACAATATATATATCACATATATATATATATATATATATATATATATATATATATATATATATATATATATATTTGTTTTAAATAATATATTGATAAACGCATGAAATAAATAATGGAAAGTTGGCCATTTTTTAAACAAACGTGGGTCATCTTGGGTCCATTCTGAAAAAGCATTTATTTCGGCTACTACTATCTGATGTGACCCATGTCCCAGGCACTCGTCAAAGTTTTGGACCCAAACCTGCTCTGGTTCATGTCGGAAATCGTGTTATCTGATTGAAGTGGATCCGTGAAGACCTCTAACTTGGACTTAACAATCCCTCGAAATGACCAAATCAATGTCATAACATAGCCCTCTTCCCAGGACCACTCTTGCTGATTTTAATTTACAGTAAAGTTTTTGCATTCAATCAGTATGTTAATGTTAACACCTATCCAGCGCTCCCAGATTAGCAAGAAGGGCCTTGGGGAAGGATTCATGGGTTGCTTGGATTTGGTGTCTCTTGTCGCTCTTTACCACAATTTACTTGTCTGTCTGGTTAAGCTCAGTCATATGCATTGCCCTGCTCCACTAGCAATTGCTATATTAAGTGCTAACATTATGAACCAAGTAGCTTTTTCAAGAGTTAAATATGAAGCATGCAGGTAAGTGCTATGGTAAGTCTGGTCTTAGAGCTTGCTATCCCTTTGTAGCAGAGCGGATTTGGGGGAAAAGGTTTTGGGGCTCATTGAAGCTGTGAGTTTAGAGGGCTAAAAAAGGAGGTAGCATGCAACCAAAGGGAAGGATTAAGCCTCTGATCAGATCCATGAATGGGTTTATCGCTGGTCGGTTGTTTTAATTAGAAGAAAAGTGTTTTATGCCAAGACTGCAAGTAAGCTTGATTGATCTAAGAAACTCCTGCTCAATACCCCACTACAGGCCCAATATTTATGGTCACTTTAAGAAATTAAAGAAGAAATATTCATCAGACCATATGCTTTGCCAAGTAAAGAAGCCTGCTGCTTGCAGTCTTTGGCGTATCAGGGACGGCAATGTTGCATGATCGCAAGACACATCCCCATCCCAACGGTAGGGATGCAGTGATGTGAACGGTTGAACTACATCTTCCATTTAGAGGGCAAAAGCATGCAGGAATTTTTACCTCACTTGCATGAGAACTGCACCTCCTCTGGCATCTTGACTCCACTGGGAATTGACCTGATAGGAAAAATGGAATGACCTCAGGTCACAAATATACAAACATTTGCAACACAAGATTTAAGGTGTATCGTCATTTTTTAGATTTGAATGACAGACCCTCTTATTAACAGAGTTTTAGTTTAGTTACTCTTTTTTAAAGCCCCGTTCACACTACAAGCGACAAAGCGACACGATACCATTCATTTCAATGGGGAGCGGGCGATTTCCGGCGACACGCGCGACAGCGACCGTTGGCGACCGGATGGGGCGTGTCTGGCGACACGACAAAGTTGAGATCTGTTTAACTTTATGCAAATGAAGAGCGACTTTCGGGAGCGACAACCAATAGGAGTGGAGCGCGCATGATCCTTCTCCACATCATTGGATGTCATTCATAAAGGCAACCAGTAGTGGGAACGCCCACTAGCGACCTCATCGCCAGCCACTGGCGACATGCAGCGACAAAGTCGCTTGTAGTGTGAACGGGGCTTAAAGGTGCTCTAAGCGATGTCTTTTATATAGAAGATTCATACATTTCTTATGGTGAAATGTTTTTCAAAATATTTAGACTGTCTTGAAAGCTATGTAGTAGAATTTTCTGTTTTGCAAATTTATAAATGGTTTAATGAAACGTCTCGGTTACGTATGTAACCCTAGTTCCCTGATAGGGAACGAGACGCTGCGTCAAGCTGTGGGAACGCCTCTGCGTGTGTGCGTCATGAAGCACGTATGGAATCAGTCCAATGGAGAGACGGAACGTCATAGGTGGGTGACGTCATCGACCAGGAAACTATAAAGCACCCCCAAAACACAAGCGCGACAGCTTCTGATAGGCCTGAAGGAAGCGCTAACGGGCATGCTGGGAGTATGGCAGAACGACGCAGCGTCTCGTTCCCTATCAGGGAACTAGGGTTACATACGTAACCGAGACGTTCCCTTTCAAGGGAACTCGAGCTGCGTCAAGCTGTGGGAACGCCCATACCCACGTCGCCATAGGAGCAAATGACCGTCATGTGGGAACTAGCGCACAGAGGACGAGCGCACCTGCGCCCCAGGAGTGGAACTCAAGTCCAATTCGTAGAACTTAACAAATGTATGCGGTGAGGACCACCCAGCCGCATCACAAACATCACTCAGCGATACTCCTGACAATAATGCCTTAGAGGCAGCCATACTCCTAGTAGAGTGGGCTCGTACAGCCAAAGGTGAAGGCTGACCAGCCGACTCATAAGCAAGTGAGATGGCCTCAACCACCCACTTGCTCATTCTCTGTTTAGGTGCGGGACACCACTTCCTGGGTGGCCCAAAGCACACAAAGAACTGTTCTGATTTCCTCCACAGGGCAGCTCTGTGGACATAAGCGTCTAATGCCCTAACAGGGCAGAGAAGGTTAAGTTTCTCCTGATCTGATGGCACGAAAGGAGGAGGATAGAAAGCCTGCAGCACTGTAGGTCTAACAGCATTAGTAGGGACCTTAGGGACATAACCTGGTCTAGGGTATAGAAAAGCCTTAACCATACCAGGCGAGAACTCCAGGCACGAGAGTGCAACCGACAGAGCCTGCAAATCTCCGATTCTTTTAACTGAGGATATTGCAAGCAGAAAGAGAGTCTTATATGTGAGGAATTTCTCAGAAACTTCCTCAATAGTTTCAAAGGGGGCCAAAGAGAGGCCCTCTAATACAATGGACAAATCCCAAGTCGGCACCCTCATGCGAACTGCAGCCCTCAGCCTCAAAGTACCACGAAGGAAGCGAGTTATAAGTGGGTGTCTCCCAAGAGAAACTCCACTGAAAGGGACATGGTAAGCAGCTAGTGCCGCCACATACACCTTTAGTGTGGAGGGGGATAACCCTGCAGAGAAACGCTCCTGCAGGAACTCCAGCACTGCACCCACTGGGCCGTTAACTGGGTCCTGCCGGTGTTCTGCACACCAAGAAGTGAAAAGTTTCCACTTCAGGGCATATAACTTCCTCGTGGACGGAGCTCTGGAGTGAAGGATGGTCTCAACAACCTCAGTTGAGAGACCAGTTTCTATGAGCTGGGCCCCCTCAGAGGCCAAGCCCACAGTTTCCACAACTCTGGGCGGGGGTGAAATATCGTACCGCCCTCCTGAGAGAGTAGATCCCTCCTGATCGGAATCTCCAAGGGAGAGCCGTCCAGAAGAGATATTAGGTCCGTGAACCATACTCGGGCCGGCCAGAACGGGGCTACTAGAAGTAGGCTGAGCCCGTCCCGGCGAACCCTCTCCAGAACTCCTGGTAGCAGAGCAATCGGGGGGAAAAGCATACAGACGTGACCTCGGCCACGGCTGTACCAGAGCGTCCAACCCCAGAGGGGCTGGCTGACTGATGGAGAACCACAGATGACAGTGCGTTGTCTCCTTGGAAGCGAATAGGTCCACCTCGGCGCGACCGAAATTCAACCAAAGGAGCTCCACCACCTCGGGGTGGAGCCTCCATTCCCCCGGCCTCGGCCCCTGCCTCGACAGGGAGTCTGCTACCACATTCAGATAACCAGGAAGATACATAGCTCTCAGAGACTGTAATCTCCCCTGGGACCACAGGAGGATCTGACGGGCCAACTTGTAAAGTGGACGCGACCGCAGGCCCCCCTGATGATTTATATACGAGACCACCGACATGTTGTCTGACTGAACTAGCACGTGATGACCTCTGAGGTCTGCTAGGAAGTGTTTCAAAGCTTGGAACACTGCCAACATCTCTAGACAATTTATATGCCATAATAGATGATGGTCCTGCCACAGACCTTGGGCTGGACGACCACTCATGACCGCCCCCCACCCTGTGAGGGAAGCATCCGTCGTTAGCGTTACGCGACGACAAAGAGCCCCCAACACAGGCCCCTGGGATAGGAACCAGGTTTCTTTCCACATGACCAGAGCACGAAGGCAGCGCCGCGTGACTTTGATCGTGCGGAGGGGATTTCCCCTCAGGGAGAATCCCCTGGTCTGGAGCCACCACTGCAGTGGTCTCATGTACAGCAGGCCGCAAGGTATAACATTGGACACTGCTGCCATCAGACCCAACAGTCTCTGAAACTGTTTTACAGTGAGTAGCTGGCCTAGCTTTACTTGTTTCACGGCTGCGAGAATCGAAGCGATGCGGGTCGGGGAGAGCCGCGCCCGCATCGAGACCGAATCCCAAACGACGCCCAGAAAAGCGGTCTTCTGAGAAGGAGATAGCACACTTTTCTTCGCGTTCAGCCTTAACCCCAACTTTCTTATATGAGCGAGAACGACATCTCGATGCCGAACCGCCATCTGCTCCGTCTGAGCTAAAATCAACCAATCGTCGATGTAATTGAGGATACGAATGCCCTGAAGCCTCAGGGGCACTAGAGCTGCATCCATGCATTTCATGAAAGTGCGGGGAGATAAAGCTAGGCCAAATGGAAGAACCTTGTACTGGTACGCCTCGCCCCCGAAGTCGAACCTCAGGAACTTCCTGTGCTGTGGAAGGATGGAAATATGGAAGTACGCGTCCTTCAGATCTATCGTGACAAACCAGTCCTCGGATCTGATTTGTGCCACAATCTGCTTGATAGTGAGCATCTTGAATTTTAGCTTCCCTACCGCGCGATTCAACAGGCGCAGATCTAAAATTGGACGCAACCCCCCATCCTTCTTTGGAACAATGAAATATCGGCTGTAAAAACCCGACTCCAAACTGGGAGGAGGAACCCGTTCTATAGCCTCCTTCTGAAGGAGCGCTTTCACCTCTCGTTCCAGCCTGCTCGGGGCCCACTACTGTGGGCAGAACCCCTCTGAATTTTGGTGGATAGCATAACCTTTTACTACTATGTGCAGAACCCACTGAGATATTTTTGGAAGGTTTTTCCACTCTGCCAGAAATACTACTAAGGGAACCAGTCTCTCGAGAGAGACTGGTACCCAAGTGTACCCAAGTTACTGGTGTAACTTGAGCAGCAAACGCAGCGCCCTGTAACGGCGCACCGGCAGGGAACGACTGGCTTAACTGCTCTGAGACCCTCCTCAGAGGGGGCGAGCGTCCCTCGGGAAAGCGCTCGCTGGGACCGTCTGTGCCCCGGCATGAAGGCGGGGTTGGCAGAACGGGCCCCTGAGGGCACCGAAGAAGAGCGGGCACCGTGTAATGCGGTGAACACCTCTCTCCCACGGCAGGGACCACCCTCAGCATCCTGACGCCAGTGGCGTCAGGACTTCTTCTTTGCCGAAGCCTTCTTGGCCATAATAACTGTCCTCAGATCAGTTTTGCCAGAAGACTTCGGCTGAGAGTGCCGCGTCTGGTCCCACTGTTTGGAAGGGGGAGCGCGAGACGCGACACTCTGCTTCTGTTGCGCCCTATGTGAGGAGCTGACTGACGGCCTGGACTGCTCCCGCCCAGCAGTACCGGGGACATGAATTTTAAGAGGCATAAATTTCTGAAACGCTGCTGATTGTTTCTTCTCTTCCTGAAATCTATCTATGACAGTATTCACAGAATCACCGAACAGACCATGAGGAGAGAGAGGAGCGTCTAAAAGAAAAGCTTTATCTTTTTCTTTCATGCCAGAGAGATTTAACCATAGATGTCTCTCTGCGGCCACCAGGGCTGCCATAGTACGGCCCATTAGCTTGGCCGACTCCTTGGTGGTGCGCAGAGATAAATCTGCAGCCTGATGCAGTTCGCGAACTACATCAGTGCTGACCTCTTGAGAATCACTCACGTCCTTTAATAGGTCAGCCTGGTATGCCTGCAAGATGGACATAGTATGCAGGCACGCCGAGGCTTGACCGGCCGCCGAATACGCCTTACCCACTAAAGCAGACGTACTTCTGAGGGGTTTAGAGGGTAAAAGTGGTGCTTTAAAAGAAGATGCAGCTTCAGCAGAAAGGTGACTAGCAAGCGCCTCTTCTGCTTTAGGCATCGCCCCATAACCGTGAGATTTAGCCCCCACGATATTCGAATAAGTGGACGTTTGAGGGCTAAAAACACGATAAGAGACCGGCTTTTTCCACGATCTCGAAACCTCTGTGTGTAAATCAGGAAAAAAGGGCAAGCACCGGCGTGGAGGTTGGGAACGGGAAGGCAAAAATCTCTCATCTAGTTTAGATTTTTCTCTAGACTCCTGCCTAACAGCTGGCCACTCGATGCTTAATTTAGAAACAGCACGAGTGAGCACCTCCATAAGCTCCTCACTTTCGGGAGAGCGAGATGGCGAATCATCGACATCTCCCGCATCCAGACTAACAACATCCAGATCCTCAGAACTGGATAGTTGCAGTACTGGGGCCTCAGTTCGGGGGGAAGAAACCGCAGAGCGTGCTTCCGAACCCGAGACTGAGGCACTGGATCTAACAGGTAAGGGCTGAGATAGGGCAAAGCCCGTCTCAAGCCCCGCTGTTAGATCCATCTGTGATCCCCACGAATGACGTCGGCGCTCAGCCTCGGCATGAGCGGGACCTGATCCGCGGGGATCGCGAACCGAACCACTCTCCTCAAAGAGTGATCGGCGGGAGCGGAGCGTTCTAAGAGGCAAACGCTCGCAATGCTCACAATCAGCCCCCTCGAGAGCTGACTGGGCATGCTGCACTCCCAAACAAACAACACATAAGCTGTGTGTATCCCCGCCCGTTAAATAGCGCGAGCAGGGAGGAACACACTTCTTAAATTGCTGTTCGCTCGCCATTGTCTCTCAATATAATATATATATATATAGTTTTTTGAAATAGTGAAACTCCTGCTTAGTGACAGACAAAAACACTTGAGACAGATCCACATATAGCGCTTACTTAAGGCATAGAAGCTGTCGCGCTAGTGTTTTGGGGGTGCTTTATAGTTTCCTGGTCGATGACGTCACCCGTCTATGACGTTCCGTCTCTCCATTGGACTGATTCCATACGTGCTTCATGACGCACACACGCAGAGGCGTTCCCACAGCTTAACGCAGCTCGAGTTCCCTTGAAAGGGAAATCCAGTTTTGAAGTCCATAATGCTTAACTTTTTACCTGAACCCTTTAGCCTTGTAAACTGGTTACTTGAATGCCTTATCTATTTAATAAACATTATGACCATGACATGAACCCCTCAGACCAAAACTCTTACTTCAACCTTATGGCTCAAATGAAGGGCCATTACTTTACAAATAGATTCACAAAGTGAACGTGTGAAAAATCACATGGCGTACCCTTAACCAGTTTACAATCCTTTTCTTGCCTGAGATTACGTTATACCCTTGCGATTTCTAACTTTCTGCTTCTTTCTCAATTCTTTCTTCCTTTACTGGACTATCAAGGCCTTTGCATGGTGGTCAGACCTGATGGTGGAGCATGCCGAGAACTTCCTGTCGCTCTACGCTGTTGAAATGGATGCGGCTCTTGAGATCCAGTCTCCTGAGAGCTGGGACAGTTTCCCGCTCTTTCAACTTCTAAATGACTTCCTCCGTACTGACTGTAAGCACTTCTTCCAACACTTGGTTAAGAGTTCTGAAAGTAAAAGTGTTATAACTCTGGATAAAATAGCTATTATAATGTAAAAGTTGGGTATGTTGCTCTCAAAATTGTCATAACCTGGTATTTTTTCCTGTTTTTACAGATCACCTGTGTAATGGAAAGTTTCACAAACATCTGCAGGACTTGTACGCCCCTCTTGTGGTGCGATATGTGGATCTTATGGAGTCCTCCATCGCTCAGTCCATTCACAGGGGTTTTGAGCGGGAGTCATGGGAGCCTGTAAAGTAAGACACCACTTTCTCAACAATGTGCGGTGACCGGGAGCCAGGGCCTTTTAGGACAAAACCATCACCAAAAAAAATAAAAATAAAATATACATGAGATAGCAGGTGCAGGCATATCCACATCCTTTGACAGATATTGTTCTCTGAAAAATCTCTGCAGTTAATTGAATGAAACCCTTTAGTATCCTGTTAGATTTTCTCAAGTAAAATCTAAAACCTGTTTGTTTATGCCATTGGAACCATTGTAATTTAAATGTTCTAAGTAGAGTGACCTTAACCATGCCTTACATGAGAAAGCTGCCAAACATTAGAGGAAGTTCACCAAGTCCACAATCTATCAGTCTTCAGTCAGTGTCTTGCCGGTTTCCATCTTTTTTTTTTTGTGAACTAACCCTCATATTGTGCGCTTTAAACAAAATGCTTTTTATCTCCTAATCAATTGTTCTGTCATGCTTGATTTTGGTTTGCATGTTCATTTTAATAATTTTTAACCAGATCCCAACCAACAGGTAACAATGTTTAGATGACCTGCTATCTTTAGAAAAGATACAGCCTACTCAAATATTCCCAGCCTAACACAATACTCTTCTGTCAATTAAGCTGATGCCCCTTGAGAAATATGTCAGTATGGTTTTCTTCATTTGTTTGCTGTCTGTTTTTATGTGTAAAACCCGATCACCGTCCTCTAATCTATCAAGCTGCTGTTTGTTCTTGCTGTGGAAAAATTCTGCTTTTACTTATTTTTTATACAAGTGTGCTGTTTTGTCTATATTATTGACTACAAGTTTCTTTCTACTCAGGTCTTCTGTTTAAATGTGCTGTAGATTCTCTCCTTACATTTAATGACCAGTTTTATGTGTCTGCTCTTTATGTGTAAAGATGGTCTTTTCCATTTCTCAGTGTCTATTTTTTTGTATTGTATGTCTTACATTGCATTATTTGCAGCATTCCACACTGCCACTGTTATGGATTTTTTTGTTTCTTTTTTGTCTGTTTCTGCAGGAGTTTAACAAGTAATCTGCCCAATGTGAATCTACCAAATGTGAACCTTCAAATTCCCAAAGTACCAAATCTTCCCGTGCCAGTAGCAGGACTATCTGTTAACCTTCCACAAATGCCTAGCTTTTCCACTCCGTCCTGGATGGCTGCTATTTATGACTCTGAGTGTGTATTCAATGCATTTACCTGAGATCTGATGCATTCAAAAGTCTTCTTGGCATGAAAATGTTTTGAGTGGCTTTAGTTAACTTATCTGCAGTTAAGCATTATTGCATTGCAAGATATTTGCTACATTTGTCAATGGTTAAATGACATTTGGATTATGGCTATATACAAGATAACTACAAGTCAAGATGACTTGCCTCTAGAATCATTCTCATGTCAAGTAGCCTGCAAAGGGTTCCAGACAGGCTCATGTGATTTTGTTATTTGAAATGAGAACTGAAAAGCTTTTCATTTTCCTCAATGTGCATGCCATTGAGGTTAAACTGTGGTGGTGAGATCTGGATTGCAACCCAAACCTACAGTCAAGCCAATAGTTTTTTATTCAAATACACTTCTATACAATCCATACAATATATCAAGTAGTATAGATGGCTTTAAAGCTAAGACACACTGACTGAGAACCATTCATTTTCGACTAAAACCATAAGTAAACAACTCATAATGGAATAAAGCTCTTTTTGATATCATGGGGTTTAGTCATCCCTCTCATTTCTCCTCTTAGTATTCAGTTATTTGAAAAAAGTGCTTAGATTTTTCATTCCCTATTTCTGACCAATACCATTGTAGTCAATATTTAGCTATTATTTTATTCTCAAGGGATTTCTAAAAGTGGAACATTAGGCTTCGTTGATTCTTTATTCAGAAGTACTGGTAGAATCATGTCAATAGTAAGAAAAATTTTTCTTTGAGAATAGCGAGGCAGAGAGGTGTTCTAAAACAGTAAGAGACATTGGGGGTTTTTTGAGTGGAAGATACCAGTGGGTGTGGGTTGGTAGAACTCCCTGCCTGGTCGTAGCTCTGTCACTGCGTTGGTCGCTGATGCTCTGAAGTAGTGGTTACTTCAGTGTAACTGGCATCCAAGGCAGTAGAAACTAACACCCAAAGAGTTTAAACATCAGAGTGGGCTTCTTTTTCAACAAATACACTAGAACGCCATCACATTTACAGTTGATCACTGAATCATACCCATTTTAATAAGGAAATAAAATTTTCAAGCTCAGTTCATACTCTACATTTCTTGAACCTAACCAATTCCAAGATAGCAGCATGATTCACTCTTATGTTTTTACTCTAACCTGGCCCTTACGACACATCTGTCTACTCAGGATGGCAGCGTCCTCAGAGTCGACTGCATGGTGTGTTTTGATCTTGGGAGCTCCTTTAGTCTTGGTGGGCATGGGTGGTGAGAGAGAGCATTTACCTACTTCAATTATTTTGCTTAAATGTATAGTTCGGCAAAAGTGAAAAATCATTTAATCACTCCATGCCATTCCAAACCTGAATTTTTTTTCCTTCTGTGGAGCACAGAATGTAATACAATGAAACTCAATGTTTTGGACCCCATTGACTTTCAATATATAGACAAAAATATTCTTCAAAATATCATCTTTTGTGTTCCAAGGAATACATGAATTTGGAATGACATGAGGGAATTTCCAATTTTGGGGTCGAACTCTTTAAGAATTATATTGTATATACTGAGACACCTTTAACATTAACTCCAAGGAGTATTGATTCTCCTACTAGGTAACCAACATGTCATTAAGAGCATTGGCTTCATCTTAAAGCACAATCTTGCTTAACGTCTGTTAGTTTGCAACTTCACCTTTGCAAGCCTTCTCTCACCATGATATTCCCAGACCCCTCTCCTTTAGAGCAAGTTGACAGAGCAAACTATGCATGAATTTAGGTCAGTTCTACAAGGTTTAATAACCATGCAAAAATGCAAGTTTATTGATGTGTTTTGTAACCACACCAATCTTTTATTTTGCCATGCACTGATTGTGCAATCACATTCCCTATAAAGTACTCATTCCATTTCTGAGGGTCAAACTTTGGGACTGCCAGTTGGTGTATGGCTAAAATAAAGCGATCTTAAAGTCTTAGATACTCTGCATCTTCCTTAATACCTGAATATCTTGAACTCTTGACATCTAATATCTTACTATACCTGGCAGTAATGGCTCGGGAACATCAGAAGATTTGTTCTGGAAGTTGGATGCCCTACAGACCTTCATCAGGGACCTACATTGGCCGGAAGAAGAGTTTGCCAAACACCTGGATAACCGTATGAAGCTCATGTCTAGTGACATGATTGAGACAAGCGTTAAACGGTAAAATAGTATCTCGTAACTAAACAGACTCAAAATGATTGATGGTATGAAGATTTGAAACATCTGTTAAATATGAATGACATTTAATGCAAGATGACTCATCTATTTCACACACTTTGCTGGTCGACAGCACCAAGGGAGCGTTTGAATCGAAGCTGACCAAAAGCAGCCGTTCCACAGACTTTCGCATCCCATTGTCCTTATGCACCATGTTTAATGTGATGGTGGATGCCAAGGACCAGTCTGCAAAACTGTGTGCCATGGAAATGGGCCAGGAGGTAATTGGCAGAACTTTTTCTGATTGTTGTGATTGACAAAAGCTTGATCAATCTTGGTACTTTTACATATCACATCATCCTCAGGAATGCCAGAAACTTTATGCAGTTGTTTATGAGAATACTTTCATAGAATTGGAAGTGTGTCTTTTCCAAAAGAGTTTTGTATAATATGTGACCCTGGACAACAAAACCAGTCACATGGTCAAATATTTTTGAAATTGAGATTTATACACCATCTGAAATAAATATGCTTTCCATTGATGTATGGTATGTTAGGATAGGACAATATTTGGCCGAGATACAACTATTTGAAAATCTGGAATCTGAGGGTGCAAAAAAATTGAAACATTTCCAATTCTGTTTGCGATTGTGCCGCATTCACTCACAAAAATAAATATTTTATATATTTACAGAAGGAAATTTACTAAATATCTTCATGGAACATGATCTTTACTTAATATCCTAATGATTTCTGGTATAAAAGATAAATCGATAATTTTGACCCATACAATGTATTGTTGGCTATTGCCACAAATATACCCGTGCGACTTATGACTGGTTCTGTGATCCAGGGTCACATATATCTAAAGAACTTTGAGTGAAATCATATTATATACATATTTTGGTCTCCATTAATTACAATTTCATGTTTGGTCAACCTCATTAGTTAGTATTTATTTTGCGAGGCTGCATGTTTTAATGTGTAAACCAGTATATTTAGTGACATACAAGCATTAATTTGGTCATAGGCACCTGCATCTTTATGATAAATCTCAATTTAAACAAACAGCTGTGCAGTGAACACTGGCTACAGCTGTCTTTATATATGCACTGTATAAGCTTGTCTGAATATTTAAACCTGTCTTCACCTTCTAGAAACAGTACCACTCTCAAATCGATGAGCTTATTGAAGAGAGTGTAAAAGAGATGATTTCTCTTTTGGTGGCAAAGGTACGTTTTTGAAAAAATGGGTGACATTACTGGATTGTTATAAGTCTAGTTGAACTGTTTGGTCAATGAGTTATTGGTTTTGTGCCCCCTGAACAGTTTGTGGTCATTCTGGAGAGCGTACTTGCTAAGATCTCCAGGTATGATGAGGGAACCCTCTTTTCCTCCTTCCTCTCCTTCACAGTAAGAATCTCTTTTATATTCTAGTACAATTACAATATTACAGTACAATATTCTAGGACAAGTAATTGTTGTTAATCTATTTCTGTATTTCAATATGAAAGTGTTACTGAGCTTTACTTTATATACTGAAAATGTCTTTAGGTGTTAAACTTATTTAAGAGGAGCAAAAAATTCTTATTGTACCTTGAAGTAACTTTTTATTCATTTCAGGTGAAAGCCGCATCAAAATATGTGGATGTCCCTGTGAGTATTAAAAATTCAACATACTGTACATTCACTGATATTTCTCCTTTTTTTCAAAACCATTTTCTGCAAAACTAACTTTTTCTCTTTACGTCCCCCTTCTACAGAAACCAGGGATGGACGTTGCGGATGGCTATGTGACCTTTGTCCGTCACTCTCAGGACATTCTGAGAGATAAGGTCAATGAGGAGGTGTATATAGAGAGATTATTTGATGTAAGTAAGATGCCGTAGCCGCCTAACAAAGGAGGGCCCATCCAAAATGTGGGAAAACAATGGGGCATATGAGGGATAAGTCACATTTTGAGTGCTGAGCCTGGAGACCTTACATCCAGACACATAAGGCCAATCATGACCTGAAGCTTTCAGTCAGCTCCCTAATGTCTCATTGCTGTGACTTCCTGTTCCAGCTCTCTGTGCTCTGGTGTTTCATTAGCCAAAATGCATTGGACCTTTGTGCTCTGGTGTTGTCTTAGCTAACGTTCGTTGGACTTTATGCTCACAGCAGTTTCTTGTTCAAGAGGCAAAGTGTCATCAAGTGGATTATTTATAAGACAGTGCTCTCAAAAGTGTGAAATGTATTTAAAACCCAAAAATGTGACATTACACACTATTTTTTACATTTATTTTTAAATATTAGCAACATCGCTGACACAAAAATAGCTTAGAGAAATAAGACGACATATTCATATTCATTTATTTTTTGGTTATACTATTTTTTTTATTAATAGAAATATGTAATATAATGATAATTTTACTCATACGGTAATAAGGGATTTTCAAACCAAAGCAATTCAAGCTTGTAATATCGTTTCATGTTTTTTGCAACTCCAAAAAAAACAATTCCTAACTGCTTTAATTAACTTTATTTGGCGAGTTTTCTCAGCAAATATTAATATGCAGCTAAATCAATGCCCTAATTTTAAATATCAACTGTCAAAGGGTATAAGAGAGCACTGTTCGATTTAGAAAAATAATCCTTTGTGATTTTGTGAACATGTGTCTTCGTTACACAATGGCATACATGTGTGTTTATATATTTTAATAAGAAATGTAACAGATGTGTGGACCAGTGGTTGTTTTGGATAAGTGAGTGTGTGTGAGGGGTTTGTCAGCTTTTTTTTTATTATTATTATTATTATTATTATTATTATTATTATTTTGTTTTCTGTTTTTGTTTCCAGTATAAATGTGCATCTGAACATTTAGTTGTGTATCATACCATACTGTAATGAGATGTGTGTGTCAGAATATTGTGGGAAAAAAGTGTGTATGTGTGTGTGCGTGTCTGTTTGACTGTTAGGAAGAGTATTGCATAACGTTTTGCAGCTTTACTTGCTTGTGTTTGAAGCATTTGTGACACACATCTTATGCATGCCTGTTGGATATGCCTTTTTATTTAAAATTCAGTGCTTGTTATGTGCAAAGTGGTTTTTTTTTCTCCACACTAAGTTTGCAATAATGCAGCTAACATCCAACCTCAAAGACCCACAATGAATTTGGCATGTTTTTGCTCTATACTTTCAGTCTGGCCCTGTTAAAACGTCGTCTTAAGAATTCTGTCCAAACTACTCATCATCAGTGAAAGGCTTAGAGGCATGAAATCATAAGTAATTACTAAAATAGTAAAATCTAGAATGGTAGCTTCTATGTAGTAACAATTGATACTGAACATTTTAAAGGCAAGAACAGAATAGCAGATGCAGGTTTTTGAAGGTAATGATTCCCTGAGTCATTCCAGTTTGAATTCTTGCTTGGACATTTGCGTCAAAACAGACTGAAACTGTGGAACTTCGTACGGTTCAGTGTGGTCTTATGAGGTCAGTTGTCAAAAGGCATATTCAGCTGAGGGCTGTACATCAAAAACAATTACCAGGATTGATTAGTCACTGTTAATTGCTAATTCAACTATCAAACTTACATTAAGGGTTAGATTTTATTTTTTTAAAACCACTCACCCAAAGGGTTCAATTTTAAAGCGTATGTAAACATAATTTGTACTACATAGTAAAAATAGACTTTTCGAAGTTGTAAAATAAATTTTACAGATTATTTTACAAGAAAATACTATTTTAAGTCTAATTCAGTGTGTTACTTGCCGATTCTTTGTAATTATTTGTGAAATTAGCAATTTCTGAGTGAAACGTTTCAATGTAAATCCTACACTAAACATTTTTCAGTTTTCAGTGCATGGACATGAATGATAGGCTACTTAAAATTGAATGGCTTGTTGGGGGGGGGGAATCACATATTTTGGGACTAGAGCATCAACGGGATCTACAACCCTCTATCTTACAAGCTGAATATATCTCTCTCAGTATCATGGTTTGAATGGGGAACCATGGCATTTTTTGTTTTGTTTGTTTTTTGTAATATGCAACTTGTTTTACAAATTTTGGTTGCATGCAACTACATTTCTGTATGTCTGTTATATCATTTTCATTACATTCTCCCTCTCTAAACACTTTGTACTCACGTTATCCTAACCCTAAGATAGCATCCTGACTCATTCTGCATTCCTTCTAGGACAAAGTGGAACTTATCTCTAAATGTCCTGATGTTTGATCACATTCTGTCGAGTGGCATGAGTTCTAATCAAATAATCTTCCTGTGTACATCTTCTAGCATGACCCACCTCCTAAAAATCTCACCTCATGCACAAACACACACAGCTCTCAGCCCTGTACACTCACCTGCACTCTCTGCATGCACTGCACGCTCTGACCAGTCACCTCTTTGAAGAGGACAGGCCAAAACAGACATCGCCGATCAAACCATCGAATGACCCTAATACGACAAGAAATCTGATTTAATCCACATAGTAGCATATCAAGCAATCATTTGTATGATACGTATAAAATTAAACATGAATTGGCAAGCCTTCAGTTAAACAGGGAAGGCTATTTGTACCTCTTGAGAACTGATAATAGCCCACTTCAAAACTCCCAGATTGATGTGTTCACATACAGTACAGTAGGAAACAGCAGTTCCTCTTCGAGATGATAGTTTACATCATTCATTGAACCACACATGTGCTGTTCTCTTTGAACTACAAAGCATTTAGGTCATTCTGAATAAACATGGTCAGATTTAGAGATTTACATAAAGATAAATATGGTTTAAGATAACAGTACAACACTTTTGCCTGCAAGTGCCGTATACTCACTTTTTTTTATTAGTTTGTTTCTGAGAATTCTGATTGTGATTGCATTAATTTTATTTTTGCATTAATCTTAGGGAGTTCCTTTGGGGTTCTGGGGTGATTTTTAAACTTTTTAATTTACAGTTATTCATACACGAGTGCTATTTTATAACATTAAGTATGGTTAATGGTGAAATGGGGGGGGGGGGGGCATTCTCGTTTGGCTTTTAAAATCTAAAGACTTAAGCTTAAATAAAAGCCTTTTTCAAATCATGTCAGATAACCAGATTTTTTGAAGTCGTTTGAACCTTAAATTATGGGCTAAACTGTAAATGTAGGGCAGATTAAATAATTGTTTTATTATTAATTATGCAGTTTCCTAATGCATGATTTATTTTTTCAGATGGTCGTACTGCTGGCTCTTGAAATTAATTTCAAATGGTCTGACTAACCTTGGTTCTAAGTGAGGGTGTGATCTTGTAAATGTTGGTATCAGATGTGTGTGTGTGTATGAGTGGTGTGCGTCGGTTCGTGTTTTGTAAGATTAATTATGTCTGCCTGTGTGGCTGTTACTGTACGTCTTACAGATGCTGGTCTTTTGCATGCGTTTGTTTGTCTGTCTGTGTTTTGCTGGAGAATGCTGTGTTTTTGTGCTTTGCAGCAATGGTATACAGCCACTATGAATCTGCTGGCGACCTGGCTGACTGAGCGCATGGAACAACAGCTTCATGTCTATCAACTCAAAATCCTCATCAGGGTTGTAAAGGTATTTTTCTTTCTAACTTACATGGAAGTGTTTATGCTCTGAAGCTGGAGTGATATGATTCTAGTCAAGGTAAAACCACATCGTCTAGTTCTAGATTTCAATCTATGATTCGGGTCTTGCTTAGGGATGCGCAATATTGGTCCCATATCGTTTATTGGCCGTGTTTTTTAAATGTAGGTCTACTGGATATTCGCTATATTGTATTAGATATTAAATTATGCATGCTCATTTCCCCTGTTTTTACATTTAGATTACCTTTGCTGCAATCTCTGTAAAGTTAAGCTTTAACTCAACACGGCAAATCTCAACATTAACATCCATTTTTTTTTCATGCTGTACATTATATTATTGTGCTTCCTCAATTTACTTGCAGTTAGTAAGTAAATTGAGTTTACAATTTAAAATAATTGATTTAAAATAATCAATTTTAAAATAATTGATTTAAAATTGTATAGCATACATAGTATGTGCAATATTGCGCAAAAGTGGTACCGTATTGTTTATTGGCAGCGGTCTTTTTTAAATTTTAAATTCTATTGGAAATTGGCTGTTATATTAAATATTAAAATATGCATGCTCATTTCCTCTATTTTTAGATTACCTTTGCTGATGTCTAACACTGACTTAAAGTTAAGCTTAATAGTAATTTTTCATTTTTCCATTTTTCATTTTTCATACTGTACATTATAGCGTTGTGCTTCCTAAATTCACATTCTAAATGAATTAATTTAGAAAAAATAATATAGAATTTTAATATCATCTATTTATTGGTATTGTCTAGAATTTTAATATCTTGCACCCTGGTCTTGTTTGACATATGGGTATTATTTACCATTCGGGGGCAAATAAGTCTGATAGTATCTGAAACAAAAAATACAGTGCTTAAGAAGGTACAAAGCCAGCTGATATCTCTCATTCTTATAGAAAAAATACCGAGATTTTAGGCTGCAAGGCGTTCTTGACTCTACACTGAACAGCAAGTCGTACGATACGGTACGGAACCGGCTGACCCTGGAGGAAGCCACTGCCTCTGTCAGGGAGGGGGGCATGCAGGGCATCTCGATGAAGGACAGCGATGAGGAGGACGAGGACGACGATTAGAGCATCGAGCCATCCGGTGCCACCCACCACCCTGAACCTGACCCATCTATCCAATCCAACCCAACCCTACCCTACCCCAACACTTTAAACTTAGCCTGATAACGTAAGATGCATGTAACAACTCTGATTACCCAGTTAGCCACTCTAGGATTTCCCCCCATCAGCTCGAATTGCCCACAAACGAAGCTATAAAAAAACAGTAAAAATCAAATAATTGTACTAAAGAGTAAAAAGAATGTTGCAAAGACCATGATTGGCAATTTTAGCTGTGTCATAACATAATAAAGAACAACAAACTAGCACCAGTTTTTCCAACTCATTTATTTGAGGAATTTGTTTCTATGTGTTCCTAAGCAATATGGAGTACCATTTGTTTGATAATGTCGAGTGAGATTATTAGGTGTGTCCCTGTCCAATGCGATAACATATATGGCGCTTCTTTGACGTACTCTTACATACATTAATGGTACATTGTTGTGAAGATGAGTGTATGGACCCTTTTCTTTGTCTTGTCTGTTTTTAAAGTGGATGCCAACTGCTTCGAAACTAAAAATGAACCACTGTATTTAAGTTCAAAACTGTTAACTGTAAATGTCTTCTGTGTCTGCTCACTTCCATTGTACTTTTTTCCTTATTTGTGTCGAGGCTCTGTGGCCCTATGTTGCAAATATCCAACTAGCCATTGTCTCACAGGCATCTTAAAATGAAAATGAATTGGTATTCTAGAAATGCAATATTGTCATACCTCCATTTTGATATCTCATGGAGACGTCTTTTAATTAGATGTCAGAAATGACAACAAAAACGGCTACATTTTTGGTTTAGTTTCACTTTTACAGAGGATCTCTATCTATCTATCTCTCTTTTTTTAAGTTTGTATGTCCAATTAAAGCCATTCTCTTTATGTAGATCTGTTGAAATTGCTATGTGCCATTTTTTTGGGGTCTCACTATTATTTTTGTATATACAATGCTGTACATTGCATTCTGAGCCATTGCTGCATGCCTGTGGGATCCACTTTCTCCAAAAGCTTTTTTTGTTTTTGTTTTTCTGTGTCAATTAGCTGGTGGATTCATTCTTGCGTTTGCCTTATCAAAGCCAACAGTTGTAATATGCAAGAGCTGTGGCCTCTCAATAAAGATAACATGATGTACTAATTTAACTGTAGATTTTGTTTCTTCGTTTTCAGATGTGGCCCTTAAATTCAGGCTTGAGTGTCTGAATGCAACATTTGCATTCAGTATTCAATGACCCATTTCATTAGATAATATTAACCTCTTATTTGGCCCGTTTTTATTGCCTTCTTTCATAGCACATATTTTTTTCCAAAGCTTAAACACTCAAAATTCATCCTGTGAAATCCGTTTTGTAATTGGACAGTGCATTATCCTTGTGTCATGTTTTAAATTACATAATTTACTGCCCTATTTTATAGTCTAATCTTTTAATGTGTAACCTTGATCAAAGATATCGTTGGAAAGCTCTGAGAAGGTTACATTTGGTGAATATTCTGTGATAAAAAGTGACAATTTGTGACAGAACGCATTAAAGACAATCAATGGAATGTGGGTGTCACCCGGTGGCTATATTTGGTATAGACCTTATTATTCTCAGCAGCTCCATGAAAGCGCGGCTGTGAGGGGTAGACTTGCCGTGTTTTCAATGGCATCCGCAGTCAAATGTTGTAAAGCTCCTAGATCACTTGCTCGAGTTTTTATAGGCTACTGAAATTTCTTGGAAAGATTTTTTTTTTCTTTTTTTCTCAGTGTTTCGTCAGCAGAACAATCCAAAAACATTAAAGCAACACCAAGTACCTTTTCCAATGCGGTCGCCCTATGGTTGGAAGTGGAATTGTCCATTACCGCTATCATAAATAATTTAGCCTACCGCAGCCTACTGTCGCACGCGCACGCTCATGCACTCTGTTTATTCAGCACCGGCTTTGGAATCAACAATGGCCACAGACAAGGTAGAGTATGATGCATGATTTTATGGAAGTATGATGTATTGCGACATCACAAACGAGCAATTGTGGCAATTGTAACGCTTGTCGTAAAGCAAGTCAAATTAGTAGTTTTCTTATGTCTCATTAGAACTACAGAAACGCGACCCGATCTGACAATCTTACATAGCGTGGATATATCAGATAAAGGACGCAAAGGGTCATAACAGAAGCCTAAACCGTTATTGAGGGGTATGGATAATTTTCAAGTTTTGCACTTTATTTGTATTCGGTATATTTCATAACTTTGTTACAATAGTTGTATAGTACTTTTTATTTTTATTTGTATTTTTCTGTTAGGCGACTGTTCATATGCCGGTTAAATTGTCTTGTTTTTCTCTTAATGTAAGGGGGATTCGTGATTTATCTAAACGCAAGGCTTTATTTTTATTTTGTACGTCACAGAAAAGGGATGTTTATTTTTTTCAAGAAACACATTCTTGTTCTGAAGATGAAACCTTTTGGCGCAATCAGTGGGGTAGTGCTAGCAAGGCTTTATTTTGTCATGGTACTAATCACTCCGCTGGAGTTTTGATTTTATTTGACCGTAATTTTAGTGGCTCGATTCTGCAGTCCTTTTCATCTGACGAGGGTAGATGGATAATTGCTGTCATTCTTCTAGGGGATTTTTTCTTTATCTTGGTTAATGTTTATGGTTTTAATAATCATACACAAAATAGCTTATTTTTTCAGGATCTGTCTTCTAAAATTCTTGATTTAAAATGTAAATATCCATCTGCTGCAGTAATAGTTGGAGGAGATTTTAATGAAGCTCCTGACCTATGTCTGGATAGATTTCCGCCAAAACGAGAGTCATGCAGATGTAACACTATTATTAATGATTTTTGTAGAAACCTTTCTCTTTTGGATGCTTACAGGTTTATGCATGATAAAAACTGTTCATATACTTGGTTTAGTAAAGATCTCTCGAGAAAATCGCGTATAGATTACTGGCTTACATCAGACTTTATGTCTTCTTTTATTAGGTCCAGTAGTATCTGTCCTGCTCCCCTCACAGATCATTCTTTTATCGATCTTATTTTATCTGATTCTGGTACTAGTTGTCACAGAAACCCTGGATATTGGAAACTAAATTGTTCTCTACTACATATCCCCTCTTATTGTTTAGGTATTAAGAGCATCATTGAAGATTTTAAAACAAAACCTGGTGTCTCACTAACTTCTAATTGGGAAATGTTTAAATACGAGTGTAGGAAATTCTCTATTCGGTTTAGTAAACAGTTAGCAAAGGCAAAATCTTTAAAATATACCTCTATATTAAACGAAATGAATATAATTTTAGGCAATCAACAGACAAGTGAAGATGATAAAGTAAAACTGCACAACCTTAAAGAAGAATTAAATAACTTGTATGCTGAAAAGGCTAAGGGTGCCTTTATTAGAGCCAGAGTAAAGTGGCTAGAATTCGGAGAAAAAAATTCAGCATATTTTTTTAATTTAGAAAAGAAAAGAGGGAATTCTAAGAAAATATTTTCTCTAAATATTGAGGGCAATTTGGTTACAGATGAAGCTAGAGTTTCTAATTTTGTTTCCAATTTTTATTCACAGCTTTATTCTTCTTCATTTAATCCTCAGTGTGCTGATAGTTTTTTTGAGAGGGTTCAAGCATTCACACCTATTATAAGTGATGGAAATCGGTCGTCGTGTGAGATGGATTTGACTATGGAAGAGTTGGATATGATTATCCAGAAAGCCCCCCTCAATAAAAGCCCTGGTCCAGATGGATTGCCTTTTGAATTTTATAGGACCTTTTGGCAAGACATAAAAAATCTTGTTTTGGAAGTTTTTAAAGATTGTATAAAGAAAGGTGAATTAACTGAGTCCATGAAGCAGGGCTTGATCACTTTAATCCCAAAGCCTAACAAAGATTCTTCATATTTAGATAATTGGCGCCCAATTACTTTACTTAATTCGGATTATAAACTGTTAGCTTCCATTTATGCAAATAGACTGAAACCATGCTTAGAAGAACTTGTCTCAGTTTCCCAATCTGGCTTCATGAAAGGCAGGCATATAGCAAATAACATTCGACTTGTTTTAGATATTTTAGATTATAATGAATTGATCAAGGATAGTGCAATCATTTTATTTTTAGACTTTTATAAGGCCTTTGACACGGTTGAGCATGAGTTTATGTTTGAATCTTTGCGCAAATTTGGTTTTGGCTCTTCCTTTATTAGAATAGTTCAGATTTTTTACAAAAATATTAACAGCAATGTATCTTTGGTGAATGGTGTTTCTCCCCGGTTTACGATTAGCAGGGGCATCAGACAAGGCTGTCCTTTTTCACCTTTTTTGTTTTTATTAGTCACAGAGTTTCTTAATATTTTTATGACTCGCTGTGTAGATGTTCAGGGTATTGTTGTAGCTGAACACACTTTTCTAATTAGTCAACTGGCGGATGACACCTGTCTGTTTTTAAATGATGAGAAACAGGTTCCTGTTATTTTGGAAGCTTTAAAAACATTTTCTAAGGCTTCTGGTCTCACTGTTAATCGAAATAAAAGTGAAATTCTACCTATTCACAGTCTTGAAAAAGATCATATAGAAGGTATTGAGGTAAAAAATAATGTAAGATATTTAGGCATTTTAATAAGTAAATCACCCAAAGATAGAATTTTAGATAATTTTTCACAACGGACAAAAAAATTAAAGAATATCTTCAATTGCTGGCTACAAAGAAATTTAACTATCTATGGTCGTGTCTTGATTTCTAAAGCTGAAGGTATTTCTAGGATTGTTTACCCAGCCTTGTCCTTATATGTCAACCCGAAGACTTGCTCATCTATCGACTCTGTATTATTTAAATTCTTGTGGAAAAATAAA